>OY757188.1:78540254-79060264 GCA_963583895.1 Melanophora roralis
TTCTAAGTTGAAGCTTAAGTAGCTCTAAATTCTAGATCTTCTTAAGTTTGACAGATTCTTCATATCGGACGACTTTTGGTGCGTCTAACATTCCGAAGTCATCACCAGCTTACTTGTTATTTTATTCATAAACAGGAGTCAGCATTATCGTAAATCATTTGAAAGCCAAGTAATTTGAAAAGACGGTGGAACATTTCAGAAAGCGCGTAAAAACACCACTTGGTGAAGACTACCGTCCTGGTACCAAATTACTTCTAAAAACATATCTTTCCATTGGTCTCCTTGTTCGTGGAATTTGACATCTTTAGACACCTTTTAAAGAGGATAAGCCAAATCTCTGGTAAATGCTGGTAAAACAGCAAAAAGTGAATATTTAAAGTCCAACATTCGATGCACTTCTAAAAAAATAGGAACAAGGTTGCTCTAAAAAGTGATTTAAAATCGTACCGACGAGATGGCGTTCATAACATGTAGTCGAGTCTTGTTCTTGTAATGCCAGTCTAGAGCAGAAGCCAATGTCTTAAGTTGGAACATCCTCGGACACGTTCTCAAGTTGCGGAATGCCCCGCAATCATGCTGGGTAGCTGCAAAAAATACAAAAATAAGAAGACCACTCCGTATCAAAAATTAATTAGTTCAGGTTTACCTGCCTGGTTTCGAAGACCTTACATGAACCCTTGTGTTACTAAACAAGAAGAAACGATTTGTCTTGACGAATGCCAGATATCTAGTTTTAACAATTCGAGATAAATTCCCCAGGTATCTGATTAGATGAACCATTAGACATTTGGTCCTGTAACAAACAAGCACTCGACAGTAACCCAGAAAGTTCTCAACAGTATTTTTAGCCCGCCGTACATCACAGATCTTGCAGTTTTTGCTGGCCAATCGTCTAACTCTTTTGGCCTGAAACGCTGTCCAGTAATGGCATGATACAAACCTCTTAGTTTTGCGTCATAAGAGTTAAATGTAATCCTATAATTTCTTCGCGAAGTGGTATATAAAAACCTACGAGGCAGAGTCTACGTTGCTTTTATATTACTGAAGTAGAGACTGAACGTCTAATGGCCTTCCCATGGTCGAATGAACACTTTGCTTCACTAACTTTCATCTTATCTTCGATACTCTTCCGTTTTTAAATTATTGTATGCGCACCTCTCTCATGGCACGATTGCGGTGCATATCAGGTTTACGGAGATATTCTTAATTTGATCGATACTGAACGCCCTCTCTGGGATATGCCCAATTGAAGAACATGTTATCCGAAATAAACTGGATTAGTTATTTTTTAGATATGCTGTAATGGTTTTCATGTTAATACTGAAATAATTTTTTTGTGTATAGTCAAAGATATTATTTAGTTTGAAGTTCAGATGGAGATTTTTATTTTCAATTAAAGCTGCACATGACCCAAAGTATATTTTTATTTCAATTTCTTTTAACTGAATTATTATTTTATAAGTTAAAAAGTGTTCTTGTCTTATACCATTCCAAATACAACATTCTATCGTTATGGTGTCGGCCAAAATATTCAAAAAGGGGTTGTTTGTTTAAGTCTCTGTCAGAGCATGTGAAAATTATATGCAAAAAGAATTTTACAGAAATAAAAAATAAAAAGCAAATACTTTGAGCCTTTTTAATTAAAAAGTATTAATAAAATGTTAAAAATAACATTATGAAAGGCTTAAAGAAAACTTTAACCAAATCGAAAAAATATTAATTTTGCTCCTTTTATTTATTTTTAATAAAACAATATTTTAATATTTCTAAAAAATTCTTTTAATTTTAATGTCAAAGAACTTTTTGGCGACTGTGTCAGGACATGATAATTTTGTCGCCGTCCTTTTTTCTTTAACCATTTAGTGTAACACGTACTTATATATGTGTATGTGCCAAGTGTGAAACAAGTGGTTTTGACACCTGTAAAGGTCAACATTTTTTAACCCTAAAATATTTTTTGTTATTTTGTTGTTAAGTTAAGTTGTGTCCCCATTTCCGGTCTATCAGATTTTTTGGAGTCCTCTTTGTGATATTTATTTGTTTTATTCAAAGCTGGTAAGGTATATTTTTTCATTTTGTTTTAAAAGTTCATCTGAAAGCATTTGGCGGTTGTGGTCAAAAAAAATATAAAAAGTTTTATGGGGGATTTTTCGATTGTTTTAGGTTTTAGAGGGAAAATTGTTAACCCTGGTTACATGTACATATCACAAGCTAAGAAAGTTTATGTCGGTCAAGCCAAATCATATTATACCCTATGCCCATATACATATATTCCGAATTTACTTCCAGGATACATAAACAATTTCTGCAGGAAAATGCGATTTTTGAGAGTGAGTTTAATGCGGAAACCATAGTAAACTTTGTATAATTATAAAAGTTAATAAGACACCTGACAGTTTCCGGCCTTAAATACTTATATGCACAATTTTGTGGTTAAATGTTAATAATCGTGGCAATCATAGTCCAAATTTCCCATTCAGAAAGTTGTTGTGAAGGTTTACTACGCCGAAAGGGGCAAAAATTTTAAAACTTTCTGCGAACCTTAGATCTGTGGCGTCAAGCCTGTTTTTTTCCTGTTGGCCTATTATTTAAAAATGTCAAACTGATTTGCTCGTTTTTATTTTTTTAAGCATTTTATGTTATGTTATTGTTGCTTTAATGTCATAGTTTTCAATTGTAAGGTTTCCTACTGTAACAAACCGACCAAGGAGGCTCCAATTACCTAAAAGCGTTGCTATCTTTAACTTTAATCGGGATGGGTCCTACCTCTTAATAATTGAATTAGGCTTCAAACACAAACTAAATAAAAACAGGCAGCTGCATTTCCAAGGCGACAAGAAATAGAAATACATTTATTAACAATTTCTCAAACAATTTCGACATGGCTGTCAACAGTCTGATTGGGCTTTAGGAGTCCACCTTGAAAGGCTCTTGCCCAGGCTTAGGAATAATCTTTATTAAGAAAACTTTCCACATTAGCAGAAATGTTCAAGCAGGAATATGGCGTTGAAAATAAAAACAATTATCCTCTTGCATTGCAAGGTATAAATGTGTATGCACAAGGCGATCTAATAGAAATCATCCCATTGGAAGATGCTCTTATTTTTGCAAATGGCGGCCAATGTAAAATCTGTTTTGACATTTGTGAACAAGACAGATGTAGAATACAAGTGAACAAGCCATGGAGCGATACACCCCTCAAGAACGCGGAAAAATCGTGACTATCTTTTTGCGTAATAATTCGTCTGTGGTATTTGCGCAGCGTGAATTTCGTCGCTGATTACCCGGTCGTCCGACTGCGCAAACACTGCGCCGTTTCGTGCAGTATGGGACCACACCAGATCCTGCCAAGAGCGGCCGCCCCGTAGAGTGCCCGTTCTGCCTAGAATATCGCCGCTGTTGGCAGAAATCTAGAGCTGTCGACAGAAACATTGACCAGACGCAGTGCCTGGCAATTAGCAATCAACCAGTCGTCCCCAAGGTGAAATTTGGTCAAAAACCTGCGCATTTTCCCGTACAAAGATCAGTACGAGACTTAGCTGCCAAACAACATTGGATGACTTCTTTTGGCCCACCTTGTATTTCTTTTGTTTTTGTATATTCTTAATAGAACTTAAAACTAAAAAAGAAGCATATGAGCTCGTTTTGGATCTTTAACACTAGCTTTTTCTCTAATGACTGTTTATAAAATAAAGGATTTCTTACAATTATAAACCTGCTTTGGCAATTATTTCCAGATTCCATATTTGCATAACACGAACTGTAACCATGTCCTCATTTACGCTCCGCACTGTATGTACGTATATAATTTAATCCAAACCCTCTACACTTTATACAAAAATATTTGCGTTTATTTGTTTTATATATTTATTGACTTTGCAAGGTTTTAATTAGATTTTAATTTAAAAATTTTTAAATTGCTTCGCAGCATTTATTTTTCCCAAAGTATTACGACAAAACAGTGCGTAACATATTTACCCTGCAGAAAACACGAATGATGTCCTAAGGCTTAACTATATTTGCATTACATCGGAGTGGTTTCAAAATACCCTATGGTATACCATAGATAACGAGCTTTACAGCTACGATAACTCAATATACATACGATTGTTAAGACACGAACATCTGTGGCTAAACTACAAGTTCTTGTTTGAAATGCCATGGTCCTTCACGGCAAAACTGTAGACAGACTTATTAAAACATCCCAAAATAAACCATTTGGTCCAACTTTTTTCTTGCAGGGTTTTGATGTGTTGACACGTTTGAATGTATTTGTTTTTGTACGTGTGTATATGAATAACTAAATTTATTTGTATTACAATTAGGTGCAATTAAAAGCATTCAAGCATTTTTAATTATTTATGTACATTTTAGTTTCTAAACTCTGCATTTGTTTTGTTTCATTTATGAAATTTGTGGTCAAAATTAATTGAATTAATTGCAAATAAATTTATATATTTTTTTGGCACAAATTTAAATCTAAAAATTTCAATTTATTATGCATTAAAATATATGAATATTAGCAAATGTGTGCCTATACAGGATAAAATTGTATGTGGGATTTGTTCGCTTAGTCGGAAATATATATTTTTGAAACAAAAAGCAAAATTTTAATTTAATTAGAAATGAAACAATATAAATAGTCCTTAATGTGTTTAAACTTACAAAATTTTTTTTAAACTCAAACTGAATTTAAACTTTTTATTTTAAATATTTAAAGAAAACATACGAATTTATTACAAACTTTTCTTTAAATACACATAAAACCATGGCCAGACTGTTTTAATAACAGACAAACGACCTATAGATGGCAAGAAAATTCTAAAAAGCCGCGAAGGCAGCATACGCTTGCTTAGTGCCATTATTATTTGGTCCAATGTTAAGTAATAAAAAAATGCTAATAAGCTGTCATTAGTCTAAGAAAGTCAAGGTAGAAAGAAAGTGACGTTAAGTCCATAAGGTAAGGAAGAGGTGTTTGCATCTAAAATATGTTCTGGAATGGTAGGAGGGGGTGGTTTGAAAAGCTGATGAGAATGATGATGACTGTGTTTTTTTTTCATTTTAATTTTTATGTTTTAAAATACTGAAGACAACCTGCTGTTGTCTTATGTTTTATTCCTCTAAATACATTTAAACAAATTAGTTATGGCTCGTTTTATTTTCTTAATTTTTCTTTTTTAGCAAAATAATTTTTATTATGGTTTCACCTTTTTTGTTTTAAAGTCTTTATTTTTCTTAAAAAAAAATAATATAAAAAATTATTACTTTTGTTTCTTTTTGTAGTAATAGGATTTACACTTGCGACCAACAGTTCATTATGGCGAATTTACAGTTGATTTTTAAACGGTGCTCACGTTTTAAGACTTTAAAAAATAGAGGGTAACTACGAGATGTTAAGGTAAAGTTTCTTTTAATGTTTTAAGGGGATTTATTAAAATTAAAACCGAGAAATTTCAAGATATTTTAAACCAAAAAAAAATTAAATATAATAAAAATAATACATTTTTTTTCAAATTATAAATACTGCAGCCGGCTTGAAGGTTTAAATTTCTTAAAGCATAAAATATTTGTTTGTATTTTTGTTATTATTGGTTGGGCTGATACAACATTCTAAATTAAAGTTACAGAATCAATACTATGCAGGTAATTCGCATATAATTCAAGCATAGTAAATTTCTAAAAACAAATGTCTTCAATTTTTTAACGTTATTTACTACAAATGTTTAAGCAAAACGTGGAAAAATATATTTAAACTTTAAAGAATTTTGACCCTTAGACCGCAATGGAACGCATTATGTCGTCATCATAATTCTGTTATAGTCCAAAATTATTGTGTTAAATTTAAAATAATAATAAAAAACATATTTTCTCTGTTTAGAGCCCCTCAAAATAAAGTTGGCCCAGGTCGCAAATTGAGGCCTTAGGCAAGAAAACAGGGAATTAGTTGAAAAAAAAATTTGAGGAATGAATAAATTTTTACACTCTGTAAAAACACACACAACTCTATAGCAGAAAAAATTTGTTGATTACAACAACTATTGGGGAGCTAATACAACTTTTTACCCTGAATTCTTTGGCGTTTGTATTGCATGCAGTGAACACTGCAACTTTTGGCCTACCAAGAATTTGTTTTCAATGCTTTTTGAAGTAAAACTTCAAAAACGTATTAATGGCATCTTTATCCCCGGGATATTAGTATTATGATTCTTTTTTTATAGTGCAGGACCTACTACAGCAAGGGCCGATTAAGCCACACATAACTTTTGTTGACATAGCGACTAAGCCCATTACAACAGATGATGATCAGCATTTGATTTCGCAATACTTCAACACAAGTGTCCTCCTATCATAAGCATTAGTTTATGACTACCACGAAAAAGGTCTTTTTTTATATACATATATCTGTAGGACTTATTTCCTCATATGACCCCTATGCAAATAACCTCTTAAAATAAGCTTCTTTGATTATATATTTTTATAATCTGTCGTCTGGAAATTTTTTCAGATTACTCTACTTCTTTAGATAGTTCCTTTACAAATGTCCTTTAGGAATTAACAATTTTCGGATTGAACTACCTGCAAAAGTTTTTCATCTCCCCAAAATTTTTCATACGAATATAATGGAATGGGTCCTATAATCGATTTACAGTTTTCTTGCCCCAAAAATGCTTAATGATGATATTTTCCAGTGCCGGACAAGAGTACTGTACGTCTCTAGAATGCGCCTCGGATCTAGCAATAGCCCCCCCTGAGACCATCTGCTCTCTGAAACTTGCCAAGTGGAGGTATCCACTCAAAGTTTAAAGAAAGCGAAGGGAATGCCATAGAAGTGATCAGTTATCCTGTCAGCAATGCAGTTGCAAGAATTAGTTTCTTTGTACCCATACCAGGGTTTTGTAAAAATACATTGTCATCGAGTTTAATGATGTCCGGCATCCGTGGACTAGTTGCGATTTAGAGTGTACACTATGCTTCAAAATGCCAATTTTCCTTATAAATTCGCCCGTATTTATCCCCACATCGATTCGCCTAGTGAAGAACATTTCATTAGGTTCTTTCTTTCCAATATAGAGGGAGAATTTTCTGCAGCGAAAAGGGTTCGGTATGCAGTAGTCATTTAGATTGGGTATCTTGTCTTCTCAATTTGTAGACGACTCGCAGTAGAGTTTATAGCCTTCTTAAACCAAACTATAACTTAATAGCAGAGATTAAGTTTTATGACCATCCTAACTGAAGTTCCAGCGCTGCAGTTTTGCTAAGGAAATGTTTGTGCAAATAATTACCATCTATACTTTGCCCTTTTAATGCATTTTATATTGAAAGTTTCCGCAGCCAAATAAAGTCGCACAGAAAACGTCTTGGTATAAAACAATCAGAATTGTTTCTAAAACAATCGCTACTAAAAACCAGCTAAAGTGGTTTACTGTTGACCGAAATACAAGCGAAATCCCAAAACAACCGTGCGTCATATATATCTCAATAAATATAGCTACCCTTGCCACAAAAATTGGCACGGACATCTTAAAGATAGAGGCCTAAACAAGGGAAGAATGTTTTTTCGGATAGGAGCAGGGGAAGTAGTATCCCTCCTACAATTGCACAAATTTTGTAAAGTATTTTATGCGCCAAGTCTGAAAAACTATAACCGCTTTAGACTTAAGATCTCACACAAAAAAGTTCCAGTATAATGTTCTAAGCACGACTGGGATGGACGAAAAATTTTTATGCAACATTTGATACGCTTTATCTTGGAAACTATAAGCGCTATCGACTTTAAATGTTCTACAAGAAGTAATGTACAATAATGCCGACGTTTTGGAATAAAAATTGGTTGGATAGGAGCAGGGGAAACTTTTGTTCCCATTCAAGTGAACAATTTTTATGATATTTTCGATATGCTTTATTTTGGAAACTATAAAAGGTTGTACAATAATGTCTACATTTTGAAAGAAAAGTTAGTTGGATAGGAGAAGGGCAAAGGGCACCCTACACACCAATGAACAAATTTTTTAAACTTTTTATACGAAGCATGTCGGAAACTGTTAAAACTCTCCACCCTAAAACCTTCTACATGGTGTTTCTATTGTAGATACAAATGGCACAAAGTGTTTTTGTTATAATATTTGCAGTTCGAAATAAGTCGGCTAGAACAGATGGTTGGGTATATATATTAAGACCAATTGGAAGTGTATATAAGATTCGAATATAGAGCACTAACTTTTTTTTTAATTTTAAAAATTTTGTATCGTTGTATGATTATGGCACTCTTTATGTCTTATTTTTGCAACTCGTATTACGATTAGTTGCAAATAAATTGACAATGAGCTAGTAGGCCAGTGGCCCTTATATCGCAAGCTTACCTGTTTTAAAAAAATGTTGAAAACTTCAAACTTAGTAGTAAGTCGTTTTGTTATATTAATTTGAAGGTTTAGATAAAAAAGAAGAAATCTGAAAAGTAAATTATTAACCCTTTAACGAACGCCAAAGAAATTTTAGCAAGTTGGCCCCTGCTTAGAACAAAAATTTCAAAATTATTTAAACAACTAAACAAACTAATAAAGTAAAGCTTAAAATATAAATTTTTTTTTAAATAGATAACTCATATATCTATCCATACCTTTTGTGGATTTATGAATAAAAAATTTAATCACATTTTATTGCCATTAAAAGCGTTTAAGTTTCTAAGTATCTTTGTAAATTAATCTAGACATAAAAGAAAAATTTGCACATAATACAAAACCGTAAAACACTTAAGATCAAAGCAATTGGTCATAAATCGCATGTGTAAACATTTAAAATATGAATTTATTTCATGAAACACATTAAGACTTATATGGAAGTCAATTTTTTCCTTTATAATAATGCTAAAATACAGATACGTAATAACAAATAACCACCTAAAAAACCCACATAAAGACTTTTAAAATATTTTTTTCTTTTTTTCTGCATTTACATCCTGTTTTAAACAACCACCTTTTTTCTTAAAAAAATAAAAAAATACTCTTCAATTAAAAACCATAAAAATTCTCAAGTTTTTCAATAAATTTGAAGGCTTATCATATGTGGCACCCAAAGAAATGAAAAGAATAAAAAAAATTTTAGCAAAATTTATTAGTTTTTGTATATAAAAATTATGACTTCTGGTATTAAAGATAATAATCGTTTGAAAAAAAAAATAAATTCCTTTTTATAAACAGTATCATATGCTACTAAGTTACACACACGGACAAACACTTATCAACATCAGCATACGTGTGTATATGTGGGTGTGGGGTGTGGGTAAGTATGTGTAAGTACATAAAAAATCATATGTTTAAAAAAGTGATTTTAAACAAATCCTAATAATAATGCCATTTTAGGAATAAAAAAAATTTGGTGAAGGATGGGGTGGGAGTTGTAATGCTTTACAATCATTATTGGGATTTTGGGTAAAATACAATTTTAATAATTCAAAAATTCAAAAACATAAAAAAATATTGAAGCATGACACAATAAAGATTAGATTCAGTAGCTTTAGCAAGCAGAGAATAGGAAAATATATTAAAAAAGTTGCTAAATAAATCGAAGAAGCCTTAAAAGCGAATCATCAAGAGGAAAACTGGTCGTTCGTTGTTTAAAAAAAAATTAAAAAAAAAAGTTAAAAACATTAAAATATCAAACCAGGAAGCAGTGGGAATTCTAAATTCGACTGTGATAAATCTCATATATACTTCACATTGGGACAACTTAATTGTGACGGGTGTGACCATTTTGCTCAAATTTTTGCTTATGACTCAAATAATTCAAAATATTGGTTTTTAAAAGGACTATGATTTCTAAGGATTTTAGCGATTTATAGTAAGTAAGCATTGCAAGAATACAATTTGTGTTCACAGTACTCACTTGAAGACTCTGACGGGTGTGACTTAACATGTTCTAATTTAGGAGAATTTTGATTTTAAGATGTAGTTATACGTGAAAATTTTAAGCTCTTGTGAAATAAATAAAAATAAAATACGAACCAATTTATATGTATTTGTTTACGATTTTTTTAGACGTAAGTTCTTTGAAAAGAAAAAGTGGATTTTCCCCATTTTGGGCCGTTTAACGTGAAACTAACCATTAGTCTTTTTGAATCTCTTTCAAACCGATTTATTGTATGGGTGAAATAGAAGAAGTTGAAAAGTAAGCCCTGACCAATCTTTGTCCCTCCTTCATCTAAACTGAGAATACTGACCTGTCCCCTTTAAAAAAAATTATTGATTTAAGCTGGGAACCGTACTTGGTATTAGCTTTCAAATTTAAATTTAAGCGTAAAAGGAATTAATCAACAAAGAAAAAAAATTTTTTTTTACTTGCTGAGCTTTACTAAAGAAGAAAATTTTTATATATATTTTTTTGTTTTTTTTAACACTTAATAATTGTTATTCGAAAAATTTTTTATCTCCTTGCAATAGCTGGGGTTGCAGCCTAGGATTCTTCGAGCTGCAACATCAGCGCGCTACCAGCTAAATGAAGACACTTTGTTTTTTAAACGTTAAAATATATTTAAGAACAACAAGTTTTTTCTGCTTAATTATTTCAAATAATCCTGACTTGACTTAAAGAACGATTTTGGACAGATTTAACAATAAAAATCGTAAATTTTGAACTTATTTTTTCTTCTTGTGTATTATAGCTGCCATGAAACCGGACATGAATTTGGCTGTGGATAAGTGGTAAGCCGGAAACTCAAACCTTTGTCTCTCGTTCTAGAAGACTTAAACGCAAAAGTAAGTAATGAAAATGCTTTGGTCCAAGGAAATATCCCATAACGATATCAGGCTAGTAGAATTCGGAACTTCAAAAAATATTATGGCTATTAGCTTCAATCTCGACATCTCGATATACATAAAGCCACGTTGCGAAATCAGATTGAAAATGTTGTAATAAACGGAAGATAGTTATCCAGTGTGTTAGGCGTACAATAGGTCATAGAAGATTACATCAACTAAAATCGGTAGCAAAAGTTTGCACTCGTTTGAGATTGACAGGGCGTGTCCGATCTGACCCAGCAAGAAAGCCTTACGTCGCTGGACTGACCCAATTAATTTAAAAATTAACACTTCATGTTCCAATAATGCTAAAGCGCAATGAAAAACTATGACCAACTGCTTGGAACAAATCGTAATATTTGATTTGGAAGCTTTTCCCGAGGAACCCATGGTATGACCACGAGTGCTGCAAACCTAACAAATTAAAAAATGCGGCTCGCAAGGCATCACTGCAGTCAGTAATAACACGTGTTAAGAAAAAGTATCGGCAGAAAAGAAAATAGGAAAAACGCAAAAAGAAGGGAAAATTGGATAGTCGTGAGGAAAAGGGGGGGGGGCATACAAAGATGTGTAGAAGTCAAAATTACGTCTAAAACTTTTGCCAAAGAATAAAGCGCTAAACTCAGTGCTTTATTATAGGCACATTCTCCTGAAAAAAGGTAATCAAGGGACTGATACAGATAGTGTGCTTAGAATATGGAAAAATCATGGGAATACCACAAAACCAGCCCGAGAAGACGATATTGAGCATAAACTATCTATAAATGCAGCTTTAGACTTAGAAAATCCACGATTAACTACACACTACGCCAAATCCTAAAAAAAATCAATAAAATAAATTTGACACATGCCATATATGTCGACTACAAGTTCGCTTTCTGCAAGGCCGATTCGCGGTAGATATCCCTGCGAATTTATCCTCAGTAAAAATTGGAAAAAATATCTTTGAATCTGTTAGTACCAAATTAAGTTTAAGGCAAGGAAACAGCCTTTCGTATCATCTTTTTACACATCCTGCTGAAAAAGTTATACAGAACGCAAATGTGAATCGAACTGTCACACCAGACATAAAACAGCACATCTTAAGACAGCCAGTCAGCACTGGCTGCCACCATTTAAAAAACAAAGAAAGAATCAGCTAAAGTTGGTTGAGCAGTTCCTATAAAGCAACGCCTTAGATGTTCAGCAGACTTAGGCAGACAACGGTAGTTGAAAACTACAACTTTAATATTACCAACGACTTTATCTACCTCGGTTTCGCCACACACGAAACAAACAACATCAGTTTTGTTGTGAAAGAAGAACAATATTAGCCATGCTGGATGCTCCTTTGTACTTACTAAGCAGTTAAAAGCCAAAGGCACCTTACGACAGACAAAAAACACTCTGATACTAATACTGCTCGTGCTGGTGGCGTATCACGCAATAGGAGAAGACCTAAGCTCCGTTGGAAAGAATCTCGAAACTTAGTGCTAAAAATTGAAGACCAATGCAGAAGATCGAAGGGTTTGGAAATTTATTCATCGTTTCCGTACAAAATGAACAAAATAGGGTAAAAACCCCTGCAACTTCCCCGGAGTCGTTCTAAGAGAAATTAAATGCATCACAGTCTTCCATTAGCTTTCTGTCCCAAACATATTCCTAGAACACATTTACTACCTTTTTCCATCACCTAAGGTGGTTGCCATCAAAAATTAACAACAATGATGTAAAAACGCCCATATCTTCCCCAGAGTCAGCCTTAGAAAAATAAAGTTTACTACCGACCCCAATTAGTTTTCCCTCCCAAACATATTTCTAAAACATACTTAACCCTTATCTCCATCGCCTAAGAGGGCCCCGTGCAAAGTGGGGAATATTTCAATAATCCCCCCCCCCCCCCCCCCCCCCCCCCCTACGGATTCCAGGGTGCTAGTGGATAGCTCAAATGTAGGACTGACCGCAATTCGTTTTTCCTTGCAAACATTTTCCTAGATCATACTTATCCCCTATCTTAATCCCTTAAGGGGGTTAAAATATATTATGGTAAAGCCCCCTTAAACTTTCTCGTAGTCACCCTAAGAGGGTTAAAATACTTTATAAGGTTTGGCACATCCGAATATAGCGCTCTTACATGTTTTTATTTAAATTGCGTTCACAAGAGGTATTTCCTGTTTTAAATTGATCATGTATTCAATTTGACATTTGTGTGTGTGTGCATGTGTGTGTGTGTTTTATCTTTATTATTTGTTACATTCTTGCTTAATATTTTTTGCAGATAAAAAATCAAAATTGTTAAAAAAATTACGAGTGTGTGTGAATTTCTTTTTTTTTAAATCATCATAATAAAATGATAAGTGCGGTCGGTTTCGGGGTTCTGCCGCTTATTATATTTAAAATAACAAAGAGAAAATCAATACAACTCAAAGTACAGGAATAAAAAAAGTTTTTTCTTTTGTCAATGCATCTGTTTATGGGATTTTAAAAATTTTTTAAATGTTGCCAATATTCACATATATTTGCACACATGACATACGCACTAGTTACATACACGAATATAATTTAAAAATTTTATTAGTGGCAAACATGTGTGAGTCTTTATACCATGATATTTTTTTTAAGTTTAGCATAAGAAAATGCAATATTAAGTGTCTTTTGTGAAAAAGGAAATTTAAAATGAAACTAAAACTTTAGTTAAGATAGAAAAAGCCGCCAAATTAAACGGCTTTTTAAGTACTGAAAAGGCACTATTCCCAGGACTATTAAATTTAAAATCGCAAATCCGTAACTTAATTTAAATAAAAATAATTGAAATATGCAGCTTGTACGGGTGTTTGGTGGCGAATTTATATTTTTAAATACGGTTTTTTTTAAAAAATAAACGGTACCAAGTAAGGGTAGCACCATTATAATTATCGATTGTGCGGTTTTGTCAGTAACGATTTCGCAGTAATCGAGTAAGCATCGCGCGTTCGTTGTGGAGACATTTTTTAGGAGAAATTACTCTTACGTAATTGCTTTTCGACAGTTTTGTTAAAAGTTTGAAATTCGGAAAATACATGAAAGACCGAATGTAAATTTTATTCATTCGTGGGTGCAGAGATTCCGCACAACTGCTTTGCTTATGAATGTCCCACAGTCAGTGCCCAGTCGATCTTCAAACACTCCTTCCTGAAAACATTGAACTCCTTGAATGCAGTTACCGTAAAAATTCACGACTTTAAATACGGAAAAGGGCAGCCTCACTGGGACTTCAAAGGGCGAATATTGATGAAATTTTTAAAAAGTATTTGAAATTCCATCCATTTAAAATTCAAACCGTTCAAGAGCTGACTTTGATATACGCAAAAGTTTTTGTGAAACGATGTTGGAGCGCTTTCTTACTGCAAAACCCAATTTCTTGAGCGACGTGGTTCACGTTAACAAGGAGCAAAACTGCCGTTACTGGCCTCAAAAAACCTGCAACCCTCGATTGAAACTTCAAAAACCATTGCATATCCCCAGGGTAACTGTTTGGTGTGCCTTATCCACGCATTAGATAGATAATTGGACCACTTTTTCGAAAACTCTCAAGGACAGGCGATGAATGTCAACGGTGAAAATTAAAATTAAATTGTGCCAAACCTGCGAGCTCATCCATCTTACTCTTCACACACGGGGTTTTAAAAGGATTTCCTCCAAAAACTAATTAGTCGCTTTGAGGATATCCCATGGCCATAGAGGTCACCGAAACTAACTCCCATTGATTTTTTATGGGGCTACATCAAAAAGAGGGTTTATAATGACAATCCCTTATTTCTTGTGAATTTAAAGAAAAATATTCGTCGATAAATCAGCTCAATTGAATCAAGTTAGCAACGTAAGGAGAAAGCAAAAGGGATAATCAATAGGGTTGCCAGCTTAATTTAATAAAGCCAAAATTGGGGGATTTTCGTAAATTTTTGCAAGCATTGTTTCGTCGGTTATTCGTTTTAATTTTGGAGCAGAATTTAATTCACTCATATTTATGTTCAATTTTGGTTACAAAATTTTGGTTGTTGTGGTAGCACTGTTTGAAACACTGCCGCTTTTGTTTAGGTATGCAAGTTAAGCGTTTAAGCTTTGCGAAAGGAAAAACGCAACGCTTTCCGCTCTTATTGAGGTTTGTCTGTTACTTGCTGCAATTTAAATTTATTTCCAAATCATTATTACGATATTTAATTGTTGAAAGGATGAGTGTGCAAAAAGAGTTTTTTTTTGTAAAAATTTTTCTTTTTACCGCTACACACTCACATGAGGTATGAGAAAATAGGAATCCTTTGTGTTTTTTTTTTATTTTTTTAATTTTCAAATATTTTTTACAACAACACAGGGGTTAATAATATAATCGCAGTAACTGAACTTATACCTACTCAATATGTTTATCAAATATGTTAAGCTGTTCTTTTGTCATATATGTTTGTTAAAAAGGAATTATTTTGCAGATACGAGTATGAAACATTCATTGCGGCAAGAAGTCAATAGGTTTTTTTGCTGACAAAAGAAAAGTCACGATTATTTAAGAGAATGAATTAACATTTTAAAGTGGTTATGGAAAAATTATGAAAAAGAACTGTGTTTGTTTAAAGGCAGTGCTGTCTTGTGATTTCATTTATATTATATTTTAGTATATAATATATACAATACTCTACGCAATAATTTATTTTATATTAAATGGCACCGTATGCATAAAGTATACAAAGGCTATGGTAACTCTCGTCAGTGGGCTAAGTTGATTTTCGACCGCAATCTTTATTAAGCTTGGTTGGCTAAAGTTGACTTTTTTAAGTTTTTGGTTTCAAATTCCTCTGTCTGCCCCGGTCTACTGGACGTCTTGTACGTTGATGCCATTAATTTGGTTTTATCTGCACTTACTGCCATTCCCACTTTGGCTGATCATTTCTCGACTTTTTCAAAGGTACTTTCACCTACTGCTCGCAATGATCGCCCTATGATGCCGATATCGTCATCTTAACCGAGTAGCATAAGAGCCGTTTATTTTGAAAGTGGCGTAAGTCACTTTTTTTTAAAGTTGAAATATTTGAAGACATGAAAAAATACCCTTCAAATGTATTTAGTGTTGCCATTAACTCGATTCAAATAAACGGCTTTTATGTTGTTTTGTGTAAAATGTGCCAATTCTATTCCCATCTGTGTTTCATATAACCTTTTCTAAGAGGTTGTTAAAAATATCATACGACAGACTGTCTGCTTAAAAGGATGTTCAAAAGATCACACGAAAGTCTGTCTCTTTGTATAAAATCTCCTTTGATCCTGAAAGGTTCTGAAATATTCCTGCCTATCCTAAATAAGCATTTCGTATCAGTTGCGAGGTCATCTTGCAGAGTCGTATCAGTTTTGTAGGGTAACCACAATCAGACATAGCTTGAAACACCTTTAAACATATGGGGCTGTCACAAGCGGTCGACAAGTAGATGGTATGGGCTGATCTGTTTTTTTTTTTTTGGTTTTCAAGGATTTTGCGTAGTGTGTATATCTGGTCGATGGTGGACTTACCAGGTCTAAAGCCGAATTTATATCATCGACTTTTAATATTAATCTTTTACACAATACGCTGGATCGTGTTTTGTTACCAATGGGAAGGAGACTTATTCCTCTGTAGTTGACACATATTGTCTTGGGTCCTTTTTTGTGCACAGGAAATAAAAGGCTAATGTTCCAAGCCTCAGGTAAGCGTTTTCTAACAAGATTGTACAAAAAAGCTGATGGATTCATCTCCGATCTTAAACAGTTCAGCTGGCAACCCAATAGTGTTATTGTCATTATTAAGTCGGGTATCTCTTATCCTTGCTCGGAATAAGAAATAATTTGAGCCGACCATTGAGCATATTATAACTTATGTTTGTATAACATTTTATTTAACGGGGTTTTTTTCCTTTTTGGTATGACAATTTTATATTTAAGGATATATGAAAAGAAAACAAACCTTTTAAAATTTATATGATCCGTTTTAGGGTTTGGTTATATATCGTCAACTAAAGTATAATTGCGAAAATGAGAAGAGAAATTATATAATTTTTCGCTCTTATTGTCCACTTTGAAAAAGGTCGTTTTCGAGGGATAGATATCTTTTCTCGGAATGAATATTTATACGAAATTTCACGTCGCAATCGTTTTTGTCTCTTCGTCGGAACAATTTTCATTTTTAGGATATATGAAAAGGAGACTTAGCTTAGGAATTTAAGTGATTAAATTTTAGGGCCAACTATATCTTGTTAATTAAAGTATATGCACAAAATTTAAAAATAATTTTTTTTATTTCTTTTGCTTCTTATACTTTTTGAACAAGGACATTTATGAAGTAACGCGACCTTGCTTTCGACTAGAAAAAATCTGGGTATATCATGGATCATGTTATAACTGTACAAAATTTCGCTTCAATACAATTTTTCCTTTTAATAAAGCAATTTGAATTTCAAGAATACAAGGGACTGATACGGATCCTTGGAGCTCAATTAAGGCTCGTATCCAAAAAGTTTTTTTTAAATTTAACATAGGTTTTTAAACGAAATTTTTATACAAAATCCGTATTTGAAATCTAATTTAAATTAAAATTTTCTTTTTGGATACGACCCAAAGTTATCAATATTAAAGTCGGAATATATTTTATTGATTAAAGTATCCGCGCCAAATTTTATCTTATATCTAAGCTACTTCTGTGTTTGGTCACTCGTTGTATAAAATAACTACACTGTGCGACACAGGTTGCAATTAAGCCAATTGATTGTAGTGCTTTCATAGTGATAAGGGTATGTGGCAGTTTAAAATTTCATATGTAATTTCTTAAACGTTTATTTGTGTGATTAATAGGGTAATTGATCTTATCATATCAGTCTTTCCGTATATTTATCTGTTGTAATCAAATTTCAGGAGCCAAGTCAAGATCTACAGGTTCTTGCCCCAGCGCGAGTCGGCATAAGACCTTATTATTGGCTGAAAAAAAGATCCACTTGAATGATAGAAGTTTAAGTAATAGAGACTTGCGTAGTTATACTGCAATTTTTTCTTCTACTATTAGGTTGTGGGCCCCCGTGGTTATACTGCAGATTTTTTTACAGCGAGTTGAGTTCTTCTCTCCAAGACTAGTGCCTTTTAAGTTTCCTCGCAAAAGCAGTGGTTCGTCGGGCACAGACTTTGGAAAAATAAACAAAAAACATTTTTAACTTTCATCGTATGTCACCGTATGCATACAGGGAGGGGGTTGGTAATTTTTTTTTCCTCTTTCCTTTTTTTTGTTCATCATCAAAATAATTGATGTTTGTTACCACTGGCTGACAGGATGACTGACTAAAAGAATGACTATGTTGAAAGCAGATATTACACATACACATGTTATTTTTTAATATTTATATTTTTTATTTGTTAAAAAAAACAAACATATACATACATACACATGTAGATATTATTTTAATAAAAATGAAACAACTAACAATTGCCAAATATTAACATGCGTTTAATAAGGACACGCGTTTTAACAATAATAAAAAATTGAAAATATGTACATTTGGACATACATACATACATACATATTAATATTTTAACAAACATATGTACATACAAACATTTATGAAAGTAGATACGATTAATTTTTTTTTTGGAAAGTGATGATGCGTTAACAATTCTCACAGAATACTGCTTCTGTAGTAATAAAAAATGAAACAGTATCCGAATGTATTTATTTTTTCAATTGTGTTTTGCTTTTTTTTATTTACTCAGACATTTTGTCATAATTTCCCTGCCGTTAAATGAATAAATATTTTCTTTGTCATTATTTTTATTAATTTAAACCATGACAATAAAGGTGTGACATTCGTGTGTAGGTTTATTGACATTTAAATTAATATTCATTAAAACAATTGCTTTTGTCTTAAATGGTGGAGTTTAGACTGTGTTGACTTTTGCTAATTTAAAAAAAAATATACTTTAACCATTTCTAAATATTGTTCAAGATTTGATCCTAATTTTCTTCGTTCATTTATAAGGTTTGTTGTAGGCGCAGTTTGTTTTCATGAATTTTATTGGCTCTCACATCAAATTGTCGGTAGACTTCAACCTTATTCTATAAATACTTGAAATACATATATGTATCTTAGCCTTCAACGCCTTCTTCAGAAGTTTTCGGAAGCTTCAAGGGAAAAAGTCATTATTTATTTACATGACTTTTATTCATTGTAATAAAAAGACGTTTTAACTGCCAAGGAAGGAAAGAGTGATTTGCATACTCACTTTATTGTTATTCCTTGCAACAACTAAGGAATGTAAGATCAGAACGTAAGATACGTTATGGACCGAGTGTAGATTTAACTCGTGCGTGAGTGCAGAGGCTCTGCGCAACTGCGGCCAGGGCCTAGGCGATTTTCAAGGACTCCCGAGGGCACTGAACTGTTTGAAAGCAGTTTAAGTGAAAGTTCTCGACTTTCAATACGAAAAAGAGCAATCTCACTGGAACTTCCAAGAGCGATTATTCTTAAAATTTAAAAAAGGATATGAAGTTCTATCCTTTTAAAATTACAATCGTTTAAGAAAGAAAGTGATTTTGATTTACGGAAAATTTTTGTGAAACAATGTTAGAGCGTTTTCGCACTGTAAATCCCATTTTTTGTAGCGACTTAAACGGCCACGTCTACAAGCAAAAATAGGGCTACTGGTTTCCAGAAACCCGCAACTCTCGACTGAAATACAAAAACAATTGCAAAGCGCCAGGGTAACTGTTTCGTGTGCCTTATCCACGCGTGAGATAAAAGGACCATTTTTATCAAAAACTAAAAATGCTAAAAATGTCAACGGTGAAAATTATTGACGCATTATTACGGAATTCTTTTTGCCAAAACCTGGGGCTCATATATTGTAGTCTTCACACACGTGGTTACAACAGGATGGGGCGTTAGCACACACAGCCAGAGCTTCGATGAATTTGCTTCGGGAAAATTTTTCCCAAAAACTGATCAGTCGCTTTGAGGACATTCCATGGCCATCGAGGTCACCCAAACTAACTCCAATGGATTTTCTTACGGGCTTCCTCAAAGTGAGGTTCATAATGACAATCTTTAATCTCCTTTGACTTTAAAGGAGAATATTTGTCGAGAAATCAGCTAAATTGAAATTGTGTCAATTTGTTCGCTTAAATTTTTTTAGGTAGCTAAACACAATCTACAACAAAAGAATGAAAATTTTAAAAAGAAAATGTATAAAAAGTATATAAAAAATGTAAGGTTTTGGATTGCTTTAAAAGATGTCAAATTCTTCAACATTTTGAAAAAAATTCTGCTTTTTTTATATAAACGAACACATCTTATCTAGGAAACAGCCTGAAACGCGCACTCCTCTTGTCTAAATTGTTGCAATTTAATTTTACTTTCGAAAAATTAACTTTATTATTATTAACTTAATGTCTATTGTTTCTTCAAAAATCATTTCTTTAATTTCTCATTTCAAATGGTTTCCTTAAGGAACAAATTAAATTTTTTACCCAATTAACATTCATTAGTTCTTCTTTTTCTGATTTAATTAACATTTTAGTGTGTGACAGCAACAACACTGTAGCAGCCAGCAGTTAATAAAATAAAATTCTTAAATGAAATGAAACAACTTAATGAAAATTGTGCAAATTAAAACAACAAATAAACAAAGAAGTGCAAAGGAGTCAAAAATCACAGGACAAAAGAAACTTAAATTTATTGAATGGAAAACAACAGCAAAAAAACATAAAACACATTTAAATTACATGGAAATTAAAAACAAGGAAAATGTTCACACTAATATATATATTAGAACGCTCCCCCAAACACACCCACACGCACACACATATAAAAGGAATAGAAAGGGAACCCAGAAAAACCTAACTTAAGCGTTAATTGAAACATTAAATAACATTTTATTACTTAATTTACATGGAAATTAACTAAAAAACAGTGATAGACAAAACAGAAAATAAATGATGAGAGAGTGTGAGAGGAAATTGGAGGGGAAGGGGAGCTATAATGGTGATGACGATGACAATTGTGAAATAACAGATAAAACGAAGAAAATAAAGGACTAAATAATAGAAATCACTGACTAACTAGTGGTTATAAACAACAACAAAAACAACAATTACGAACTAAAAAAGGAAAGAAGAAGAACACAGAGACAGAACTATTTAACATGACCTTAGCGACGCCCCTTTGCGATGTTTGACATTAAAAATACAAAAAAAAAATCAAATTCCTGAAATACTTTTCCAAAAGTGGAATAACAAAATCATTTTAAATGTAATAGTAAATGTCCTAGTGTTTCCTTATAGTCCTTTTGTTTGTAAATCTTAGCAATTTTTCCCCATTTCTTTAAATTCAGCTTCAGTCCCTTTCATTAAGTTCGTTTAATTCCTAATTTTACACCATGACGAAGGGTCGTTCTTTTTTGTTGCTTCCACAAACATTTTGTGTCTATTTCAGTTATTTTTTTTTTAATTTTTCTTTATTGTTTTAATGTATCTTTAGGATTTTGACCTAAAGCTTTTGTGTCTTATTTTTGGTTTCTTTGGTTGAAAGAAACCGAGGAAATTTTTCAACATTTGTCTTAAAAATTACCGTAACATGGCAGAGTGGCTTGTCAATGATGTAGTTTATGGCTTTTTAAGGATTTACATAAGTTCTTGATGTACACTCGGGAAAATTTCCTTCTGCTTTGAATTAAACTAAAAAAAAGGTTAAAACCAGTAAGAAAGTAAGAAGATATCCTACACCACGTTTGTATAAAGTTCTTAAAAAAAGACTGATAATGCATGAGTGCAAAATTTGGTAAAAATATAGACATATTTGAGTCAGTTATAGCATAAAGTGCTTATTACGGGAGGATACTTGCATAGGGGCTATATAAAAAAATTTACCGCACATTACCACAAACAATTGGGTTCGTGACAATGCCAGAGAACTTATCTGTAACAAATTTCGTCAAAATATCTTCAAAACTAAGAACTGTTATTTGGTTACAAGAATAGATGGAGACTAAGCCGGACGGACATGTTTTAATCGACTCAGGAAGTGGTTCTGAGTCGATCGATATCCAGCGTGTCTGGTGGAAAATTCATATTTTTAAATATCATTATTTCTAAAAGTAATAAACGATGCGGAGGGGTGACGCCTTTAGAATTATTGATTGTGCAGATTTGTCAGTCACGATGTCGGAGTGGTCGAGTGAGCATAGAGTAGTGATTCCTACGTAATTGCTCATCTACAATTTTGTTCAAAGTTTGGTGTTCGGCGAATACGTGATGGACCGAGTGTAGATTTAATTCGTGCGTGAGTTCAGAGAGTGGACGCAACTGCTTTTGCTATGAACGTCCGATGGACAGGGCCAAGTCGATCTTCAAGGACTCCCGAAAACATTGAACTGGTTGAAAGCAGTTTACGTGAAAATCCGCGACTTTCAATACGAAAAACAGCAGTTTCATTGGGACTTCCAAGAGCGATTGTTCATGAAATTTTTAAAGAGGTTCTAAAGTTCAAATTAAAATTCAAATCGTTCAAGAACTGAAAGAGAGTGACTTACATTTACCCAAAATTTTTGTGAAATGAAGTTGGAGCGTTTTCACACTCTAACTTCCATTTTTTAGAGCGACGAGGCTCATTTTCACTTAAATGGCCACATCAACAAGCAAATTTTCCGTTAATGGTCTCCAGGAACAACCCTCGATTAAGACGTCAAAACCATTTCAATCTTAAATTCTCGAGGCCAGGCCATGTCAACGGTGAATATTATCAACGAATGACTTCGGATTTCGTTTTGCCAAATCTGCGAGCCCATTCATTGTACTCTTCACACACGTGGTTTCAACAGGATAGAGCGAATGCTCATATAGCCAGAGCTTCATTGAATTCTCTTCGAGAAAATTTCATCCAAAAACTAACTAGTCGCCTTGGGGACATCCCATGGCCACCTATGTCGCCCGATCTATCCCCATAGACTTTTGTGTGGGGCTACCTCAAAAAGAGGGTTTATAAGACAATTCCAAATCTCTTGTGGCTTTAAAGAAAAATATTCATCGAGAAATTAGCTCAATTCAACCAAGTTTACTGCAGGCTGTGGCGCAGAACACAGCGCTCTTTTTTGAACAGTGTGTTTAACTCTACGAAAGACATCTAGATGACATGCTCTTTAAAAAATAATATCCGCATTTTCATTCTATCGTACAATGAATGTTCTTAATGAAACTTTGTATCAACTATTACGTTTTTAATTTGTTCAGTTTAAGTTATTTTCACAATAAATAATGGAACTTAGTGAAAATATATTTTTATTTAAATTTGGTTCTAATACCAGCATTTCTAAAAAGTGATAATGGGGTTAAGGCCTATTGTAAGGCCTTTGCGGAATACCTTAGGACTTAAAACCCGTGTTGCCCTCGTCAGTATACGCAAGCAGCATGACAATTTTGTTCTATGTAATGCCAGTTGTTGGGTGCCCCGGCAGACCAGTGGTAAGTGCACCAGTCTACCAGTCTGGGGGTTGTGGGTTCGATTCCCACCAGAGACCCTGGTAAGTCTGCTTTGTTCTTTGGTTTTTTCTTTCTTATCTCTAAATTTCTTCTTTCCTTCCATCTCAACCTATTCTATTTGCCTCTCCAGGTAATACAAAGGGACCGAATTTAGCGGACCCAAGTGAGCTGTATCCTTTCTTTCAACGGCTGCCTGTTCTACCTAATGTCGTTCAAAGGTATATTAACGCCGTCGTGGTAAATTAACATTTTGGGTGGGAAATTGTCATTTCCGAAACTATAAATTTCATCGCCTGCATCAGTATACCTTGTGCTTCCCTTAGTGAGTTCCCAAGGGTAACAGCTATCGACTTCAAACTTACCACAAAGTAAAATCTTTATCAACTCAACTTCATAAATGTGACCTGTACTTTGTTTAACATTAAACATGGACATTTAACCAGACGGAAAAAGAGATGGACGTGGTTCAATTCAGTCAAAAAGTATTTTGATTCGATCGGTTTTTTTAAAGGTAAATCTAAGGCTGCTAGTTTTAGGCATAACAAACTTCTTCACAAAAGCATAATTATCCTACCGCAAACGTATACATAAATAAATTATTCAACCTTTTGAGGTTTATTTTCTTTCAGTGTAGATTTTCATTTCTTTGTTTCCATATTTAAAATTTTATTTAAATTTTCTACTATTTTTTTCTGCAGAAAAAAACATGTTTTTTCTTAATGCTCGTTGAGGCTCATTAGATTTGCAAAATGTTTTGACACTAGAACTGGCTGTTTGACGTTAATGTTATTGCATTAACGTCTTTTTGCTTTGCTTATCCTCTTCTTTTTATTTTTCTTAAACATCTTCTATTCTATTTTCATAAAAAAACCAAGTAAAATTATGGTTTATATTTTTAAAAAGTACAATTGGATTAAGATCATCAATGCCATTAAATTTTTAAGTGATTATTTTTATTACATTTTAAGGGCTTTTCTGTCAAATTTTATGGTTTTTTTTTTCTTCCACTTGGGTTTAATGTATTGTTTTGCATTTAATGGTTACTGGGGGTCTAATTAAAATTAATGTGATAATAGAATTTATGAAATTTTGAAACAAATAATGAAGAGAGAACATTTGTTTTAGAGAAAATGTTCTCATTATTGTTATTAGAAACATTAGAGTCTAATTAACCTTTTTAAAATCTATAAACAAATAAAATAATTCAAATGGCGGTTGCGACTTAAGGCATAATTTATAAACGTTTCGATCTGTTTCTAAATGCTACGTAGTCACTCTCATCATGGATGGTAGAATTAATCTTGTGCTGTGCCACCATTTTAAATACAAAATTAATAGTTTTTATAGTTTAAACTTTAAACTGATGCACTTGAACTTCTTTAACTTAAAGGAAATTATTTTAAATTTTTTTTTGCGATACTTTCATTAAATTTTGCCAAGTGTCCACTATAAGTTCGTTAAATGTTTAACACCGAATTGTAGCAAAAATTAAAGACGTTGCCATCCCTACACACTATAATGACTGCTTGAGATGCCAAAATGGCATAGTGTTTACTTAGCATTAGAATCCAGAAAAGCATTCATCAACTCTGATTGCTTTATCTGAGAGCAACAGCGTTTTCGTTTTTTGAACAAGTCTGTCCGGCATGCTGTAAGATGCTTCGAGCGAGTGGATTTAAATGTGTTCGAGCTTATTGAAATACTTGTTCTTTAAAACTTTTCGTTTAATTAGCGGACTCTTGCTATTCGTAGGATTTAATTTTGACATTGTTAAATTAACGTATGTTAAAGACAGAGGCAGTGCTTCATTGCTGTATCCCATAGCACCAAATCGTTTTTAAAAATCGATTTCTAGAGTAGAAGTTTACAATCCAGACGAAGCACATAGTTTAAGCACACTATAGTGACTTAAATGTGAGGAAGGGTTCATGTGAATGCCAAGTTATTTCGCCCTAATGCATTAAGACATCAGCCAGTTATTAATTGAGATGGGGAACGTTCTCTGCTGAAGATGAAACTTACTTGGGTGCATTTTTTTCAATGGTTTATATTACCCATAACTTTGCTCAATCCTTTGCTTGAATTAAGTGTTTAGTGCCTTTATCTGTTTGGGGTATTTTGTGGATCTTCATGACTACGGAAAAGCGGTATAATTATTACGTATCGAAATATGTGTTAGAATGCTTGCTGTCATGTCTAGAATCGAGAGCAAGAACGTAATTAGTTTCGGATTATGTAGCAATATATGCATAAGGACAGCTTCTGGACGTGAGTATTTTTAATCAAGCCTGGACTAAACTAAACTGGTGCATTTCATGGCAACGACCGAGGTTTCGATCTTCAGACTACCGGGGCTAGGAAAAAGCGTCATCCACTTCTCGAGTATTAAGCTCAACACTAAGTGATAGAAACTAGATGACGAGCACAAGGTTAATATATCTAGGGTGGCCAACTGTATTTGTCGTAAGATGTTTACTGCAAAATGGGGACTTAGTCCTAACACAATCAGCTGGATGAACACAATTAACACTTAACCATGATTTAATGCTTATTTCCCATGGTGGATCATGCTGCAATATCTGTAATATTGTATGGTAAAAATGTTGGGGAGACAGAAGTTCTTAACGTTCTTGGCATGAAAATCTAAAAAGAGTTCCGTTGAACTAAATACGTTTTTCTTGTATCAAAAAAGCATCAAACTGTCTTTGTTTTTGGTGATAAGGTGTGGGATCTTCTCAACATTTATGCCACCTATAGTCGGCCGAAAATAGGTTATAAATCTCATGTATAGGCAGGTTCTCTAAAGTTTATTTTGGAGCTATTTTACCGCGTGCAGGAACGGGCGTAGGTACTCATGAGCAAGGATGGGGTACCCAACCGCCTTGATTCACTTGAAAATCGTCACAAGGTGGGTTGTGTTTCACAATTCCGTTGATACTATAATAGAATGTGCTCTAAAAGAAATCAGGGAACTTGGTTCTGAAATCCGGGATTTTTCGCATGATACTTGTTTTTCAAGAAGAGAAGAGTGAAAACTCGTTCTTTAGTCGCACGGCTCGTATGTGGAACAAACTTTCTAAAGATATCTTTCCTGTCACCGTAAATATCGCGAAATTTAAATTAAATGTTCATAAACACTTCTCCCTCTGTCCTCCATCCCCTAAGCTATTTTTCTGATACCAACAAAATGCAATGTATGTGGATCTGGTACGCAGTCCTCTAGCAAGTAGGGCGCATTTTGGGGATCAGCTTGGCAAAACTCCCAGATCAGCCTGCATTGAAATTGCAGGCTTACTGCATAACAGTTCTTTAGAAATACTAAACTGCACCTGCTTTCTATTTATCATCATATTATGACCAAATTTGCATGTTGTGCAGTGAGTTTTATGGCTTTGGATGTCGGAAACCGAAGACATGCAAGGATCTTGAAAGCATTACTCTTGACCTAGATACAACAAGGTCTTTAGAGTTCTAATATATTCCAGAAATGTGTGATGTGAGGGTTTTTCCATAAAAACTATCACTCCATGTTGTATGCCGAAAGCTCCAAGGTGGAATGTGCTGAAGGATCCGTTGCATATTCGGAAAATCTTGAGTTAAGTTCTTTATATCGTCCGTTCGATAAAAGCAGTTTATTTCATGTTCATTAAGCTTTCAGGCTGCTTTGTTAAAGCAGCAATCGCTGGTATGTTTGTAGGTTTGTTGTCAGTCATACATAGCTTTTGGATCTATTGGAGGATGTGGTCTTCTTTCAATTGTAAGCATGCGATTTGGTTTTGTAGCCTTTATGAAGTGGATTTATTAAGGCTGATATAGGTCTTAACAGGGCAATGAAAGATTGCTTAACACCCAGGTAAACTATCAGTCTTTTCTAACAGCCGCTATCATACTTGTATGAATAGGGGAAAAGAAGATGTGGGTCTTGATCATTTATGCGGATGTCCTGCCCTAACTGTAAGAGATACTTCTTGGACACGGGTTGGATTAAGTACTCCATACTTTGATCCGGGTAGGGTACTGGAGGATATAATAGAACATCTGACTGGTATAATGGCTACTTATGTCAAAGCGGGGTCATTTTTGGCCCTACTTGGTTGAGGACAAGTAAAGTGGCCCCCTGTGAATTATGTACGTTTCTTAATGTCTATCGACATTTACTGGCAAATTTTGCTATATTTTGGTTAAAAAGCCCATAATTGCCAATCTGTCTTGTAAATCTGTAGGTCTAGTCGATGGCAAAATTTTCTAAGTACTGGCTAAAACAGTCTCAACACAGCTGGTAACATACTTCTAGGATGGTGAGATTTTACGTTGTAAGGATTCTTGTAAGGCTCAGAAATCATTTTTATCATGGACAACTTTAATATTGGGGAAGAAAAGTCAAGCCTTATTATTTGCGTAGAAAAAGTATAAAACTATTAAGCAGTACAAGCAGCTCTTAAAGTATTCTGTTTCCTATTTTATCAAAACTAATGGCTTACTTTGCATTGAGGCTATCAGTAACCTCTATGGCATCTCGAAGTTGGAATCGTATTTCTACAGGATGTCTAGCCCCAGCAGATGTTAATTCACTCATGTCACTACATGTGTTGGCAGTGAATACGTTCTCTAACTGATTTGCGAAAAGATCGCGATAGTGATGATTGCGTAGCTTAATAACAAAAATAAAAACAACTTGAATGCTCTAAAACGACTGTTATGTGCAACATTTTCAAAGGGTTAATAAAGAGTTTTAATTTAAATAATCAAAATAATTATATTATACTTAAACAAGTTAGTTAAGGTCTTATAACATACCCTAATGCAATTACAATTCAATCACAAATCCTTATATATATACAAAAACTAAAATTTCCTTAGAGATTTTAAGTCCCAAAGGTCTTCCTTTGCCAAGAAATGATGACAACAAATTTTTTTTTTCACAAATCCTTTTATAAGCTTAAAGTAAACTTGATGAATTTATAAATAAAAATAAACTAATAATTCACACACACACAAATAAAATATAAGAAGAGAGTGTATAAAAGAATATGTGTGCTTTTTGTGAGTATGTGTAAGTATAATAATAAATTAAATATTGTTTTTATTAATATAAAATATAATTAAAACTATCTCTGTATCCTTTTTCCCCCATTCACTTACCATACTGTCGATTTCCGAAAAAAATGGAAATTGCAAATTTCAATGTGTTTGCACTTAAGTTTGGATTTTCTCATTTTGCACTAGACAACATTTTATATCAATAAATAATTAAATTCCCCAAAAAAAGGAGGACAAAATAAAAGGAGTAAAAATCCTAAAAATGATGGAAAAATTGGCGAATTCATTAAACGTTGAGGATGCTTCTTTGTAATTAAATAAAAAAAAAAATTAAAACAAAAAACTAATCTGACTGCTTAAATTTAAAGTGAATAAAAAAAGGTTTGAGCACATCACTCTTGGTTGTAAACCCATTCAAAATAATCTAAATAGTAATTAAAACTAAATAAATAAAAAAAAGGATATTCTTTCATTAAAAAAAATACAAAAAATCTACCTCCTCCTGTTACCAAAGCAGTTGTGTTGTAGAAGGAATGCTCTGTCAGCCAGTAGTTTGATATATTTTATAAAAACTATATAGAAAATACAAACATTTTAGGAAGTACATGGCTGGCAAGGTGGAGTTATAGAGCACACTTCTTGTTTAGACAAAATAAATTAAAGGTTTGAAGCAACAGAATAATGGTTTTCTTTAGTTTTTATTTGGATTTCCTTACTTGCACTGTATCAATAGGTCTGCTGGGTTTTTCATTTGGAGAAGAGTTAAATAAGTTAAATAATCAAAATACAAGAACACGATACCGCGTTAAAGCACAAAACTTCTACAAACTCCTTCTCAAAACCTAAAATTGTTCTAGAAGATCCTAATGAAAGGTTTCCTTCAGCTGCTAAAGGCGCACAAAACCCAATTGGCTCGTTGGCTCCTAAAAAAATAACTAAAGTCCAGATAGGAAGGAGCCGGTATATAACAGTTCGTAAAGGAGGCAGAAGTAAACCAGCCTGCAGATTTTTTTTAATGATGAAGAACTGCCAAGCTCATCTCTCGGCCACTTTGCCATACCCCAGAAATAAAATGCGCCCCTTAACTGAGAAAAAGGCTTTCAAGCCGTCACCGACTTATCTAAGACAAACATTTTTTCGATCATATTTAGTCGGATTAATTGAAAAAAATAATTTTTACATGTCTTACATTAAACGTGTAATATTTAGTAGATTAAATTCACATGAATCATTAGAGCGAATACCAAAAAACTGTGTTCGAACTTGAAAGACTCAAAAAGAATTTTGTACATGTCAGCTTAGTATTTATGGTGAAAGTTCCATTCAAACGTTCTGATACTGTGCAGTGCTCAATTTGCAAGGAATACAGTCACAGCAAAACTGCATGCTACGACCAGGGTAAAGATGTGCAGCAATCGTGGTGGGAACCACACTGGCATTTATAGAGTTTTCCCTAATTTTTAATAAGTTAAGCGTCCATTTAACCATAAAGCAAATATTGTCCCTGTCGAAAAATATTCCTACCGTTTGCATTTTACTAATAATCAAGTTTTATACGCTAAAGAAATAAAGTCTTACCAGCAAAAAACACAATAAAGAGGTGTCAAAAAATGAACAACTGAAATGTTAGTCGTCTGGAAGGCATATTTGAGCATATGGTTAAACAACTGACTTATCTTACGTTGAATATAACTATAATGGTTTAAGAAATTCGAAAAGGGAAGTCTGCTTTACTGCATGTTATACTGAGTTGGGGTTGAACTGCCGAATGCCGCATTTGTCAGCACAAAAAGGAAACCGAATATTTTTTAATAAACCAAAAAATTCTGCATCTTATATGACATTGAAAAGCGTCTTTAAATGGCTCGGCCATATTGAACAAATTTTGACTAAAACACTATTTGATGGGTGGCCCGTCTAAGTCTTAAGCTTAAGCGATGAACATCTACATCAGAGACATTTTCCAGAGTCTTCGTTGGCTTATTTTCCACTTAGATTTTCAATAAGGAAGATCAGTATAAAAATTTTTTTAAAAACTTTATGTTTTTGCTTCATAACTGCTGATGGCTCTAACGTTAAGCATACGTACTGGGGCTCCCGTTGTATCAGCTCCAGAGGTCGTGTTCTTAGGATTTCGTTATTAAAATTGGAATAAGTTTTAACTGAAAAACCAATTTATTGGCCAACTGACCATTATCAAACTCCGCATTTCTCTGGAATTATCTTAAGTTCAGACTTCGTTGGATCCACTTCAGACTGCTGACTTACCATTATAACTATTAGAAGTCCTCCCTTAATCGAAACTAATGATTTTCTCTTATTTGAAGAAGAAAATTTGCGTTTTTTGCTTATAGTTGAACCATTTGTTTTTAGACACTTTTGTTATTATTACTTAAGGCCCAAGATCGATCCCTACTAAATCTTTAATTTTTTCATATAAAGAAATTTATATTTTTTTATTGTTCGCTTTATAAGCGTTAATTTTAAAAAGAAAAGCTTTTATTTTTTTAAAGTTTTTTTTTCCAAAACTAACGCTACTAAATTGAAAAATAAAAATAAAAAAATAAGTCTTTTTATTCTGCGAAAATTCGGAATTAGGTAGGAATCGAACTCAAAAATTCGGAATATGGTAGGAATCGAACTTAAGCCTAAAGTAATAATAACAAAATTGCCGGAGAAAATTTGCAAAAAAATATTAAATGTATATCAGTACCCATTGCAAGCAAAACGTTCAGTTTAAAAACCCATAATGCATGGATGATGGTCTTTGTAACCTTAATATTGAAAAAGCGGCTGAACATGTTTTCTCCCCGGCCTAATACAACAAAGATTTTCTACAGATGTGGAACAGCTTTAAAGTAGCCCAAAGAGAATGGCAAATGCATAGATCACCTTATCATAAAACTAAATTAAAAGAATGTACAACCTTATTCAAAAACTAACTGCAAGCAAACAGAATATCACAACTGAAGGAACACTTGAAACTCATTTTAACTCTGCGTAATCCGATAGGATCCTAGACAGGAAATGACGAAAAAAGCGATTTTTCTGCAAACCGCTTAAAAAACATATTTACTCGCAATATATGTACTGACATTAGTAAATTACAAACCGTTGTTGCTATTTGTCTAATTGAAATACGAAACTAATTCTAAGATATCATTGGGGCTTCTGATAATTTTAATGTTTAAAATAACTCCCAGATTTACTAAAATAAGCAACAAAATGCTTTCAGAGCTGCCTTGTTCTAAACTTCAGCTTAAATGCCTGACACCAATATCATAAATTGCTTTTAAAAGGATGATTTCTTGGCCTGGAAAAGATTCCTCGAAGGAAGAGTATTACAGGTCTATTACTCCGATACCGACAATTTTTCGAAAAATTTCTTGAAAACGGGTTGACCATGACCTCAAACCGGTCAATAGTTTTTGATCAAAGAAGAAAACTACAAATGTTACCTGCATCGAATTGGGGCTGACTTACATCAAGGTAGTATTCTGGGACTAAATCTGTATTATCTTTACAGAACAGACATATCAGCCAATAGCACAACACACATGTAAACATTTGACAACGCTTTTCTCTTGAAAACACCCCAAACCACAGCACCACAATATCCAAGAAGAAAAATAGGTAAACCTATAGGGTATAGAAATATAGAAATAAATTAACCAAAATAAAACACACACATTACCTTTACTTTGTACAAGAAAACGTGCTCCCCAATCTTAAATTTTAACCGGATGGCGATTTTACCTTTGCGGCAAAATATACTGCCGTTCATCCCAAACCTTATATGGTAGTCACATACACACAAAAAATTATCTAAGAAAACTTTACTTAAATCAAGCCATAGCGGTGTCAAAAGTACGGTGAGTACGGTTTTTCTTAAATCAAGTACAAAATTTCTTACTCCAAGTAAAGTTTTTCAAGTACGAATTTCTTACTTTTAGGCACAATTAATCCAAAAAAGGATTCATTTAAGTTCGGAACCGTACTTGCTGTAAGCCAAAAAAAGATTGATTTAAGCCCTAAACGGGATTAATTCGAAAATGAAATGTAATTTTTTTGACTTATGGAGCTTTATCATAGAAAAAAAAATTTATATTTTATTTTTATTTTATAATTTATAATTAATTTATAATTTAAAAATTTAATTTTTTGTATTTACCGAAGCTGAGATTCGAACCAGGGATTTTTGTACTGCAGCACAAGCGCGTTACCTCTAGGCCACCGAGACACTTTGTTTTCAAATGTAAAATAATATATTAAAACAATAAGTTTTTTCTGTTTAATTTGTTGAAGCAATCCGAATAGGCTTGATTTAAGCAAATGTAAGTAAGGATCGTACTTAAAAATTTTTTGGATAAATTCAAGAATAAAATTCTTGATTTTAGAAAGCGAGTTTTCTTTCTGTGTACATATATGTAGTCACACAGTTTACGGAAATTAAACTGAAAAAATTTCAGAGTTTGTACAAATTAAGTGATTCGTCTTGATTGTAAGCTTTCGTTCTATAGCTCGATTTTAAAATCAATTTGTTTCAATGGGGCACTGCCTTCGCCTATAACAGAAAGAGAGTTCAACGTCGTCGTATGATAACTAATGCTCCATGGTACAAAATAAAATGCAACATCTGCAAAGGTAGACAAATTCCACTAACTAAATTCGAAACTTTATACTATGCGTACGAGTATCAAAAAAAGCTGAGAGCACATCAAGATCTGCTTGATCGCAACATCGCAAAACATGACGGGCTCAACCGTTTCAAGAAAAGGGGCATTGTTGCTTTCGGAAAAACCCTAAAATATATTAATACTTGAATTAAGAAACTTAGATTTAAATCTTTTACTGACTGGAGTATAAATTATGTATTTTTAAGACTTGAATACTTACTGATAACTAGTTCGCAATTAATAAAAGGTTCAAAAAAATATATTAAAAAGAATCATCAAGGGTATTGAAAGTTCGAGTTAAACTTACCAAAACTTGATATTTCAGTTTAAATTAAAATTATGTTTGAAATAACATGTTGTCCTTGTTAAGGATAAACATCATACTTCCACATTTAAATATTTTTTGAGTTTTGACACTATAGATTACAAACACAGACTTGAACTCTTTACATTTTTGCAGCAATAATTTGTTGTAAGTTGTTGTCATTAAATAAATTTTAATAATTACTATTTTTCTCTTATGCTTAAAAAAAAGAAGAAAATTAGAAAAATAATACAAAATGTGTTTTTTAGCAACACATGGATAAATCTGAAAATAATAGTTTTTACTTTGTTGCACAAACTTATAAGAGAATACTTACACATTATGGGAGAGAGTTTTAAAAGGGATTTGAGATGTAACTATGTGCAATATTTGGTAAACGTACACTACAAAAAATACGAAACTTATTCCTAAACAAAAAACAAACTCAGAGACAGCTTGAAACACCTTTAAAGGTATGGGGCTGTCGAAAGCGGCATTTTAGTCAACAAATTAATGGTACTTTTCGATCTGCCTTTCTTGGGCCTTTTCCAGGTTTTTGGCGCGTTCTTATATCTTGTCCATGATGGATTTCCCAGTTTAAAGCCTCATAGAAATTACTCAATTTTCTTGTCGTCTGCGTTCTTCTAGCCAGATTGTGCAAGCAAGCCGATGCAAATGCCTTATCCGCGTATCGCCTCTGGTCATAAACAGTACAGCTGGCGACCCATCAGCTCCTGCTGCCCTGTTATTATTAAGCCGTGTAAATGCTTTTTTGACCTAATTCTGACAAGACAGTATGAACTCAATATCATCTTCTCCATCTTCTGGGATTGCTTCTTTGGTATTTTCATAGTTGCTACTTTCAGATACCAGCAGGCGTGAAAAATGGTTTTGTTTTGCCTTAAAATGCGAGCTTCAAAAACTTGTCAAAAAAGGGGATGTAACGTCTGTTCTTAAAGTTTGTCAAACGATTTTCTAAACCTCTAATGCATATTTTACCTTAAATTTCTGTATGAATTTCAAATATTTTCTTTATATTTTCTCAAAGTGTTGTAATTTTAGTTGACTAACTTTGGTTTGCTTTATTTTAAGCAGCAAGGGGTGCTGTTTTCATTCTTTTACACACTTACGTACATATGAGATTATTCTTTGTCGTTGTTTATTTTAGTTTCCCTTTTTTATATAAATATAGTTAGAGCTTTCATTTTTTATTCTATTTTTATTACAATACTTACATTATATAGAAAGAAATTTTTTTATAAAAATAATTACAATTTACAAAAATTATTTTATAAGCACTTGCTTTAACACTCTACAAAAAATCGAGTTTCAAATTAGATTGACAAAACTTCAATTAAAAAGCTGATGGTTGGTTGTGATGTATGTAAAGAAAAAACAATTTTTAGGGTATTTCTTATGTAGAGAATTTTTATAAAAAAAATTTCAATATTTGCATACAGGATAAAACATTTAAACGATCAATACTTTTTCTAGGCAACCATGAAAATCCTTACGTTAGCTTTTTTACGCATACCACCAAGGGGTATTATGCGTCTGGACAGACCTTCAATTCAGAACCACCCCCCGAGCCAATTATGTCATCTCCGTTTATCTTATTCTCATTCTATGCTTCTGGAAAAGGGGTAAAAATTATATATTTTTAACTTTGAAACCAATAAAGATAAAAACACAATTATAATTGTGTTCCCCAGAGCTCAAAAAATTTTAATACCTCTTGATACAAGGTGGGCCGAAAGAAGTCGTCCGATTTTTTTTTCTAAACAAAAAATTATTATTCTGTTTTTTTATTACATTTATCTGAACCTTTAGAATTTTATTGGTCAAATTGAGATGGTGATATCTGCGAAATGGGCGGCGCCACAATTAATTGCTTTATGGACTCCGGCGACAGAGTCTCGCCTCGTGTCGAATGTTGTCCTTGAGGGCTTCCAGTGTCTCGGGCCTGTTCATGTAAGCACGGGACTACAAAAACCCCCACGAAAAAAGTCTAGAACGGTTAAATCGGGCGAACTTGAATGCGGCGTCCTCGAAAAAAATGCCCGATGACTCCTCCAGCGTGAACAGCGCACCATGCATTCACTTTGAGCGGCTGTAATGACTTCTCGTGTATCACTCGTTGATTTTCGATGCCCCAAAAATGATAGGTTTGCTTGTTCACGTACCCGCGGAGGTAGAAATAAGCCTCATCGCTAATTATAATTTTGGTCGAAAAAAAGTCCACTTCGGCCTCAAGACTGAGGAGAGCTTGGACGTAAGTTACACGCATTTGGTGTTCGACACGCAGCAGCTGATGCACAGACTGGGCTTTGTACGGAAACATGCGCAGGTCTTTGACCGAAATTCGCCTTAGGTACGACCGGCTGATGGCTAATTGCGGGGCACGGTGAATTGTTACGCAAAAAATTGACACGATTATTCCGCGTTCTTGGAGAGTGTATCGCTCAATGGCTTGTTCACTTGTATTCTACATCTGTCTAGTTCACAATTGTCAAAACAGATTTGGCATTGGGCACCATTTGCAAAAATAATAGCATCTTCCAATAGGGTGATTTCTATTGGCCGACCTTGTAATTTTTTGAAAAATTTCGGCCAAAAGAGCCAAAAAGAGGGCTAAATCTTAAATTGAATACCTTTAAGGTACTTTTGTAACTATGAAACCAATACAAATAATCACAAAATTTAAATTTTGGTCGATAGGTTTAAAAAAATATAAATACATTTGGTGTAATTTTTTTAAGTTTTAAACAGTTTGCGGCCAAAAATGTTTAAAATTATAAATCAGTACTTTGCAGGCAACTTATGTAACTTTTGAATCAGTAAAGATAAAAAATAGTTTAAGTCTCAAAAAAATATACAACACGATTTCGGCACATTTTTTAAAATTTTGGTCCCAAAGGGGATAAGAAAGGGCCTTGTATTATACTTAAAAAAATTAATAGTAATTTATATAGCTTCTAAACTAAGTTTTGGCACTTTAAAAGTTTTTTTCAACCTACAACCAACACAGACACATAGTTTACATCATGCTCGACCGTTAAAGGGAAATATTTCTTACCTATTTTTTGGTACTTTTTTTTGACCAAACTTTCTTTTATTTTGACACAATTTATAAGAAGGCTTAAAAAGTATTCTACAACAATGAAAGCAATAACTGACGAACAATGTTTTTGATTCTTAAATGGGGTGATAAAAGTACCAAAATGGAGGGGATTGGGAAAACATATATAATTCTATAGTTTTGTTAATTCTTTGGAATAATAGATCTCTTTAAAAAATTAAGAAGCTTTTGACCCCGCTTAACACATTAAGTACTTTCTTTAACTTTGACTACTTTCAAGACAAAATGTACTCTTTTTATACTTTTAGAACTTTTTGTATTCTTTTAGATCTCGCATTGGGGCTGGAAATCAATTGAGTAAAAAAGCACTTTTGACCTTTTTTAATTAATTACTTCTGGCATATTTTGAAATAATGATCTTTAAATATAAAATTTAGGGTAATTGACCAGATTGCGTCACAACTAAAAGAAGTAGAAAAAATACTTTCTCATGTTGTTTGTGCTTTTTGGAACTTTTAAGATAATGGGTCTATAATTATGGAAAATTAAAACTGTTAACCCTTTATAGTACCCTGCTAGATCAGGACTAAGTTCATGAGTCTACCAGTCTAGGGTTTGTTGGTTCAATTTCCACAATAGACCTTGGTAAGTATGCATCATTTTACTTTTCTTTCTCTAAATTTATTCTTTCTTTCTACCTTCAACCTTTCCCTCCTCTTTGTTTATTATACTGTTTTGAGTTATAAGGTCAGAACCAAGTACATTTCTTATATTATTTTAACTTTTTGTCTCTTTTAATTAATGAGTCTGGAAAAAATTAGACATATTTCAAACTGTATGCCGTGTAGTACGAATTTTTAATTTCTTTCTTGCAGGAAATCTGAAGGTTTGGAAAGGCATTTTGTTCCCAAATTAGTACCTGTAGCTTTATTAATGGATTGGAAGCGGTAAACAATGTCAAAGTTGAGAGGGTTGTGAAAAGAAGGAGGTTGAAGTTTTCCACTGTAAAGCGTTTAAAAAGGCAGCCTATTTTTACATTTGCTAAGAAAAGAAAGAGATTTTACCAAAAATTTTAAATTGTGATGTAGGGTATAATAAAGTTCGGCTTAACCGCCTATAACTTTCTCACCTGGTTTTTATTTTATTTAGTTTCCATTTGGCTTTCGCATAAATTTTTCAATAGACTATTTAAGGCAAATAACGGTTTACTAAAGAGTTTGACCGAAATCTTTTCCTTTCGAAAATCTTAGTAAATTCATTATTATTATTAAGATAACAATTTTGACATGTGTAATTTAATAGGACTGTTATTAAGGGGCATAATTCATAAAAGTATGACAACAATTTTACTATGAAAGAACAAACACAAAAAGGCGCAAACACAATAAGAAATAAAGAAACCTTAATAACTTGTCATGTTTATTCTATTTCTTTTATTTTTTTTATTTGCTCAATGTTTACCACATTCGATACACCACAGATACCATATCAGCAAGTACGTACACATATGTCTCATTTACTTAAATAATGCCATAACTCAAAATCGTCAAAATTAAGGCTTATGATTAAAAATCCCGAGACAAAATCTTTGTGGATACACCCTTCGTTTAATGGGTCTTTTCGCGTTAACTGTGTGAAAGAAGTTTCAATATTTAAAGGTAGAAGCTAATTGTAATGGTTGGCAATAATCCCATCGTCTTCAATTAAAACGATAACGATAGACTAGAAAGTCTAGTATTGGCAACAAACCACAGACTGTCCAGTTTGCTAGCCTAATCCGGACATTATATAGTGCCAAATTAAAGCAGAGAAATGCTGAATACTTTCTCACTTACAGCTCTCCAGAAATCATTTAAAGGAAGTCCCATACTATTGGCATCCGTGCCAAGTCGACTGTGACCGGTTTTTGCGGGGAAAATTTATCTGGGCCTTCGATTGTTCACAACGAGAAAAATTTAAGAGAATTTCAAATCTTTCTTTGATAATATTTTCCCTACGATTCTGCCAGCATATGTATCTATGAGGAGTTTGCAGGAGGAGAGAAGAATACCAAAGATTAATGAAATCAAATTCCTTCACCACTATATTGGCAACACAGTTGCCCAGTGGGCACGTGCCCCTGCACTTACGTATCGAATGATTAAACTTTAAGGGCCGACGATGATTTTGAATAAAACAAAAATTTTTTAGAAAATTTTTGTCATATTTAAATTATGATAATATCGACCAATGGCCGCCACGACCTCGGTGACACACCTCGATCCGATGGTCCAAATATTCAATGAGGTTATAGCCGTTAATGTGCCGAATTATCTCAACCATTAGCTTTTTTGCTTTCAAATAACCCCGAAGAAAGAAGTCCAACGGTTTTAAATTGGTTTTTCGACAATCACTCTTGGATTATCATTCGCCCGAAACGCGGCAATTCTGCTTATTCACGAATCAACTAAAGTAAAAACTGCCTTAACACTAAAAATAATTTTCTTCGAAAATTGATCATCCACGGTTGCCATTTCTTGCCACCATTCTGATCACTGACGACGTTTGGAAGGGTCAAGAGGCTTTAGTTCTTGAGTCAATTGCAGCTTGTAAGCGTGTAAATGCAAGTATTTATGCATAATGTTCATCAACGACGAGCGTAAGAGCTTCAATTTTGGGCACGACGACAAGTTGAGGTGGACGGATCCTCAGCCACAATATCGCGCACTGCAGCAACATTTTCTGCAGTACGAGCATGCACTGGTTTTTTCACATCTCCTACAGACCCGGTTTGCTCAAATTGTTGGACGATTTTTCCGATTGTACGCCCATTTGAACGATAAAATTAACCAAATATATCACGAAGTGCACGATATGCACTTTGATTTGAAGGCCCATTTTCATAACAAGCGGGAATAACTTTAACGCGTTTCTCGATTGTGCATCTTTCCGTGGTTCAAACTTGACGTTTAAGTGTGGTTCATACTCAACATCGGCACTTAAAATTAAACCACCCTTTATTATATCCTGTAGTTTTCAAGAAAGAAAAAGGGCCACCTGTGCCCATAACAAAGTAATGTTAAATGCAACGCCATCTAGTAAAGGGTTGTCCGGTATTCGCGAAGTGAAGGGTTTCCTGCTAATGTTCAGGAGTCAATTAAATTTAGAACAAGATTGACCACTTAAACATACATGCGTCACCACAAATGATACCCATAGTCCCACTTCTTTGTGTGAGTAAAAAAATTTGAACAAAGTTTGCAGTTTTTGGAAAATCTGTGCTTCTTAATTTTAATCCAAATTTTAAACTATCTGTGTGCTTAGGTGAATTTCCCATTTTGGTACTACTATTTAATTAGACTCTGTCATCAAAACTCCAAAAAAAAATTAGCATTTCCTTTTTTTAATTCTAAAGTAATAGTTTAACTGATATTTGGCGTACTTCTTATATAACTCAAAATTGCCTTAAAGCTTTTTTCAAACATATCTTTTGTAAATATAACAACCAATTACATAATTCTTAGACGTCTAATGTGTTTGTATTCATAAATTTAGTCTCGATAAATCGCAAGTACATACTTTGTGTGTAAATGCAGTGTTATTTTATGCCTTATTTTTGTTGTTGTTTTTCAGTTTTTTTTTGTTATGAAACATAAGAAATATTATTGATAATTTTTACAACTTTTTGTCTGGCTTAATATTTGTTCATTTATAAACAAAACAGAAAAAAAACAAACAATAAAAGTAAATAATCAAATAAACCGACAAACAAAACACTATAACTGCCACCGATACATACACCAATGCAAACACAAAGGACTAAAAGCATGTCGCGTGACAAAAATCACAGGATACGTAAAATACTAAAGTAAACAAATCAAAAAAGCTTTTCTTTTCATTCAATATCTAAAAGCATATGTTGTTGTTAGTAGTGGGTAAATGGCCTTAATATTTGCCTTGTAGCGCCTGGAACTAATAAGATAAACTACTTTTTAATTATTGGTAAACATTTTCAATTTCAACTTGTATAAAGAAATTAAAATAATTTAAATAAGCACTAGAAAAGGTTCCTCTAAACACAAATAAGAAATGCATTCAAATGCCAAGGACCTACGTACAAACCGATCTTAGTGACAGCTCAAGAGCTGCAGGGCTTACTAGACATACACACATGTTGTTGCATGTAAGTTTGTATTTTTACACCAATTTTTAGTCAAGTCATGTTAAATCTTTTTTTAGTTTTCATTCCTGTCAAAATAAATTGTTGTTCTAAGCATTTTCTTTTCAATGTTTATTGTTTGTTTCCATAATTGTAGTTTTATTAAGAGCGAATATTAGTTTAATCATATGCCACTCGAATTCTGTTTAAACTCATGTTCATGTTCGTTTATGTTTTCTGATAATTTCGGTTCAAGAAACGTTTATTGCAGCGTACAATATTTTATTATAGTCGCTTTGCATTTTGAAATTTTATTGAACAACTAGTGCCAATTGGTATGTACATATCGTGACCCTCATACATGTAGAACGACTCTAACTCGTAGTTTTTAAGCCCGGTTTTTTTTCTAGTTGTGATGTATGAAGATAACGATATGTATGTATATACACTTTAATGGTTCTCAGTACTAGTAAGTATTTTTATTGGACATCCTGTAATATGAATATATACAAGGTGGGTCAAAAGAAATCCCCCTATTGGAAGATGCTCTTATTTTTGCAAATGGCGGCCAATGTCAAATCTGTTTTGACATTTGTGAACAAGATGGATGTAGAATACATGTGAACAAGCCGTGGAACGATACACTACCCAAGAACGCGGAATAATCGTATCAATTTTTTTGCGTAGCAATTCCGTCGCCGATTTCCCGGTCGTCCGGCACCGACTGCGCAAGCACTGCGCCGTTTGGCCACTAATCTGGAAGAGTGTGGGATCACACGAGACGCTGGCAAGAGTGGCCGGCCCAAGAGCGCCAGCTGCTGTCAGAAACATCGACCAGACCCCGTGCCTCGCAAAAAGCCATCAGTCGGTCATTTCTAAAGAAAATTTTGGTCAAAGACCTGCGCATGTTCCCGTACAAAGTCTAGTCCGTGCACCAGGTGCTACCTGTCGACCGCCAAACGAGTGTAACCTACGCCCAAGCAATCCTAATTCTCTAGTCCGAAGTTAATGGCTTCTGGGGCACTAAAAATTTTTCGAGTAATGCACGAAGAGCCAGTACACCCGCTCAAAATGACTGCATGGGGCGCTGTTTACGCTGGAGGAGTCATCGGGCCATTTTTTTCAAGGACGCCGATGGTCAAACAACAACAGTGGACGGTATGCGCTATAGGGCTATGTTAGTCAAGTTTTTCCTGCCTCAATTAAACGTATTAGGACTGGAAGACATATGGTTCTAGCAGGACGGAGCAACGGAACACGCAATTATTTTGACCAATTAGCTAAATGTTTTTTTTTTCTAATTCCTCTACTTGAGGACGTCATTGAAAGATAAAAAGTTTTTGTAATTCTTACTATCATTACAGATATCGACTTTGAGCACATTTTTTAGTCAGTTGAAGTACAGAAGATAGAACCCCTCATATAAGAAATTACGGAATATCAGCCCTTGCACACGCAAACCCAATGGATTTAAACATTTGTACAGATAGCCAAGCCTCGATAATAGTAATCATGTTTAGGAGTATCAGATTTAGGACGGTGGTGCAATACAAGAGAATAATTATTGAATACTTGGAGAATATACAGGTTCGACTTAAATTTTCGTCTGGCCATCAAGGGGTTGCTGGAAACGAACGGGCGAAGTGGGAAGTGCCTTTCTTTGCAACAAATGCTGAATTGAAAAATTAATCGAATAATGTTCACATATTGCTTTTGAAAAACAAATTACTTGGAAGACTTTAGGAAATTTTTTGGGGTAACCCGAATGAGGATAAAATTAAAAAGCCCGAACTGAGCAAGGGGATAAATGCACTAACGGATCACCCAAATTTATAAGCACACCTCTATCGAATGATGGTTGGGAATAAAAACTGAGCATTCAGAAACGACATCGAAATAACTGAGAATTTCCTGTGGCACTGCCAAGCTTTTGCACTGGCTAGAGCCCGATGATTTATGTCTGATGTTTTGCCAGATGTGGCTTACTTGGGAGGAATCAATTGGGAAACGATAAGGAAATTTGCCTGCATCACCGAGTTTCTGTGAACTCCATTACCAAGAATCTTTGTGCTTTGCTTTGAGCGCACAACAAGCAAATTTTATTCCAACAACATTTAAAATAGATGACATACATTGTTTTATTTCAATTCCAAATCCAACATCATTTTCCAAAAATACATAAATATCAATAAAATTCCTTAAGAAATTTCATTTGTTTCATCTTAAACAAAAACTATAAATTTGTATTAAAAAAAATACATAAAACAAAAATATACAACCAAATAATTTATATTAAAATTGACACGCAATGGCAAAAAAAAAGACTGTTTCAACCCCTGTCTTTAGCATCAACATAAGAGGAATCCAACCTGCAAACAGCATTTACAAAACTTTCAGATAAGATTACCAATGACTTTCCATATAAATTGAAAAAAGAAAACAGAAACAAAAAACAATTTATTAAACAAATGAAATACAAATCAAAATATAATATTAATGTTTGTTATAGAAAAAACAAAGCCATTAAATATTTTGTTTTATTTGCTTCAACTACAAGAATTATATTCAATATTACAACATGTTGCTACTGATGATGACTTTTTATAAGGCCATTTACTATGTTTTTGGTTTTTCTTTTTTAACTTTTGATGTTTAAGTAACAAATGTCTGGGAAGATGCAAAAACAAACATAAAAAACTTTGTAAATCATGAAGTAAAACAATTTATCTTCAAATTTTTTTTCAATTTCAAGGAAAATTTTTGTTTAGGCTTTTTTTATTTGTAAAAAGTTTCCCAGCCCTCCAAAAGCGGCTAAAGAAAATATAAAAAAAATTTAGGAAGATGTATATGTTCATATTACACAGTATTTTATAATTTTAAACAGCAGTAAATCTTAACATTTATAGTGGTTTTAAGCCATTCACAAAAAAGTCTTTTAAAATACCCTACACTCCACACGTAAATTCTTATCTTAAGTCTTTATTTAAGGCTGTTTTTATGCCAAAACTGCAAACATATAGAACTGTTCTTAACTATATACAAGGTGGGCCAAAAGAAATTACCCTATTAAAAGTTGCTCCTATTTTTAAAAATGGCGGCTAATGTCATATCTGTTTTAATATTTGTGAACTAGACAGATGTAGAATACAAGTGAACTAGCTATGGAGCCATACACTCCCCAAGAACGCGGAATAATCATGTGTATTTTTTAAGTAACAATTCATCTGTGGTGTTATCGCAGTGCGAATTCCGTTGCCAATTCCCCGGTCGTCCTGCACCGACAACGCAAACACTGCGCTGTGTGGCCACCAACCTTGAAGAGTATAGGACCACACAAGACGCTGCCAAGATTCCCTGACTCCGGAGCTCCCGTTCTGCTGAGAGCATCGCCACTGTTGGCAGGATGTCGAGCTGTCGCTAGAAACACCAGACGAAGTGCCTCGCAATTATCCATCAGCCGGTTGTCCCTAAGGCAAAATTAAGTCAAAGACCTGTGCATGTTCTCGTTCAAAGTTCAGTCCATGCATCAGCTGCTGCCAAACGCGTGTAACCTACGCCCAAGCCATCCTCAATCTCGGGGCCGAAATGTATAATTTTTCGACCAAAAGCATAAGGAGCGATGAGGCTTATTTCCACCTCAGCAGGTACGTGAACAAGCAAAACTGTCGCTTCTGGGGCATCGAAAATTCACAAGTAATGAACTAGGAACCATTACACGAGGTTAAAGTGATGCATGGAGAAGTCATCGGGCATATTTTTTGAGGACGCCGCTGGTCAAACGACAACAGTGGATAATGCGTGCTATAGGGCCGCGCTAGCCGAGTTTATGTGCCACAATTGACAAATTAGGACTAGTAGACATGTGGTTTTAACAAGTTAGGGGTGCCTTTCTACTCTTTTCCCAAACGGAGCTTTTAACTTGCAGATACGAAATTCCTTCTTTCAACCCTCCAGCTCTTAACAGAATGGCTCTGGGTCTTTCAGATAGTGGAAGATATGTTCCTGGGAGTCACTTTGGGTCGGTGGAAGGCGGGGGCTAAAATGAAAAACGCAAAGGCAGTGATGTATGTGGGCAAACGTACAATTGGCAACACCTGAGATCTTGGTACCCAAAATATCATTTGAATTTTGAAGATGGTGGTATTTTCTGCGGAGTTTTCGTCTTATGAATACAATAAGGGCGCGTAATATTTCGACTCATATTACAGGCGCAAAGAGGTCGATTCCAACTTAGTCGTTTTTACTGCTGGTGCTGAATATCGCAATGGATTGCATGCGGTCGATGAAATTGAATTCAGAACATTTTGTTTTTAACTTAATGCACAGGTGGGCTCTATAGAAAATTTTCCTTTGATATCTTATACAGGTATTTCTGGATACGTCTAAAGGCGGAACTATTTATTTGGTTTTGAATGAAATCTTTTTATTACAATCCAGATTCTGGATTTCATTTAGACCCTCAAATCAGTGCAGTGTATTAAAGGCTAAACTGGGCATCTGGCTGTGATACAATAGAATATTTGGCTAAAATATGTTTTGAAGACCAATTTTTCACAATATCATGGTGTGGTCAGTTAAAAAAAATCCTAATCTTTTCTCTCTTTGACCGATTAGGCTACTCGTTGCCATTGCCATCACCTTGTGCTCAGTACGATCCATATTAAAATGGACGTCTAGTGGGGAATGAGGTGCACCTGTAATGTCAAGTGATTTACATTAATGGATCTAAATCAAAAATACTTCCTTCATACAGCCAGAAACCTTCAGCGTCAATCTTCCTCAATAAACCGTTATCCGTAAAAAGCAACAACATTGTAACCTGTCCTTTATTAGGATTCTATATTTGTTGGGACAATATTAAGAAATTTTCCTCGTTTTTATTCTTCTAGTCTTGCTAAGCGCTCCTTGCCGCCTTCTCGTTTTTAAAATGAAAAATGATGTTAATTGATGCTAAAGATATGTATTTCACAGATCCAGTGATGCTCTTTCTCATTACAAAAACGAAAAAGGATGTTAATTGATGCTTAAGGTATGTATTTCATTGGTCAGGAACTCGTCCAACAGCCTTTAATACCTCCATCTAACACACCGTAAGAGGAATTTTTAACCCTTTCTTGGGTATGCGCGCCCACAATTTAAGTGCACCCAATGTCAATTGAACTTATTTTCTGATTGAGAGAAAAAACTTTCCCTTTCCACATCGTCTCCACATTCCAAGAATTTAAATTTTCAGCATCAAACTTCAAAAATTGTTGACAGTCCAATAATGCCGCAAGCGTATATTAAACTAGAAGTAGCCCCTTAAGGGTTTCCTTTATTTTTTTGGCGTACCACTGCCTACGCAAGTGGTCATTTCGAATTTAGCAATAAGGCGTTAATGCATGGAATTTTGCAATAAATGCAGGGTTTCTCAATTGTGCAACTTCTTGTATTAATTAAGAATTCGTGCATAGTCGCTAGATGCCCCCAAAATCTACACGCACTTAAAGCAGCAACTCTTTATGCAGGTCATGTAAGGTATAACCAAGTCTACCTCATCTTTACAACTCCACGAAGCTTCCCCCTTAACATTTAAACAAAATAAAAATTCCAAAAATTTATCTTAACTAAGGGTGAAAAAGTGTTGAAAATACTTACAACAACTTTGCTGCTTTCCCTGTTCCATTTTATTAAAGATTTGTGATACAAACTTGTTCTTATCTCTAAATGTGCAACATGTCAAATCTAATTTGTTTTGTTTTTATTTTCATTTGTTACAACAACTTTGAAACACATTCTTTTTCTTCGTTTATTTTCCAGTTTTCATATATTAAAAATTGAAAAATTATAATAAATGAAAAAGTTATTTAAGCTAAAGAAAAAAAGTTTATATGATTTTAATAAAACACAAAAACAACATAACTCATGTTGTGAGGGTTGTTTACTTCTTCTTCTTCCCTTTTGCAGTCGTCTATATGTTGGAGGTAGAAGGGTATTCCTCCGTGTTTTACAATAAAATGTTTTATTCATTTGACAAAAATCGTTTTAAAATCATTATTTGACATTTGTTGATTTTATCCCATTATAAAGATAATATCATTTGTTGATGCCGTTTAGGAATTTATTTTTTTGTTATTTTAAACTTCTTAACATGCTTTGTTTTATATGACATACATATACAAAAGTATTTAAATCGTTTTGGAGATGTCATACATACATCACAGTGGTTACTTAATGTTGTGACATTTAAGGTACTTAAGAGGTTTTAACAATAATAAAGATTTTGCGTTTTTAAAAGTCATGGTGGATTATATGTCAAGTAACTAGCAATAACCTACTGATACTTTAAATATTATTATATTAAACAAATAGTTTCTTTTTATTTGGCTTTGAGCTTATTATTAAAATTTTGATAGCTTAGAATGAAAATTTTTAATTCAAATTACTTAATACCGAAACTAGTCGAGTGTAATGCACTGTCGAAATCAGCTGCGATTTCTAGTCAGCACTCTTTCTATTCAGTATTACTGTGAGTTAAATGTTAATTTGTTCTATTTACTTAAACTGTAACTAAAATTAGAATACTGGAATTATATTTATATTCCATATTACTTATGCCGAATTAAATCCAAATAAAACTCTATGCTCTCTAATTCTCATTCTATTTGATTTTATCATTACTAATTTTTTATTAACTTTAATTTTTATTTTTTCTTTTAGCCATAACTGGGATGACACTAAATATCGGGTGGTTAAATTTTAAATCCCGATGTTGATTTTGAACAAAACATAAATTATTTAGGAAATAATTGTCATTTCTTTTTATTGCAATAATACTGCTATGGCCACCGTGACCTCGGCGACACACCTCCATCCGATGGTCCAAATTTTCGATGACGCTGGGGCATAATTAAGGTTATATGCCGTCAATGTGCCAAATTACATCATCCATTAGCACTTGAATTGTTGCTGGCTTATCGGCGTACACCTTTTCTTTCAAATATCTCCAAGGAAAAAAGTCAAAGGGTGTCAAATTACGGGATCTTGGTGGCCAATTGACATCACCACCAAGTGAGATAGCACGAACATTGAATTTGTCGGAATGGTCAAGAGGCTTTAGTTTTTGAGTCAATTTTACCCCTGTAAGCATATAAATGCATGTTTTTATGCATAATATTCATCAACGACGAGTGTGAGAGGTGCAATTGTTGGGCACGACGACGAGTTAAGATGAACGGATCTTCAGCCACATTATCGCGAACAGCAAAAATATTTTCTACAGAACGAACATGCGCTGGTGTTTTCACATCTCCTACAGACCCGGTTTTTTCAAATTTGGGACGATTTTTCTGATTGTACGCACATTTAGACGATTAAAATGACCAAAATATCACGAAGTGCACGATATGCATATTGATTTAAACGCTCATTTTCATGATAATCCTCAATAACTTTAGCGCGTTGCTCGATCTTTTCATGGTTTAAATTGAGTTAGTCTAAAATTGAGAAATTTTAAATAAAATACAGAAAAAAATTTTGACGTTTAGGTGTGGTTCACATTCAACATCGGCCCTCAAAAGTTAGTCACCCTTTATATTTAGTTGCTTTCCATAATTTTCTATTCATTTTTGTACATTAAGTCAGGTGTTTGTAATACATTTCGTAGTTATTTATTTGAATACTTATTGTTATTTCGCTCAAGGCGAAGATTCAATAATAAAAAAATTTCGGCTTTGAGTTCATTATTGAAATTGTGACAGCTTAGCATAAAAATAGAAGTTAATAGAATATAGCTAGCGATAAATGCAAATAGAATGAGAATAACAGAATTCAGAGTTGTATGTGGATTTAGTTCAGCCTAAGCAATATAGAATACAAATGTAATTCCAGTATTCTAATTTAAGTTAAAGTTTGTTTAAATAGAACAAATTAACATTTAACTTACTGTAGTACCTAACAAAAACAGTATAAAAAAGAAATCGTATCTTTGCATTACACTCGGCTAGTATCGGGGAGTACTTAACTAGAATTAAATATTTGTTTTCTAAGCAATCACAATTTTAATAATAAACTTAAAGCCGAATAAATAAGCATTTTTGTAGGATATATAAGAGTAAGTGTAAATTATTATAAGATATAGAAAAGTTCAAATAAGTAGCTGCAAAATGTTTCTTTTTTTATTTTTAAGTTATCAGCAGTTCTTAAACTAATATTCTTCAAGAATCAAATTCGGTAACCTTTGCTTAAACAACAACCATTTAAAAACTTATTCGTTACTTTAAACACTAAAATTATTAAACGAAGAAAATAAATCGCAAATCAAGAAATGTTTTTTCAATTGATTACTGCAAATTGCTTTAATTTACTCACTGACTTTCTGATAACAACATTGCAATTCCTTTAGAACGAACTCCTTTTAGCTACAAATACAAATTAGTTTTTATCTAAATAAATGCAACAAGAAACAGACAGGGCGAATGAGTGCATATGTTAACATTTATTCGTTCAGAGGCAAGCATTCATGCTAATTCAGTATATTAAACACCTTTTTAATAGGCAATCGATTGGGAAGCATATTCATGCATTTATATACTCAAAAAAAAAAAAGAAAAATAAATTAAATTTAAAGGTACAAACGTACATATATGATTAAGCTTAAGCCTAACATTTTAAATATTGGGATTTTTTACGCTCAAAAACTTTTATGAGTCTTTTAAATGGTTTGAAATAAACACAACTTGTCATGAATAGCCAGGCTTGTTATTCTATCAAGTTTTATATTTAGCCAAACCACTTGGCCGACTAAATTATTCTTTGTAGTTCAAGTGTTAGGATACTTAACTTAAAGTCTAAAGTTATTTAATTACTACAGAAAAACTTATGCTTCTAACATTTACTACAAATTTTGATTTCTGAACTGCTAATTATACACTCCGCTAACATAAAGTAGCATCACGTACATTTAGGATTATATTAAAAAGTTTAAACGTCAAAAATTCGGGTTTGATTCAATTTATAGACAGATTTATCATAATTTAAGAAAATTTTAGGTCTAATTTATTGCATCGACTAGCTCATACTTTCCGTATTGGGCGGAGAATATAGTAGCAGCGATAATATTCCAAAGCCCGTCTCTTGAATCCAGCTTTACAACAGATGCGATGAAAAATAAAAGGATAAACTAAAAATTCCTGATGGCATAAAGTAAGACACATCTTTTCGCTGGAGGCATATAGAACATTGTCACTAAGGATACGCTAAGCGAGTTTAGGTATGCCAACTCAGACCAATTATTTTCTTTGGCGATTAGTCAAAGGTCTTAGAAAACCTGCTATCGCAAAACCATCACTGCGTAATATCAAAAGATTCTGAGCAAAAAATGATGAAGAAAAATGTGATATTTTTGCGAATCATTTAAATAACGAGAAGAACCACCTGTTCTTACTAGACTACCTATAGAAATGCAATTTCAACTCCAAGATGCCTTTAAGATTTGTATACAATCTGCTTTTGAATCTGTCTTGCGCAGCAAAGATAATAAGAAAAGGTTTTAAAAAGAAGAAATATTATTCTGCGTTCTTTTTAATGTAAGCTTTCTATAAAGTATGAACTGGAGGCCTGTAATCGAACTTAAGCTTAACTTACCATTTCAATCTCTATAGGTTCTGGAAAATTACATAACCGACCGATAGTTCATGATCAAAGAGGAGGACAACCTTAGCTGTCCTCAGCACACTGGGGCTGCCGTACCCATTTGAGTACAGAAGGACCAATTCTGTATCTGGTTTACACAGCAGCCATGCCAACCTGTAGTGTAATAAATATGTCGCCAATTGCAGATGATACTGCTTCTCTCAGCAACAGGCCTCGAACAAACTAAATCATAAATTTTTCCAAGTAAAAAATTGAAAAAAATAAAGTAATTTCAATGGATGGCACCCCAAACCAATTTGGTACTACGGGATGCAGTTTTGAGGAACTGACTCATCCTTCAACGTAGAGAATATTAAACCTGAACAGCAAGATCTATAAAATATTTAAATAAGTTGGAAAATCCACTCTTTTGAAACATTTTACAACATTTTGAAAAGCATTTAGAGTTGGGTTTATCAGCTCTTTAAGATGAGCGCTTTTTCTAGTTCAGCTCACTTTACTGAACTAGGTCGCTATTTTAGTTCAATAGTTCAGTCGCTCTGCAGCTTAATATGGTTTGTGTGAAATAAACCTGTCAGATCCAGGGATGGTATATGAAATTCTAAAATATGACTTTCAGCTTTGAATGTTTTTTTTTGCTCAATTCCTACTAAGTTACATATATGAAGTTATTTAATTCTAACCTTAAATAAAAAAGAATTTTAGAGTTTAGTCTTTCAGACGAACTGATAATATATTTTCTGAACTTAATAGTTTATCTTTTAGAACTAATATTTTTGCTAATTTAAATGCAATTTCATTTTATATCGATACAATTTTTTTTATGAGTCGATAGGTTTTATACAGTGAAATAACCAAAATGAAACATGAACGATGAACTACGGAGCTAAAAGTTCTCAGTATAAGGAATCGTTCACTTAGCTCAGTTAGGTGACTAGTTCAATTGAACTAGTTCGTTCAAGAACTACACGACTCTAAAGCATTTTAATTAATTTTTTTCTAAACTGAAACAGATACCTCCGCTCTCTTCTCTTATAAAATATTTTTTCCTCTCGTAAGACACATCTAAGCTGACTGCAATGTTACCCTGTATGCCGCATTCTAGGCTTCAGTAGCATTACAACACTCCCAGTCGAACCAAGGATTTCTTGGGAAATGCCTCCGGTACTTAAGTTTAGATATTGCTTCTTCTTCAATCGCTAACATATTTGAACTTTTCTATTAAAACTAATAAAAAACTCGGTGCCAAGATTTATTCTTTATATTTTCAAAGATATATGACCACAAAAATATTTTTTTTTTATTTTAAGAATGCTGTGATTTGCAGTTTTTAAATATCAACATTTTTTGAGTGTTTTGTTTTACAAAAACAAAAAAAAAGTAACTGAATTCCAACCATATATAGATTCAAAATAAAATTTATGGTCATCATTGATGAATTTGAAATGTTTACAAATTGCAAAGTGCAAAAAGCATAGAGAAAAAGAGGTCTTGTCTTTCATGTCATGTGATACTACTCCACTTCGTTGCTAATGCAAACAGAAAACTCAGCTAAAATAGCCAACAACACAGATGCACAAACAAAGCAGATTCATTTACCCACCAGCTTTCAAGTCCATCACACTAAATAGTCATTAGGCAGCGAAATGCTGCCTTAGTAGCTTTCCAAGAGCAAAGGCACACACAAACATATGGCCAAAGCACAAAATCAAGGGAGATCCACAAAAGTGTAGCTTCAATTACCAGAACAACAACAACAAAAACAACAACAACAGGGAGACAAAATTTTAAAATCTAAACAAAAAATAAAATAAACGACGAAAACGAAATGAACATGTTCATATGTTAGAAATAAAGTGATGCTGCAACAGCAGCAGAAGCAGTGCCAGCAGTTGTATGCTTAAATGCTTGCGCGAATTGATTTTTGGTGTAAACGATGTGCAATTTTAATGGATTGCAAAACAGATAAGAAGTGAAAAGAATTGAACATTTGCTTGACCAAAAACAACTGCGATTAGCATAGAGAAACACACTTAAACGTACAAATGCATTTATGCATTTAAAAGAACATGAATAGTACCTTCGCAGTTCTGGTCGTTCTTTATTCATTTCAACTCATTCCCCAGCTCTAGATAGAGCAAAAAAAAGGGATCAAAGTCATGTCTACGACATTTGTTGAAGTTTTAATTGAATCTACTTTGATTTTGTCACGCGGTAAAATGTTATTTTAAGAGCAATTATTTTTTTCATTGTGATTTAATTTTTAAACTAATATTTTTTTGACATCATGTTTGAAGTTGTTTAAAAGTTTCGATTGCACAGAGTGTTGGGCGAAAAGTTTATATATACCCGGTGCGCTTCGCTGCTAACATCTGATAACAAAATTGCTCATATGTTTGTTTATCAATTTTTATTAAAAGTAAAATAAAAACTTTTCTAACTGACTCGGCACTATTTCAGGACACTCGGGGCCTAAGATGGTAAAATAATATTAAAAGGGAAAAATCGAAAGGGAAACATCTTTTAAACTACACCCGAAAAAAAACCGAACTTAAAAAGCATCATATTTTACTAAATAAATAAACAAGTAAACAAAATAAAAAAAAATTAATTGCATTCAACTGGCATGGATAAAATGTAAATACATTTTTGGTACTTTTTGAAAGTTTGACCCTGAGAGGTTGAAAAGGATACAAACTGTGTTTTGATACTTTTTAAGATCATTTTTATTTCCTAAGCCAGCAAATATAAAACATAATCAAAATTGGTTTTGACAGCTATTTAGGTCTTAGTTATTTTTAAAACAAAAATTATTTTTCAATATTTTGCTACTCTTCTTAAATTTTGAGTCACCTTTATAACTTTAAAAAAAAATAAGAAGTTTTAGGTTGAAATAAGACTTAGTGAGAAAAGTACTTCTTTAAATTTTTGGCCCTTTTTTTACAGATTTGTCTAGAAACTAAAATTTAAATTAAGGACTATATGACCCATTTAGGGATCAGAAGCCAACTAAGTGAACAAATATATTTTTTTATAGATAAATGTATTAAATCAAGCACTAGTGACTCTTATTAAGATCGGAGGTCAACTAAGGGAACCAAAAGTATTTTTTAGGCTTTTGGTACTTATTTTCCCTATTTGGATTAATAAGTCCAATATATAAAGCTAACAAAAACGAATTTTTGTTGCTTTTTTGCATCCTTTGGAAATTAGGGATTAAATTGGGGAATCACAAAGGAGTACATTCTAGATTAGGGTTATATAGAAAATCATTGAAATTTTACTTTTAAATATTAATAGTTCGAATCCGTAAGCTTCAAAAAATTGATGTAAGTGTTAAAAGGATAAATCCAAAAATGAAAACTCTTTTTTGTAACAATTTTAAGGAAAAATTGTTACATAAATTTTTTTCTGTACTTTTTGTAAGTGGGATTTGAACCTGGGACTCCCCGAACTGCAACTTAATTAGGCTAACATCTAAGATACCAACACATTTTATTTTTAGATGTAAAAATATATTTTCTACTTGACTTTTTAAACTAATCTAGACTAGACGTGATTTAAGAAACCTTAAGTTCGATTCGTATTTAAAAATTGCAAGAGCAATAAAATTAATAAATTCAAAAAACTCAATCTAAAATTGATAAATTCAAGAATAAAATTCTTGATTTTTAAATGGGGGTTTCTTTCTGTGTAGCAACGCAGCTGGACAGACGGATGGACGGACATGCTTTTATTGACCCCTGTGGGGTGTAAAATTTTACGGGTGGATATTCACGTTTGCTTAAAAAGTATTTTTATCTTAATTACCTTTAAGTATAATTTTTTTAAATAATCCCGACTAGGCTTGATTTAAGAAAACAAAGTACGCGGCGTACTTATATACATATTTCAAGTACGATTTTGCATAATTTCAGGAGTAAATTTCTTGATTTTAGAACGTTATTTTTTTTCTGACTACCTTCTATACAATCCTATTCAAATGAATAGGTATAGTATTTTATCTAATTACAAAATAGCTCCGAAATTGTACAAGCAAGAAGCAAGAAAATATTCTAGTGGTTTTAGTAAAAATTAGTTGGGGTTAATCGTTAGCGATGGAAGGGAAGGCAAAATTGTTGCCTACCAGGAGCAAAATTTGTAGATCTTTAAAAAATAAAGATATATATATAAAAATCTGAAGGGAAAGCACAAAATGGCAATAACTGCTTCATATGGCCAATATCCTGACTTAAAAAAGTTTTAGCGATATGTAGTTCAAATATCTGTTTTTTATTGCTAAAAGAATAAAAGAGGCATCGAAATGCTTAAGACATGTTAAAATGTAGGCAAAAATACCATAAAACTAGCAAAGTTAGGAACAACGATCTAGTAAGACAGACAAAAATCATTATTTGAATAGAAAGGGCATTACCAAGTTTTGTGAATACTGATCAATTATTAACCGCACCTCCAATAGAAGGCGTTTACCTGAAAGTTGTGTTAGCCCGACTGGCGAAATTTTCCTTAACCTGTGTACATATTGTGCAGACAGTGTATTGAGTATAAAACGGTCGTACTTAAGGTTGAATCAGACGTGACTTTACGGTAACGCCATAGCCATAACAATTGAAAATGTAATTGGTTTCCGATTGGGTTCTAGTTGGATTCTATTGGATTTCAGTTGGATTTTCAATAGGTACGGCTATGGCGTTACGGTTAAGTCACGTCTGATTCAACCTTTAACCAAATATTAGTGTCTTTATGGTTTTTATGTTGCCGTCACAAAAATTCGCTGGTTTATTTCTTTACAACATAATTTACCTCGTTTTGCTTTAAATGGATCTCATTATTTCTTTATAAATGAATATTAATGCATTTTCTAGTTACCAAGAAATTGTGTAATTAACTAATTCATATTTAATTAAACACTTTTATTAACAAGTTAACGCATATAATTTTTTTTATAAATTATGAAACATATTCTAACATTCGAAGTAAAATTGCATGAAAAAGGTTGATTTATGGTGCTAAAGAATAAGCAATAAAATATGCATTTTTAGCATAAATTAAATAATAATTTGTATTTATTCTTAGTATTTATGTTAGTCTGCGAAGAAAAAAGGAATAAAAAACTTTAAAAAAAACCATAAATAAAATTCTAATTACAAGCTGTCTAAGCAAAACACAACTCTCACGCAATTTAATGTCTAATTTAATGTTTTAAACTAAAATTTAAATTTCCTAAAGAAAAGCAGGGGGATTTTGGTGAAAAATGCAAAAGAAGCATTAAAGTTTATGGAAAGGTCATAAGGAATATGTTTTAATAACAACACATATGTACGTACATTGTGGGGCTATGATGCGTTTTGCAGATGATTATAACGCTCAACAATAACACTCCAAACCGACCCTTAGTTATGCAGATTGAGTCATAATCACGTTCTGAAACAATTAAAACATGTCTTGGTGTCCAACTATCCATGTAATCAAAGACCTGTTAGACGTAATATATTTTAATAAAATCTTGCTCAAATAATTTTTTTATAAACAATTTTAACCACTTCGAAATATTATTAAAGATTTAAACCCAATTTTCTTAGTTTATTTATAGGTAGGGGTTTTGCAAGGTCATAACGTCATAAAATTTCACAATGGGTTAAAAACATCGTTGTTGTCTTTCATACAAAAATAGTTCTTAAAAAAATACTACGTCGTATGTTAATAAAAGTGTCCAAAAGTCGGTAAAGGCCTTTAAACCATTGTGAAATTTTATAACATTATGACAATAGGACATAATGAAACACCTTGTTACTCCCATAAAAGCTTGTTGTATGTTAAGTTTATCTATACATTTCATTGGTTCTTACACCAATTTTGCCAGTATACTTCAATAAAATTTTTGAAAACCTTCACGTACGTCCTCCGCTTTTATATAACAACTTCAGTGAACTTATTGAGAATTACTTTAAGCAAACCAAAACATTTAAGAGTTCCCTAAAAAACCCAACAAACAATTTTTCGATATTATCTGTTTTAATTTTCTGTTTACCTGATACAGGGTGGGTCAAAAAAGTTATCCGAAGTTTTTTGGCTCTCATTTTTTTTCTAAATGAAAAACTTTGATTCTGTTTTTGGGTTGTGTTTATCTAAGCCTTCAGAAATTTATTAGTCAAGTCGTAAAGATGATATCGGCCCAATGGGCACCGTCATAATTGATTACCTTCATGATCTCGGTTGTGGCTTGCGCAGTGTGTACCGTTTCTCCATCTTCTTAGAGCCACATGTCCCCCTGTCCCAATTCGTTCAATTGTTGCAGAAAAAACTCTGCTAATATGGCCCTATAGTGCGCACCGTCCACTGTTGTCGTTTGGATACCGGCGTCATTGAGAAAAGTGGCCCAAAGACTCCTTCAGCGGAAACAGCGAATTATGAAGTCACTTTGGGCGGATTTAATAACTCCTCGTGCATCACCAGTGAATTTTTGATGCCCCAAAAGCAATAGATTTCCTTTTTCACGTACCCGCTGCGATGAAAATGAGCCTCATCGCTCATTATGATTTTGGTCGGAAAATCGTCCACTTCGGCCTTTGCTTACCTTGTAAGTTGGCAAGTAATACTGGAGATGAAGAAGCACTACCTACCTTTGCCTGAATAACTAGTTATTTTTGTTTGAGTTGTAAAGAAATTTACGACCCTCGCTTACAATTGTGCTTACAAAAAACAATCAAGTAACTAGTTACCAAGCATTAACTGAAAATAATATTAAAAAAACTTTAGGGGTTTCAAAACAAAAATGTTGTACAAGGCCTTTTCCAGTAATCTTTTTTTTTCATTCGCAACTATAAATGTAATTATTAGCGCCTTTACAAAAATGTAATTCTTCAATAGTAGTGATCTCATTACCTTGTAACCTATGATATAATGAGAGCCAATAACAAAATTTCACACCTTACATTGTTGATTGCATTGAATAAGTTTAGCCGAAGTCAACACGCTGTCGTTTCTTATTGCTTGGCAAACCTAATAACTTAAGGGGTCTGTGAGGGATCTCCAGAGCCAACCAATTTTAAGTAATATGCGAAATATGCCTTGAATACAAGAAATACATGGAAGTACACTCAGACGGATTGACGGACATCGACCTATTGTGAGTTAATTAAAGGTCGTAGGGTATAATTCTGGGATTTACTTTTATAAATATAGATACAATTTCCACATTTCTTTAAATTAATATATAATGAAAAACAAATTATTTTTAAACTCTTTATTGAAGGAACTTCATCTAAAAATGTTTATTTGACTTATACTTATTCCTTAATGTTTAATATTTTTATATGTGATTTGGAGTTAAAAACTGTATTAACCTTTCCTGGCCCACTTGTTATGTATTCTTAAAAACAATTATTTTCTTTTTTCATAATCGCTTCGATAAGTTAACCAAATAAATAGTTAATTGATTCAAATACAATTAAACTCGAAATCAAACGCAGTATAGCTTTAAATTTTATTTAAAAAGCTAAAAAAAAATATACAAAAACACATCGATTGAACTGCAAAATATTTAAAACGATTGTGTTGAACAAATATCAGACAAACATTGGAAATGAAGAATTAAATGCAAACAAGAACTGTCAAACGTAACATATTTAAAATGCGTTTAAGCTCACTGAAACTGATATGGCAAAATAAAAAAAAAATTCTTAAAACAATATCAAAGTGTCAAGCCGCAAAGTGGCTAAGCAACACCAATACAATTGATTAGAATGAGTTTAAGGACGACACACAGTGCGTGTGGCAAAATGCTGGATACATTGGAGCCAGACAAGTGAATTATGTAGTACATTAAGGCTGCACAAAAAAAAGCGTTTTGGTATAGTAAAAATTTAAAAAAGAAAAGCGTTGACCCAACACACACACATATATATTTACTTAGGACCTAAGCCATGCACATACATTCATATGTATGTATGTTGAACAAGTGTTTGTTTTTGAAAGGAATTCTCTACGAAAAGGCAAACATAAAGTTTATTAAATAATTTCTATAACAAACCAATTGGCAAAGGTCAGTTAAGGTCTTTTTTTATAACAATTAAAATTTCTATTTAAAATTTAATGCCTTTAATAAGCCTTAAAGCATATTTCGCACTCTATTGTTCGGTAATAGACTTTGAACAATTGGTTTAGTCTCATACTGCTCTGCATACATATACTTATACGTCTATTATGTTCTTAGTGATATCAGGCAAAAACACTCTTTTAAACAAAAGAATGCAAAAAGATTCCCCTACTTCAGTAGTAAGTAAAAATAGAAACATTCCATTTTAACTACTTAATAATCAACTGCTTTTACAAATGAAATTAAAGATGTAGACAACCTATTGTCGAGTCAGTCTATAAAATCAGAACTCCTGCTTGCTGTCAGAAATTAACTAGAAATACCCAAAAATGTCAAAGTGGTTGGCCAAAGCAATCTAACAACAACAGCAGCAGCAATAAATAAAAAGAAAATCCTACTAAAGGGGTTTGATATTTTATTACTGAAATGCCTTAAGTTTGAAAACTCAATCATTTGGCAGGTCCTACAAGTCACAAAACAATTGCAGCATTTCAAATTTGTTTGGTTTTGTGTACAATGGACATGCTAGAGGGTGTGAGAGGGAGTAAGTGCTTAAGTATAAATTCAACAAGTTCAAATTTCTTAATGCATTTTCAAAAGCCTAATAAGTAATTTGTCTGTTTTGGTCTGTGTTATGTAAAACTAAATGTTTGTTCACTTGGTTGTGTATTTGTAAAATGAAAAAAATTGTTTTTGTGTTGGATGGTTTAAGTAATTGAAATGTTTTAAATTCCTAATTGAAATGGCAGATTTTCGTTTTAATTGAATGATTTCTACAGTTTATTGCACCGAAAGAAATTCCATTTTCTATTAAAAAAAACTTCTTGCTACTTCGTAAGCGCAACTTAAATATTTTCGAAACAGAGTTTTTAAACTTTTGTTGTTAAACGTAAAACTTAGATGGTTTTCTATACAGTCTTTATCCATAACCTTTGCTTGAATGTATATCTTAATGAACATATTTCACGCTAAATCAAAAACGGACACAAATCAAAAAAATTTTTTAAATAGATACCTTTTCCTTAACCAGCTCTCAGATTTAGTTTATAAAGAGAACAACATTTTGCACTAAATAAAATTGATTTAAAAACGATTTTGTTTTTGTTAATTTCAAGTTTGTAATAAAATTACAACCATATTTTTGAAAGCAGCAAAAAAGCCACTTATAAAAATTTATGATTTTGAGTTTTGACTTTTTTTAATTTAATTAACGATATTTATTTTAAAATTCCTTCTGTTCCACCCCATTCACCTCTGTCCGAAATAACCTACATAACTCAAAATTTTAATACTCTAAAATAAATATTTTTGGATTCGTAACACAAAATATGCAAAAAGTCAAGGCCATCAGCCTTTCACACCTGTCAGGGACTGTTTAGTAGAAAATGGGGCCTCCAACCAAGTATGGTATATTGGTCGTTTAACATCATTATAAGACCGATGGCCACCTACACGGCTCTTGTGTGATGGCCGTAGGCTCATTAAGCGCCTTGTGTGTATTGGTATCACTGGTACCATTATGTTCAGTCCAACCGATGCTATGGAGATTTTAATTGAAGTATCCCCGCTCTATTTATCTATGACCGACAGTGCTCGTTTAGGCCCTTTGGTTGACGTATGAGGGTAGCGAAAGATCTGGTTTATGATCCTATTCCTAGGGCTTGTGATTAGATTTCGAGGATAGAGATCTTTGATACTCAGTAGGAGGTGGAGATATTTGAGCATGCGACTTGGTTTAATGAAATTTGGCAGCCTAAGAAAGGGTCTCAGGCTTAGTATACCGATCGGTCGAAGCACCTTGATGGCGACACTGGGTAAATATTAATCGATATTTAAAGCTATAATGTACGCAATATACGTTTATGCAATGGAGGCCAATGGACCTATTTGAAGGTAAGTCTAGGATTTTCTGTCTCTCGAAGGGAAGAATGTAAGGGTCCTCACTGTTTCTTAACTGGTCTTTGTAATCCCAGATACCACCTTCAGAACTCGGTGGACCGTTACATCGAACTGTTGTTTTTGCTGTATGGAAGTAGAAAATCTCAGAGAATGTCCTCTGCGAATGCCCAGCACTCTGTGGCAGAAAACTGCGCTTCCTGGTGTGCAGTTTTGTTACACATGTGGGGACTTGGAATTCATCGATAAGTAAGTTATTAGGCTCTCAACAAAACCTAGGCTTGTATGGAATTTAAGTGACTGCACAAAATACCTATTCTTGTTAGCGGTGCATTCTGTCACTACTTATTACGCTCTCTTTATTAGTCTTAAGTTTACAAAAACCACCTTAAAAGTACCAATATATTATGTTTACATTTCTTCCCCTTATGGTCCAAAGCTTAAAAATAAGTACCAAAAACGTATTTAGAGTACCGGTCGACTGCAATTTTAAATATGTTTTTATCTTGACTGGTTTTAAAAAAATGGTCATAAAAATAATCCTAATTTAATTTTTAACTTTTTATAGATTTTCAGGTCCAAATTTCCTAAGGGTTCGTTAGATTTTCAAATTCAAAATTTAAATTTTTTTCTATTGTATGGGATGTACGATGATGAATCAATAAGCTAGTCATTGACGTTATTCTACAATAATATTTACAGTGACTCACAATTTAAACGGTCTATCTTAGAGCAAAAACTTTAAAGTATCATAAGTGTTGGAAACAATTTTTAATGTATAAAAACGATAAACAACTGAACCGTTTCTTCCATTTTTTAGTTGTGTTAAATGCGGGTTTTAAAGAACTTTTCTTTAAAAAATCCCCGATACCCAAGATTCGAATTTTGTTATTTTGCGACCACTAAAAAATTTGTAAAAATTGCAGCCTAAAAAATGTTTTAAAGATATTAACAATAGATTGTCAAAAAAAATGTAATAAATCCAAGGCTTAGTGCACTCAGGCAAGGGGTATACCATATTTTAATGTAACTTGTACCCCGAGAAAAATCGAAGAATTCTTCGATAACAAAATCTTAGCGGTATAAATGCACGTAAGTTCGTATGCTGATTGCTTCCAGCTACGCTAGGAAGGATTTTTTGTTGTATAAGAGCTATATTATCTTCTTAGATCCAATTTAGAAATAAAAAAGAATTAACCCCAAGAAACTGTTTTTAGACAGAAATGATGTGACACATGTTGTAAGCAAGTTTCATTACAAACAAGTTTAGAGCCGTTAAAAAAGCCTTAAAACGTTATCACAACATTTCGTAGTAACATAAGTAACATGAGTAAATAACTAAACTTTTCTCTGTGTAGTTTTTACTTTCTACATAACTTTATTATTAAGTGCAATGCAACGTTTGAATGCAAACTAACTTGGAATAAGATATATTTTAAATTATTTTGAATTGGTAAATTTGTTTTAATTGAAAACAATTAAGAGGTATAAAGAAAATAATCCTTTGCATGCAACTGCAAATTAAATGCTTTGTGCTATTGGCAGCATAGCATTTAAAGAAAGAATATAAATATTCTTTTGTACAGGTTTCTATAATTAAATTACGAAATCTATGTAAAGTATTGATGTTAAAAGTTTTTCATAATTTTTGCACCTTCTCTCTGCATTTAATTCGTATTTGTCTTTCCATTTCCATAGTTGTGGTTTCTCTTTTCGATTCCAAAAATTTTTCAAGATTGTTATTGAGATATGGCGTTGGAGAAAAAATCGCGTAAAAATAAAGTTGATGGATATAACTGGCTAGATTTCAAAGCAATTTGATTTTAAAACTCTTTTAAAATATTGTACACAGCATTGACATTTTGATCGATCGAATGAAATTTCGATTCGATGCGTTGGCCGCAGCAAGTGAGTAGTGCCAGCATCATTACTTTCACACATTTTGCTTCTGTACGTCTGATAACAAATTTTATTTGAATATACTTAATTTAAATAACGCTAAAATACTTCTAAATAAAAAATTTGCAGCTAATCAGAAAAAATACTAAATTTCGCTGCAAAAGTGGCAAAATGGTCACAGTGGGAAAATTTAGTGTTAAAGCAAAAGCTGCTTTAAAATTTGAGTTTTTGTGATTGGCCGGCAACAAATACGGTTGGCAGGTATTTTCTGTCGTGGCATTTATGTTAAAGAAAAAAATTGAAATGTTTGTTGATTTTAGCTTGCGAATGTGAAGTTGTAATTCATTTCAAATTTCTGCACTGCAGCACAAAGGCTCTTTGAAATTTTGAGAAGCGCATAGAAGGCAAAATATATTTGTCTTGGAAATTATTCAAGTAGTTTGGTTTTAACTGTCTCTCTTAAGACAGATATTTATTTCTCGTTTTTTTCTCGTATTTTAGAGACGTTATATCGTTCCTATTAGTAAATTTTAATTTTTTTTTTGTTTTAAAGAGATTGGAAAGTCATGTAAATTAGTCATTGGTATGTAGGGGATTGTACGCGCGTCAATGAGAGTTTAACAGCAGCTCGGCGGCCATCTCTACCAAAGAAAGAAGGAAAGTGTGATTTTGTTTTTTGCTCGATGCTATTTTTTTTTTTAATTTTTTTTTTTTGTAACAAACCAAACCTTAGGTGCTGACAAGAACCCACGCAGCTGAGCTAAAGCCAGTGCATCAGAACACCGAACCGTCCCCTTTAACACCATACCTTGTATAGATCCTTACAATATGTTACATAGTATTCCAGCTAAAGCCAAAAAAATCGTTGACTTATATTTATAAAGTAAAAGTCACGACAAAAAAATTTAACAAAATATTTTGAAAAATTTGTTTTTAATATTTGTTTTATGCAAACATTTGTCTATGACGTAGTAGAGGTTGTATGCGTTTGTGCAGATGTTTGCAACGCCCAAAAATAGTGGTCTGAGACCCGCTTTTAAGTATACCGATCGACTTAGACTTATTTTCGGAGTCGATTTAAGCATGCCCGTCCGCTCGTCCGTCTGGCTGGGTGTCCATGTATTCTTGTAATCAAAGTACAGATCCCAATTCTAAAGATATTTTTAACAAATACGGCACAAATAAGTTTTTTGCCTATTGCATAAAGCCTATTGTTTTGTTGATGACATAGCCCCCATAGACATGTCCTCAAGGAATAAGTATTTTAAGCTCAAACCGACTCGAATATTAATTCTCCTCCTCAAAATTTTGCCTTTGTATTCTTATACCATCAAATATTATACTGGACACAAATATTTTCGGTATATTTTTTTATGATGCCCCTATACAAATGTTCTAAAGCGTATATTAGGGTCAGGCTTGACTGACTTCAACTTTCTTTCTTGTTTTAAATCCAGATCTTTTTTTAAGTTTTAAGTTTCTTTTCTAAAAATTTGTTAGTTTTAATGCATTGCATTTTACAGAATTAGGCTTAAGATGTTGATGAAAGTTTATTAAAATCTATTTTTTATTAAAACGTCATATACTTATGAGTAATTAAAACCTTAGTGTTACTACTTTACCGACAAAAGTATTTTACTTTCAACATTTTCATAAATGCATATCCCAAATCAAATAAGTTAATTTGATTCAAACAAAAAAAATTTGACAATATCTCAAAGCGTACAATATAAATTAATTAAAACATTCCATTTGATTGAAATTACATTTGGAACTCCCACACATGGAAAGATAAAAGCCGAAGAATACGTTCATATGTTTATCATATATGAACTTTACAAAAAGCTGGGAAAAGGATGAACGAAAAAAATTCCAAAGCGAATATTCGTTTTGGCTTTAATGGAAAACAAATGAAATTAACACACACAGACAGTTAGAAAATGAGAAAAGAGTTGTCATTAGAGTAAAACATAAACAGGATGTCTAAACGTTACAAACTTAATAAAGGAGAAGGCAAAGGAAAAAAGAAGCCCAAAAAGGATTTACAAACACATGCATAGCATATTGAGATATTTATCTTTTCGAGTCGCATAAACATATGTCAAGTTAGGATTTCAATAACAAATTGTTCTTTATGTTAAAAGTGGTGGTTATAATTATATTTATATTCATATCAAATGACAATTAAATTTTTGTTGGTTTTTATTTAAGAAAGTTGTAAAACAAATTATTTATATTGTGCTCTTGAAAATACTTTTATGTTTAATTGTAAAGTGATGCTTTTTGATTTTAATTATAGGTTGATGTAACTTGAAATTACTAAGTATGTGGATATTGTATAATATTAGTATGATTAAAAGAAAAAAGAGGCTTTGTAATAAATTAATTTTTTTTGTTGAAAGGATTAATAACAAAATAAATTAAGAAAACTGACGTAAGTTAATCACATATATACAAGGTGGGCCAAAAGAAGTCATGTTTTTGGCTCTAATTTTTTTTTTAAATTGAAAACCTTTAATTCTGTTTTTAAATATGTTTATCTGAACCTTTACAGTTTTTTTGGTAAAGTTGACAAGAAGATATCGGCCAAAAGGGCGCCGTCACAATTAATTGCTATACGGCTCGTTTCATGAAATTTTCCATCACTTCGGCGAAAACTTTTGGCAACAGATTCTTGCACTTGTATCAAATGTTGTCCTTGAGGGCTTGCAGGGTCTCTACCTTGATCACGTAAGCACTGGACTCTAAAAACCCCCAGAAAAAAGTCTGTAACGGTTAAATCAGGCGATTCTGTGGGCCAAAGTAAATCTCCAAAACGAGAGATAAGCCGACCCCGGAACGCTGCCTTCAGAATGTCGGTTGTAGCTCGCGCAGTGTCTGCCGATGTTCCGTCTTGTTAGATCGGGGGCAACCTCTGCGGCACTGGGATACCCCAAATTGACTGATCAGTTTTTGGGGGAAATTTTCCCGAAGCAAGTTCATCGAAGCTGTGGTTGTGTGTGCAGTCGCCACATCTTGTTGAAAATACGTGAGTAAATGAGTACGATGGATGAGCTCGTAGGTCTAACAAAAAATAATTCTGTTATCATGCGTTGATAACCTTCGCTGTTGACATTCGTTGCCTGGCCTCGAGAATTTTCGAAAAAAATTGTCCAATTATCTCTTGCGTGGATAGAGCACACTAAATAGTTACCCTGGGACAATGCAATGGTTTCTAAATGTTTCAATCGAGGGTCGCAGGTGTTAGGAGACCAGTAATGGTAGTTTTGCTTATCGACGAGGCCGTTTAGGTGAAGATGACCCTCATCGCTCCCAAAAATGAGATTTACACTGTGTAATGTTCACGACCACAAGAGGTATGGACCAACACATTTGGCGGTCATTGTCGTGCAGGCATAGCCATCGGAGAGTTGTTAGTCCTATGTAAAAAAGAGGAAGCTTAAAACAAAGATCAAACCACAAGAAGAGCTGTAACATATACATCATTTTAATCCTTTAATAAAATATTCTAACCTGCGATTACAACTGCAAAAACACTCCAACATCGTTTAAAAAAAAATTTTGCGTAAATCAAGGTCATTTGCTTTCAGCTCTTAAACGATTTAAATTTTAAAAGAATAGAACTTCAGAAACTTTGATGAATATTCGCTCTTAGAAGTCCCAGTTATACTGCTCTTTGCCGCATTAAAAGTCCTGGATTTTAACGTAAACTGCTTTCAACCAGTTTAGAGTTTACGGGAGTCCTTGAAGATCGACTGGTACTTGGTCGTTGAACCTTAATAGCTGAAGCTGTTGCGAGGTATTCTGCGCCCACGAGCGAATTAAATTTGCACTCAGTCGATGAGCAATTACTTAAGAATCATTACCCTTAATAAATGTCTCCACAGCGAACGAAGTTGATTCACTTAACCACTGCGACATCGTGACTGCAAAATCCGCAAAATCGATCATTTCAACGGCACCACCCTTTCTCCGTACCGTTAATTAATTTTTGAAATAAACTTATTTAAAAAAATATATACACTACCAGACACCCTGTAGATTGAAAAGATCGCAAGACAGGCTGGCGTCTTCCTTAAACCACCTTTGGTGGTAAACGGTTTAGAAAACTCTTTTCAGATCTTCAGGGATGATTTTGTATTCTGCACAATCTAAACAGCTTTGCAGGTATGCTCTATTCAGATATGTCCTAAAACATCTTTTTATAAATCGGTCTATCAAAACCTACGTGGACATTAAAATAAAAAAATATGAAATATTGCTTTACCCGGTGCACTTCGCTACCCCTATAAATATATGACGCTTGAATAAAAAAAAGAATAAAACCAAATTTCAATATAACGTTGTTCTTTCCACAGTTATCTATTTGATTGTACAAAGAATTATTTTAGTTTCGATTGCGCTATACTTCTATACTATACCTTCCATTCCTTTATTACAGGGTGTGTGGCAAATCATCGTTAACTATTTAAAGCAACTACAACGCTTCCAAATCTGTTGGAAAAAATCAGAGAACACTTCCCTTTTTTTCGCGGTAAACTTTATCATCTTAATGGGCAAGCAATGCGTGAAATTATTGATCCTTTTTGCACTAATTTTACTCTTCCCAATTCAAAGCCAACGAAATAAGAAGTATATTGTTTTGGGTTCTAATAAGGAAGATGCCCGTTGTCATTATTAACTTGATACTCCTTAAACAATTTCAATTTAAAACGAAACTTACTCGATGCAAAAAAAAGTTTAAAATTATCACATATAATATCATTTTCTTATCCAAAAAATGTTCTCGTTTGAAAAAATGTTTCACTTTTACGGCACTTACTATACGAGACTATTTGCTTGCTTCTTTAAGGGTTGAAAGACGCAAGAATTTGATTTTTTTAAGTATTGAAACTGTTATCCTTACAAATATCCTTATGTATGTGTAATATTATAAAATCGTTTTTATTTCGAAAATAAAAAATATTAATTTATTAAAAGTGTAAGTAATCAAATATGTGTACAAAAACCATTTGAAATAGCAAAGGCAGTAGTGCGAGACAGTCAGTCAGTTGCTGTGAGATGATTAATGACTCTTTTTTATTTTCTTTAGCTAATCGTCAGTCAGTCCTTGTCATCACATCACATTTGTTAGCAAAAAGTTAAGTTATTAACGGTTCTCATCTTCATATCTTTTTTTTCCTTCAAAATAATCAATAGATTATTTTCTAACTTTTTTATATTGGAACAGAGTTGGTAGTTTAACAAAACAAAATGCATCGAATAAAAAAAAATTCTTTAAGCAAAGTTCAATTACAATAAAATTCTTATTGTATGTTTTTATACTGAAATCGCCACTCAACCGAATAGTGTTTTAAGGTTTAAACATAAAAACAGTTATAAATGTCACTAAACATCGCAATGTTTGCGCAGTCGGCGCCGGACGACCGGGGAATCACCAGCGGAATTTGCACTGCGCCAACACCACAGACGAAATGTTACACCAAAAAAAAAATCCTTTACTCCGATTTCTTGGGCAGTGTTTCGCCTAATGGCCTGTTTAGTTGTATTTTTTATCTGTCTAGCTCACAAATGTCAAAACAGATTCGACATTGGCCGCCATTTGCAAAGAAAAACATCAATAGGGTGATTTCTTTTGGCCTTCTTTGTACATTACATCCAGACAGATAGGCAGACAGACATAGAGACAGACAGACAGACAGACAGACAGACAGACAGACAGACAGACAGACAGACAGACAGACAGACAGACAGGCGGAAAGGCAGACATTTGTGTTTAGAATTGGTGCTACGTTGGCCCAGCTTTATAGGGTCAGGGTGAATACAGTGCGTTGATCAGCGCCCCTATAGATGGCACTTTGCCAACTTGGCAATTTGAAGGCATGTATGAGTTCTCTAAAGGAGACTCATCGTAGCGAGGCTTAAGCAAAAGTCAAAGAAGCTGCTAACATACGTGGTATACATTCATTGTGCTTTATCTGAAAAGTTAGGGACTTTCTGTTTCCCGTAGACGGTACAACATCTAGTTTTGACTAAATCCGGGAAACAACATACAACAACAAAAAATACAAAAAAAAATCCCTAACAGGCAACGCAATATTCACGTTGCGGGGAACTATTAGTGGCAATCACGAACAACATGTAACCGTACGCTAGTGAGCAGAGGGTAACCACCGTCACTTCCGAGCAACTCATCAGAAACAACCGGAATTTATCATCTTCATTAAGGGTCATAAACGGCAGAAAATTTAAACAATGGTGGCAGCAACAAAAGAACGAAAAGAAACATTAGGCGGTGAAGTAGAGAAACCAGGGACAGACAGTGGCAGAGGGCTAGCGCAAAGGGTAGTATGCACCATTAAGTCTGTTTATTTTTCTATTAAATACTTAGCAAGTAAACGCACTCTGCCTAACAAATGTCAGATCGTCCTTCAAAATCCTACTTTCATCCCAATCGCGGGCATTAAAAACAAACAGCAAACATATTACTCAGTCTCCTTATGATACGCTTAATCCGGAGTCGCAGACAGTTCCCTCTACTGCAAAAAACCCTGGAGCGAGTGATCTCCCCTTAGTACGGGGCCCAGGCTCAAGTCAATGTCCAGTCGATCTTTTTGACTTCGCGTCACGTAAATAACCATACTTTACCCTACCCTTTTCACTATTAATCCAGCGTGTCATTCACCTCACATTTATTAAGCTTCTCCACAAGGGACAATTACTTTGCCCAATGTCTCCACCTACCCAATCAAGAGCAGAAATTTAATTATGTGCAAGAACTGGTATTCCCTTGTTGACATTGAAAATAAAAGTACGACGTATTAGCTATACATAAAGTGGAGCTACATTTATCTGGATCAAAAAGGTATCAACTGGGGCTGTTTGTCACTCTAGTAAACATGCCAGCATAGAAACCAGTCATTTGAGAAACTCATACTTTGATCCTCTGGATAGACGCCGCAACTATCTTAGAACCAACTCTGTAAAATTATGGAGCCATAGCTTTCCACGAGATTACCCCCATCACACGCACTACGAGTATGGGATTACAACCTTCATGGGGCCGGTCTAGGATTGAGGGCAATAAGATCCTCGCACGCCCATATGTTCTTAGTATTTACGGTCACTAAACAAAGATTAATGGGAAGCAGCTACAGTATAGTGTCCAGTGCCTCCAAATGACTAATGCCCAATGCATGCAGATCTCTGTACTATTTCCAGCTTCTGCACCACATATTTCCTTCCGGTTCACTATATAAAAGATCCGTATGTAAGAGTTAAACCTGATTTAGCCGTGTACACCTACTTGGGTATGCTACGACTTAGTTTCCATTTTTCTCCGAACATGTTATTATAGTAGTTTTTAGTCAAAGACAAAAGACAACTGAGTATTTTGAAATATGATATTGTTCAAACTTATAAGCGATATCTGTGCATAAAAACAAGAAGTTAGCAAAAAGGAAAAACTTTTAAAACTTTTTTGAAAAATATATCAGAAAAACAATTAAATGATTCAAGAGAACATCAATAACGTTTCTGTTAAGGTCTTTAGTATTATTTAAAAAAAACGTATTGTTTTCTATCAAAATATAGCACTTTTCTTCATTGTAGCACTGTGTTGATGGTTTTGCCCACACACACACACACATGCATAACATTTCAAATTAAATAAGGCATACTTTAAGGCTACAATCAAACGTAAAAAGTTGTGCCCATAAATCATTCATAAATACCTTCCGTTTATGTTTATGTTAATTTAAACTCTAATTTTATATTTGATTTTATTCTTTCTAAAAATAAAATATTACTTAAATAGAAGCCCTGAGTTAACAACCAAGTAGTTGCAATATATTTAAAAAATGATTTGTCTTAGTTATATTTTTCCAAGAAATATTTACTTCCTCGAAGCCTTAACGCTACAACAATAGTAAAAACGTACAAAGATTATAACATTTCTTCTGTTTTGACCCCTGAGGATATGTTTGGTAAATTCCTTGCAAAGTAGACGATGAAAACAACAACTGCACGATGTTTCCACATGTGTATATTCTTTAATGCTTCTTGTAAGTTTAAAGGGGGAATAAAACATTTCAATAAAAGGATTTACAAATAAATTTATTTTCTAGCTCTAATAGAAAATAATACTAAAGACAAAAATATGTAAAAGACTGTAAGAAAACAAGTTACTGGTGATTTGAATATTATTCGTTTTGCTTATGAAAATCCTAAAAAACAATTCCCAGAGCTATAAGACAGTAGACGAAAGACCATATTTGCATGACTTAGGATTTACTTTCGATAAACTTATTTTAGCATTTCTAAGACTTTTGACTTTTAGTTTTAATCAATGAGGGAGAGAACGGGAGAGTTTAATAAAGATGTTGCATGTGTCGGGCTAAGAACTGTGTATGTGCATAAGTGATTTATATGCCTTTTTTGGGCTGGTAAAAGAAATGCATATGTACAAAGACATACAGAACGATATTTTAGTTTTCCTTAAAAGTAAAGAAACTTAATATCCTTCACCTTTTTAAGTTATTTTCTTGATTTCAAATGGAAAAGTTATGGAATTATATATTTGCCCACAATTTAAATTTGCCACATTTTTGGCTGATTTTATAAGACTTATGTTTTCTAATTGGCCTATTTTGTGAAAATGATAGCTCTTTGGTTTTGCAGTAAAAATTATTATTAATTGGTTTTATGAGGAAAATCGGACAAAATGCTAAATTTATTAAAACATAAGCAAAACAGGAAGGTGTTAGGTGCTTAGATCATCGATGCCCAACGAGGGAAGAGGATTTTGTTTTTCACTGTGTGTTGTATTTAAGAAAAAAAAGTTCAATATCAACATATGTTGTTGTTGATACTTTTGTGTATTTCGCTCTATTTGTTGTCATTTTTTGTTGGCACTCGTGTTGTGTACATGTAAAATTCGAAAAGTGTTTGTCCCCCAGAGACACTCTTGGCCGACATTGCCTTAGATTTAATAACACATTGTAATATATTTTGCATAAAATTAATTAAATTTTTACACACTTCAGGAGTTATTTTGTTACATTCTGTTTGCAAAGCTATTTTTAATTGACTAATGCTACTAAAGGTGGATTTGTAAACCTCCAAATATTCAATCTCATAATGGTCAGGCGATTGGGGGCAGGTTTTAAGAGCTTGGGACAGTGATGAATGAGCCATAGCTTACAAACTTCGGCCGTATGCTCTTGATCATTATCTTAATAAAAACTAAAAGTATTTAATATACCCAGTTTCCCCACGCTCATCAATAGATTCTAAATTACCTACTCCAGCGCTGGACATGCAACCCCAAAACATCACAGAAGCTCCCCAATGCTTAACTGTGACTCTGGTATATTTTATGTCGAGTTTAGTGTCAGGTTTTCCACACACATATTTCCTTCCATCTGATCCATGCAGATTGAACTTGCTTTCGTCTGTATAAAGCACCTCTAAAGGATACTAGAGTGGGTTTTTGAAAAAATCTTTGTTAAAGGCTTATTTTACCGTATTCCACACATCTTTATTTTTACAAAGATATGCTTAAGCAAACTTGACACGTAGTATTTTATTTTTGGGGCTTATAAACGGTTTTTTTTTCTTAAAACACGACCGTGAAAATCATGTTTTCTTAAGGTAATTTTAATAATTTCACAACAAATCGACTTTTCTATGTTCTCTTCTACATACTTCTGAAGCCCAGCAGCGGATTTTAAGGGATTTTTTTACTTTGTGTAAAACACGTCATTTATTTTAATCATTTTAAATCTTACCGAGACCTCCTCTGGTTTTGTTTTCCACTCATCAGTTGACCCGCGTCCGGTTTTCCGATTGATGTACTGTAAGTTTATGATATGAGAACAAAGCCTATTGATCATGGATCAATTTTTTGGCATAGTCCCCGTATAAATGTGCTTCCGCAATAAGCACAAGGCTAGCTCGACTGTATTGTCACTTAATTATCAGCAACGGTTATATCGAATATAGATTAAATCGGTCCATTTTTATATAGCAGTCACGCAACGTTTTTTCCGGCACTACATTTCTTCAAAATAAGGTCCTTGTAAATTACTTTATCTTCACAGGTGTATTTATCAACAAATGACCCTAAATCTCAAATACGATCTTGTATTGGACACCCAGAAAAAATTTCGATGGGTCGCATTTAGGACTAATTTCCTGAAATCACATTTAATCTCAGAAACTACAGAAAGTTAATTTTATGAAAATATATTAACACTGGAGTAAGACTTTTTAGAATAGAAATTTTGTCTACCATATTTATTTAAGCCCTTAGGCTGGGTAAGCCCAAAGGAAGGACGCCTTGAAGAAAGGCCTCATGGATATGCAGTTAAAGCAATAATTGGCATCTTGTGCGTTTCAAGCCTTGGGAAAAATTTAAGTTTACAGTAATTCTGTAATGCAAATATTTCCCATTAAACAACTTCCGAGAAAGCAACATTCTGTCTAACAGCAGCCATTAAACAATGGGTTTTGGCCACGCGAAAACAAGGAAAATACTCAATCGATTCGCTGTTCTTTATGTGTGCTCTGCAGTCGCTGTTTTCCTCAACCTCTTTCCGTAGAAAGTGTGCTTGTAGGTTAGAGTGGCTCGTTAGCAAATTCATCACTTTTTAAATCACGGCTTCCTAAGTTCCAGGATATCCCTAGTCTTTGGATCACCCCAAAGGATTTTTGCCATACAGCCCAATATTTTGTCAGCTCAACCCTTATTGTAAAGAAATGCTTTACATTCCTCAGGTTCTTCGTAGCCTTATTTACCTTTGTTTGCCTTTAACCCACAATATTTATGCACCTCTATAATGCCCCTTGCGTTATATTTCTGTGTTGGAATTAGAGATCTTATTGAACCCTGGGTATTCGTATAGATGTTGACTGTCCGCTTGATCTCTGTGAGCCCTTAGCTAGGATAGACATTCCATGATTGCTCGTACCTCTGCTGGGTTGCAAGGCGAAAATTCGGTCTTCGGATTTTTAACAATAATGCTTGTCTCTTTCTTCTCTACATCCAACAGCAATCCCCGTAAAAACATATTTCGGGCATTTACTGTAGAATCATTCATTTGGTATCAGAACGTGAATCTAGTCCTAAGCCTTATTTTAGGTTTACGGTCGAGGAGTTAAACTGTGCCAATAAAGTACTATACTGTCTCCAAAACACGTTGATAATTAGATATATATTTCTCCCATAAATCTATTTCGCTGTTATCGGAAGGAGTTTTGACCCAAGTGCATACTTTTAGTGTACGTACTGCCTTGGTTAAAGCGGTTCTAACTATTCTTTTTTATTCCGTTGGACGTTGGCCCAATTTTATGATTCAAATGTTACACTTTTTGTAAATTGATGTCAACGATACCACCGAATCGTAGGCTTACAATGGTCTGCAAACGCTACTGTAATACCAGTATTGCATCTTTAGAGCGCGGCTCCATTTTGAGCGCAAGTTCTTTTTTACCCAGTGCGTAACATTGTTTGAGCCTTCACTGCTCCTTTTTTCAAATAGTGATTCCAATTCCCATAAAATAGTTATATTAATTATGGATTCTTGTAGATGGGTTAGTCAATTTAATGTCCGTTTTTTTTATATAAAATTTTCAAAGCCAAGTTAAGTACTACAGACCGAGGTTTGGTGTCGTACTATTACAAATGTATTCGAGGTAATTTGAATTTAAATTAAGCCCGATCAGTTGAATAATGATCGAGATATAAAATTATTCTTAAGATAACAAAATGAAACTTCAATATGCTTTATCTTGAAAACTATAAAAACTATCGACCTCGAACCTACTATAAAGTACTTCTGGTAAAGCACAAGTAAAGCGTAATATCTTTCTAAAAATTTTAAATACGACTTATTAGACTCTTTAATACTGCCGACCTCAAATCTGGCTATTTATTGTCTACTCTTTGGAAAAACTTACTGTGATCAAAAGTGTAGAGTGGTAACTTGTTACCAAAAGACTAATTTTATAAGATTTTTGCAATGCTGTTCCTTGAAGATATATGATCTATCGAATCCAACCCTGGGGCAAAAAAAAAAACTTTAGCAAACTTCACATAAAAAATAGTGTGTTTTATATGTAATTTTTAACGTGATTCGGCCTGCCAGTTAAAGGATTCTTACTTCTTCTTTGTTAGAGTCATTGCAAAGTAACGAAATATGTAAAAAACCCTATTTCATGGATAACGAAAACAGTGTTCTTTTCTATTTCACGCCAATTCAAATAGCAACTCAAAAGCGTTGATTAGTTAAAATGACAGCTCTAGGCTGTTTGTTTTTAAATAAACGAGAATGTTGCTTCAGCAACAAACGACATTAATGCCTCAAGTGAAATCAACATTCCAAACCCTTTAAAGGGGTGCGTCTGCACCCTTTTCTCATGGTGTTGTGTTGGTGTCTCTAAGCGCACTGTGTGTGTGTGTGTGTGTGTGTGTAATGTATACATTTGAATTAAATAAATGAATTTGCTAAATGGAAAAATCTTAAAATCCATTAAAAATTATTTCATATTTTATTATGGAAAATGTTTTGATATCCAGGTAAGTAAATTTTAGAACTTAATATTTGTAGTTTTAATATTTCTCGTATTCCATTCTTATTAGGTTTAGTTTTTTTTTCTTCCTTTGTACCAACAATGGCAATTGCCTACTGTTTATTATTTTATTATTTATTTTAATTAAAATGGTCACGTGTCATTTGTTTGTATTTTCTTTTCAATAATTTTTGCCAAGACAGGTTTGTTTTATGTGAAGTTTTAAAGAAAGAGTTTTGAAAAGAAATGGGTTGTGTTACAAATATTTCTTAAAAGGAAAAATATCAATTTCAGCTGGTCTTGTGCCGACTCTATTAAAAATGTGTTATTTTTATTAAATTAAATATACAAATATTTGCCATTGGCAACTTGCAAATAAAAGTGCCTTAATTTTTGTTTTCTAGGAGGGGTTTTAAATTAGAGTTCCAAGGGAAAAATAAATTTTAATCAAATATATGTACTCTGTGCAGAGAAAAATATATTCCAATTTTTTGCAATTAAAACATTAATTAAAAATATTTTCTGCTTTTAATTACAAATTTTATTACAGAGAGTGTCTGGTGGAAAATAAGTTTATTTATAAACGATTGTTTCAAAATGTAATAAACGGTGCGGAGGACGGGTGGTGCTGTTAGAATTATCGTTTGTGCAGATTCGTCAGTCACGATGTCGCAGTGGTAAGCATCGCGCGTTCGCTGTGGAGACATTTTTGAAGAGTAATAATTCCTATGTAATTGCTAGTCGAAGTTCGGCATTCGGGGAATACCTGATGGATCGAGTGCAAATTTATTTCGCTCGTTGGTGCAGGGTTTCTGCGCAACTGCTTCGGCTATGAATGTCCCACGGCCAGGGCCCTGTCGATCTTCAAGATATCCCAAAAACATAGAACTGGTTAAAAGCATTTCACGTAAAATATACGACTTTAAACAGGGAAAAGAACAGCCCCACTAGGACCTTTAACAGCAAGTATTCAGAAAATTTTTAAAAAGGGATCTTAAGGTCCATCCCTTTTAAATTCAAATCGTTCAAGAACTGAAAGAAAATAACTTTAATTTACGCAAAAACTTTTTTTAACAATATAAGAGTGACGGGGCTCATTTTCATTTAAACGGCCACGTCAACAAGCAAAACTGCTGTTACAGGTCTCCAAGAACCCGCAGCCTCCGATTGAAACATCAAAAACCATTACATTTCCCCCGGGCAAACTGTTTAATGTGCCTTATCCACGCATAAGATAATTTAAATATTTTTTTTAGAAAATTCTCGAGGCCAAGCGACGAATGTCAACGGTAAAACTTATCGACGCATGATTACGGAAGTTTTTTCAACCGGATGAGGCGACTGCACACCCAGCCAGAGATTTGATGAATTTGCATTTCGTAGCCACCGAGGTTGCCCGATCTTACCTAAATGGATTTTTTATGGGGCTACCTCAAAGAGAGGATTTATAATGGCAATCCCCAATCTCTTGTGGACTTAAAGGAAGGTATTGAACCAAGTTGAACCGAGTTTACTGCAGCGTGTGGCGTAGAACGTAAGACTCCGCTTTGAACAGTGTGTTCAACTCGACCGGATAACATGCTCTTTAAAAAAGTCAGAATTTTCGTTCTATCGTTCAATGCTCTTAATAAAACTTTGTGTCACTGTCATCAATGGAATATTAATAGATTTGCATTACATTTTTTCTGATTAAAAATGCAATGAGATTAGGATATGGGAAAGCGCAACCTGGCAATTCCTCTTACGGGCGCATAACATGAATTGTTCTACATGCCTTTTCATTCAGCTTTACCTGATTTCCAGAGTACTAATGGCTCATGTGGGAGCTGGCACTGTAGTCAAATGAGTACACAGAATTAGGGATGATTGAAGCAATATTGTGATTATTTGTTACAAATTCAATTAACTGTTACACTTCCAAAACTTCCTCTGGTTGCAGTACTCAATCACCCTAAAGAAACATTCGCATGTGGCTGTTTCAGGTGCACCAGCTATTGGCGGATAAAAACAAAAAACTTGGGATGACTCAGGTATTACTTAAACAATGTATAAGTATTTATTTCTAATTATAATAGCTACTGCATTTCAAGTATTTCACCGCTTAGGTGTATATTTAGCAGGAAGAAAAAGGGTTGGGAGCCACGAGAAAATTATGAAAATTAGTAACCAGCCTTCGGAACTTGTACCAGATGGCTGTGACTACCTAGACTCTCGCTTAGAATTTGTCGCAAAGGATTGTCAGTCACCCTGATACTTAGCCTGGTCACGTAGTTCAGGGGGCTGGTTAATTAATGCATTTATAGGTGATTATGCCAACTCAGCAAAACTGTGACTAATTAGACCGTTGCCGTCGATTGGGTCTTCAAGCACTTTTTTAATACTCTGTACTGGCAGGCCTGCTGGGTTCAGGTGCTTTTCAAAACCCAGATGTGGAAGTACAAAAATTATTCTCCAAAACTAGATCCAAAACGTTTTTAAGATCTTCCGAATGTAAGCCATCGGAGAATAAAAGAAACAATGGCCACAATTACTAATCGATGTCTATTTTGCCACAATACCAGGAGAACGGCATTGCCAATTAAGGAGCTTGTAAGAAGAAGGCTACCGAGATACTTTTTTGCTTCTATGTGACCCTGGACAATGTTTTAGTCAGGCATTTTGAAACAAGCGGACTAGAGCTTCTTTTAAGATCATTTATGCGTTTCTTAGTCCAAAGCTAGGACTCCTAAAAGACAGAGCCTTTAGAATTCTATGTATTTGCCAAACAGAATATAGCTGTTTTTTATAAGTTTTCATAGACCTCGTCAAGTTAGAAAGAAAAAGAAAAATTATCCAGCTTTTTTCCATCCTTCTCTCCGGTATGGAACTGTGTCAAAACCAGGCACTTTAGGATCAAAGGACTAAGAATATGGTGACGTTGATCAGCTTATCATTCTAAGCCTGTGTTCTGTAACTTTAGTGAGAACTTCTCGCATCGAAAAATTTATAGTCGCCTTGTAAAAGACAGGATGAACACAATAAACCTAATTATTTTAACTTTTAACGTTGTATAATGAGAGTTTATGTATTATCTAAGTCACACTGTTAATAATCGGAAGACTATGACAATAAAAAAAATTTTCTCGCTGCGAAAACTTCTCGCAAGTTACAGAACAGGGGGCTGGTGTATATTAACCTTAATAAGTTCAAATTTCTACGCAATGTTTTAAATTCAAAAACACTGATTACTTTTTTTTTTTAATAAAAATTCGGTTGGTTATTAATTTTGTACCAAAATAAAAAAAAATGCTCACTAGGCCGCTCCCATTAAATGTTCGAATTTAATTTATGACAGAACTGGAAAAATTCAAATTAATAGCAATTTATCAAATAAATACAGGTAGTTTTTAAAAATATTTATGTTTGTTTGTAGGAAACTTGATTGACTTTATGAACAGAACTCCAAAACGTAGAGAATTTGATTTGTCAGCCTACAGAAAACTCAATAAATTAATGGTCGAAGGAAACAACACTAAAAATTATTGAACGTCTGTTTTGTGTCTCCACCTCAATATGTTGAATTCGAACCGTTCAAAATACAACTCCACCCATTCGAATTGATTGCCAGGTAGTTTACAAGTAAATAAAAAAAGTAATTTAAAGCGTAAAGATGAAGAAGAAGAAAAAATCGTTATAAAATTAAAACTTCACAGAGTAATTTAAGACGATGTTGTAGCAAATCTACAAGAAATAATAAATTCATACATAAATATATTGATTGAATCAATCAAGTTGCAAAGAAAAAAGCACAAAAGTTTAATATAAAAAATCAATAGAGACAAGAAAAAAAATTAAAAAAAAATTTTTTAAAAAAACACTGGAACAGGTCTTCCTTCCTTAAAATTATAAAAAAAAAGAAAACAAGATGGACTTGAAATTGTTATTTGTTGTTGATATTAATGACGATGTTCAATGCTCGTCTGTCTAAGCGAGCGAGCAATCAATTCAGCCTACAAGATCCTTTTTATGTTTTTCTATTTAATTTCGAAATCAATTTTATTATATACGATGTATACCGTGTATACCTGTGCATATATGGACGTAAATACATACAGACATATGTATGTTTGAATTGTAAAAACGAATAAAATTGCAATCGTAGTCGCACATAGTGCGAAAGTTAAGTTTCGTTCAAGTTTCATTATTATGTTTCTTCTCTTTCTTGTTTTTATAATTTTCGTATTCGTATGCCTGTCACGTAATTTATTGATTTGGCTGATGGGAACAAAAGTATCCCATCTATAACATCGTCGTCAAATACTAAAATCAAATAAATCGTTTTGATTGTAGGTCGTTCTGTCTGCATAAAATATTGTTGCCAGATCTTTCAAAGGCTAAAGTAAAAAAAAACTTTTTTAAGATCTTTGGAAGATCTATTTTTTGTTAGTATTGCATTGCTTAATTAGCCCAGAGTTATACTAATTTTAAAATAATAGCAACCTTGTAGCTTTAATTGAGATTGAAAATATTTGATTTACTTTCATAATGTAAAATAACCAACATTTTGAGTATTAATCTTAACCGATCGAGCCACCCCCTAAATCGAATGAGCCATGTCTACCTGTCCTGCGAATTACTTACTTACTTAGATGGCTAATAAAAACCGTTTGCTTCATTAGTCAAACTTAGAATTGAATTTTCAGGCGTTTCGGTCTTCTGCGCTTCTTCTCCTAATATTAGAAGTGTCCGTAATATTTTTAGTTCGCAAGTTTCTACAAGGATGGGTTACTAACCCAACGCTTCACTCAAATTTTATCCTTCTTATGGGTGAACTAGTGGCCCTTTTAATCTCACAATCTTTAATGGGTATTATAGGCAACTACCACAGGTGACACCACGGGGAGGCCAGTTTTCACAGTTAAGATGAAGTAGGGATCAAGATTGGCCTGGGCTTTGCTAGGTTAAAAGCAATCAGAGCCGTTACTTGGTATCCAAATTTTTTTACGTCACTCACGTCCAATGGATTTGATGTCTAAATATTTCTCTCACTTTTAAACATGATAAAAAAAATTTAGTTTTTGAAACATAGATAAAGTTTGAAACCGGAATAAGCTTTATCATCTGTCACATTTAGAAGCACAAGGTTCCAACATTGCAATATTCATAAAGATTTGTGGACATCACCTGATCCAATAAAAAGCAACAAGTTCGATCATGTTCTAGTGGTTGGCGCCACTCTTCAAACATGTCAGATGTGCGGAAGATCCGTTTAATTAACCTCGACTTTGATCACTAACTTATCGTAGCGAAGGTAGAAACGCGATTTATGGTAAGGCGAGCAGTGTCGCAAAGCAGCTGCGAAGACAACCACATAATAGTAACGAGGCAAGTTTGAAGACAGTAGCCACACATAGTGAAACAGGAAAGGGTATCGGGAGAAAAGGAAGAAGTAAAATGTTTTTTTGGGCGAAAGAAAAGAGGAAAGGAAAAATGCAGTTGTAAGAAGTTCAAAGGCTGCCAGAAAATTCTATCAACCTGTAAAACACCAGACTGAGGGTGAAAGTGCAAGCCCTTCTCTGTAAAGACCAGCATGGTAAACAATTCAAAAATAAGGATAAGATTTTGAAAATTTAAAAGGAATACTTTCCCAGATTGCTGGTATCTAATAAAAATGGCGATGGAGAGAAAGAGAGGTGAAAAAATAATATCCTGGGTGAAGTCATTTCTCACCGAAATGGATGCATGGATAAGGCGCATAAATAACTAATCTGCAAAATTTGGCTGGAAGAATGTACGGCTGGTGATTGTAATCTCAGTGCGATATGTCCCATCTCGTGAAAAACAATAAACTAAAGCGGAATTAAAAATTTACCCTTGTAGAAGTAGCTTCAAGCCTTTCAAATCTGGGTAAAATCAATGCGAAACAGATCAAGAATTACTATCTCTTCTTCGATAACATGGCCGTTTTCGATAGTCCAATTCACATAAAAATCATTGAGGCCATGTCTGAATTTGGTACATCTGCAAAGTTAAGCAGGAAAAATTTAAAAGCACTTCTTCGAGCAGTTCTCCAACCAATGCGGCTTCAAACGTCGTTGCTAAGGTAAAACACAATGCACAAATAGGTTAAGAAGTAAATTAAAACCAGATTTAGTTAATTGTTCCAACAAATAAAAAATCTATGAAGTTAGGCCAATCCGTGAAAGTTAGCAGCTTTAATTTTGTTGTACAAATCAAGACTCGCCATTGCATTTCTATGCGAATTTTAAGGAAAGCCCAGATAAGTGCTATCGGGCATGCCTACAGGTTGCGGAAAGTGGAAAGCTTCGTAGATATATTAATGCTATCACGTACAATGCTGTCACGTGCAATCAACGGCTTCGATTCTAATGTCTCAGAGGGGCTCAAGGTGGCATCGGTTTTCCAATAATTTCTGAGTTCCTAAGATACACAAACGACAAGGTAGTAAAATTACGCTTTTAGGCAACCCACCAGCCAGTGTCTGTTCTCCATTTTAAAGGTGGCTTAAAACGGGCGTCGGAGCTTGCTGCAATCATAACAGCACCTGCTAAGCTAGTCTGTGTGGACGTCATTCTGGCATCGCCAGTTCTACGATCAGATGAAAAAGCCCATTCTCCTAAAATAGTCAGACTGGATACCATCCTGATAGCCCCAGCTTCAGGATCATATACAGGAGCCTCGTTCGCTACTCATTTTAAACAAACTAAGTAAAGAAACCTTAAGAAAAAATTTTGAAGCCCAATGCTCCTTGTCTTAGGCTTTGCCATGTTGTGCGAATATATGAAGATGTTTCAGCGAAAAAGGCATTTGAAAAAGATCCCTTGTGAAAATGCAAAGGAGACCACCAATACTCCGTTGGAAAAACCAGCCGAGGAAAACCTTTCCAAACTGAAGGTAAGAAATTGTGGAAGAAGGGGATTATTTTAATAATGCAGAGGGGTCAAAATAGAATCACCCCAAAAATGTTTAACCAAAATTCAACGTGCTGAAAAAAGTGCGTAAAAAAACTTTTAAATATATTTTGAAAAACATTTAAGTCTTTTACACCCTGTTCAGTCATATATGTTAAGGAAATCAGATTGATTGCCATCATGTTTTGAAAAAATGATGAAATTGCCTACTAGGCAACTTGCTGGCGATCATTTTCCCGTCTTAGGCAAAGTCAGTAAATAAATATTAACCAGTCAGTCAATGATCATAAGTAAATCAAAAATTGCCATTCTAGGAGTTGTTTTTTTCATATAAACGAATGCAGAGTAAAACGTATTACATTTCTCTACACACATACATAGAGGGTCTCTGGTGTCAGATTTATACTTTCCAATTTAAACAAAAACCACAAAAGAATAGAAAAACGGCTTTTATTTTTTAAAATTATGTCATCCAGATGTCTTTCGTCGAGTTGAACATACGGTTCAAAACGGAGCCTTAAGCTGATTTTTCGAAGAATATTTTCTTTTAAAACTGCAAAAGATTGGAGGCTGTCATTATAGAGCCTCTCTTCGAGGTAGCTCCATAAAACAAATCCATTTGAGTTAGATCGGGAGACCTCGGTGGCTATGGGATGTCCCCAAAGTGACTGATCCTCGAAGCTATGGCTGTGTGTGCAGTCGCCCCATCCTGTTAAGACCACGTGTGTGAAGAATACGATGGATGAACTTGCGTTTATAACTTTAACCGTTGACATTCGTTGCTTGTCCCCGAGAATTTAAAAAAAAAAAATTCCAATTATCTCATGCGTATAAGGCACACTTTACAGTTACCCTGTGGCAATGCAATAGTTTTTGATCTTTCAATCGAGAACTGCGGGTTTTTGAAAACCAGTAGCAGTAAGTTTCCCTGTTGACGTGACCGTTAAAGTAAAAATGAGCCTCTTTGCTCCTAAAAATGGGATTTATTGAGCGAACACGCTCCAACATCGTTTTACAAAAATTTTTGCGTAAATCAAAGTCACTTTCTTTTAGTTCTTGAGCGATTTTAATTTTAAAAGGATGGAAATTTAAAATATGTTTCTAAAATTTCATGAATAATCGCTCTTTTCCGTATTAAAAGTCGCAGGTGTTCACGTAAATTGCTCTCAACCAGTTCGATGTTTTCGGGAGCCCTTGAAGGTCGACTGGGCCTTCACCGTGGGACCTTCATCCGAAGCAGTTGCACGGGATTTTCACATACGTGAGAATCATACCCAGTAAAAATGTCTCCACAGCGAAAGCGCGATGCTTACTCGACAGCTACGACATCGTGACTGACAAATCCGCACAATCAATAATTTCAACGGTGCCTCCCACCCCGAAATCATCGTATTCTTTTTTTTTTTTTTTTTTGCATATTTTTTATTATTGAATCTTCGCTTAAGCGAACTAACAATAAGTTTTCAAATCTTAAGGCTAATGAAATAATATTAGTCCAGCCAGTGCCAGACAGAAATTTAAGTTCTCATAATAGAAATAGTTATCTTCATCTAAGCGCAATAGTATCCCTCCTTTTCAGACGGGAGTGTCTACTATGTTGCACGATACTTCGAGCGAGCGGGTTTGGATGTGTTTCCAGCTTATTTAAATACTTTTCCGCATATTTCAGGATTTTGCATTTAACAAGTATTTAAAAATATAAATTTTCCACCAGACACCCTGTATATTTATACATTTATTCATTTATATATATGGAGCGATACGTACAAGTATAAGCAACATGAAATTGTTCATATTCAATATTAATGGGCGTAACCGTACAAGTTGATGGTACTTATGTAAAATGTTCAAAATGTTTTAGTTTTTGTTTGTTACTTTGATGGATTTCGAAATGGTTTTATGTTTTAAGTTTTGTTTTTTTTTTGTTTTTGATTTCTTGATCATGTTTTTTTTATTTTTTCATACATATGTGTGTACGTGTTGCAATATCGAATCATTTCATCCATATCTTTAGGTTGATCAACGATTTGACTGAGTGCATATTTATGTCTGTATTTGCATACATATGTACTTCCATATATAAATTCCAAAAAGTAGCAGCAAAAAAAATTTGCTTTTAGCCTTTAGCCATATAATGGCTGCTGTACACAAATGTTGTTAATTTTATTTTATTTTTTCTGCTGCAGTTTTTTATTTTTATTTAGTGTTTGTTGCCACAAAAATGCGTTTTATAAGAAACACAAATAAATAATAAACTTTATGACGATCGATTTACATACATGTTTTTTGGTTTTAAATAAGAGGGTTGCCATTAAACTATTGCTTCGGCTTATGCGTTGGAGAATAAATTATCGGAGACAAGTTTAAAAAATATTCAAGGTGTGCAAACATTTTGATTTAAGCCTCAAATATTAAAAAAGCATTAGACAAGAAAACTTTTAGTTTTAGTTTTTGGTTTGGTATATTTGAAACTATGTTTCAGCGTGGTGGTAACACTTTTTAAGGCAATTCGTATATCAACGGTTTAGTATAAAATCTTAGAATTATTTTCATTACGTTCATTACCAACATTATCCTTATAACCCAGAATCTGAAGAAGTATAACCCAATTGTGAATGCCAAGACGATTAAGGACTTAAATGCATTCCAGGCGAGTTGACATCAGAAGCCACAAGGGCTTTAAAAACCGCTTGGCTATCCGAGGGGTTATAATGCGGGTTTTCCTCTAATTCCTTTGTCAAAGATTCATAGACACTGATGCAAATGGCATAGATTTCGGCATGAGATATCGACGGTTAATTGCCCATATGTAGGGCCGTTTGAACTCCGGGACCAGAAATACCAGCACTAGTATCGCCATTTGATTGCTTAGAACCATCCGTGTACCAGAGCTGAGCTCCTTCCTCAGGGCTTCATGACCCCTGGGCCTAAGTTTTCCGGTCAAAGATTTTGACACTTTAGAGCCTGGTAAAAACCTGAGTCCGTGGGACAGTATCCCTAACCGGGCTATTGTTCCACAAGATCTCCACATTTCAGGCTGCTAACCTCCTGAAGACGTAGCGAACTAGAGCATGCACTATCCATAACAGATAAATGCAGCGGTGGCAACTTGTAATACTTATATATGCAAGGCGAGAAATGCGCTTAAGCACCTTCTTGGCACCCACTTGCTCACACTTTGGCAACCATTCTAGTGACGCATATATGATCATAGGTTTTATAATTGTTTCAAAAGACCAGTAGACCGGCTTTTGTTTAAGGCCCCATGTCCTTCCAAACAGATTTTGACAGGCATAAAAATTCATTATGTCGCTATTCGACACATATTTTAAGTTAGTCCAGTTTCCTGTCTCCTTAATATCTAAACATTCAAATTGTGCTCCATTGGTGTACAATCTTTTCTTCTCATAAAAGGTACCAGGATAGTTTTCGTACTTCCTAGTAAGTACTTTAGAAATAATTTTCTTTATAATAATTTCCATCAAATATCTTATGGAAAATGTGGAATACTTAGGGACAAGAAATAATGGAATGACTTTAAATTTACTGAAATCAAAATACAGTGAATTTTTTATATATTTTTAATATCTTATGTGGTCCTTATTCTACATCTGCTCTTTAAAATGTTATTTGCATATTTGTACAAACACCATGCAACACTGGACATGATCGATTTAAAAATTATGGAAGCCCAAAGAAACAAAACCAAAACCATTGTTGCAAGGCAATCAATAAAATTGCAGAAGCTTTTTATATTATTAAAAGCACTTGTGAATAAATAATATCAGATGCACATTTAAAGGCACATAAACACAAAAGAAATAAAAACATCCTACAACCTAAAGCATAAACAGCAACATTGGCAGTTGCAATAATAACTTGTCTTTTGCATTATGGCAACGCGCAGCCATCAAAAGTATAAAAGAACAACAACAAATTTGCATTTGTTATGAAACTGAAAACCAGAAAAATGCAATTTTCCTAATCGTTTCTTCTTTATTTCATTCCTCATGTGTTTTTCTTTTCAAAACGATTTCTTTATTATATTTTTTTGTTGCTTTAAATATTTATTGCCTCCAACTTTGAAATTTATAAAGATAAATGTATGAATATCAGTGAATTTCAGTTGGTATGTCTTTTCCGCCATTAAAAATTCAACATTGAACAAATGGGAGAAATCAGACAGAAATATTTCTTCTTCTTCTACTTCTTTCTGTATTTCATTTCTTATTTGAAGAGATAAGCGTTACATTAAACTTGCTCCATAAACGAAAAAGAAACCATAAAGAGTTCCTTTAGGCCCGCAAGCAGTACAGAAACATTATAATACATTCAACAATCATCATGGATGATGATGACTACAGGAAAACTGTATGGAAATCCGCGTAAATAGCTTTTCACAAACTAAAAATGGATATTTTTGCCATTAACTTTTGTACATGTCTTTCAAGTTTAACTCGAGGAAATACAACTACAACACAAATTGATAAAGATCAAATGATCATTTATACCATCATTCAGCACAATTTTTACTCATACAACTAACAATTTTAATACATACTACTCGCTACATTTGCAGCCAGCAACAGTCTGCAAAACGAGCCACTGCTAAAATCAACATAATTCAAGTTAAATTTAAATTTATGCAAAATGTTTTTCATGTACAATTTTAATAATTTTTATATGAATTATAACGATTATATGCCCCGTATATACATAAAGATATATATGTTTGTGTATACGGGATGTGCGTAGGTAAATTATAACAAATTATATGTGATTGGTTGGGACCAAACTGAAAATTTGCATTTAAACATTATTCATACGTGTAGTAATTCGAACGTATGCAAATTTATAAGTTATTACAGACAATATAACAATTCGGACCTATTTCTTTAAATGTTAATTAAAATTTCAAAAAAAAAAGGAGTTCGAAATTTCAGAATTATTCAACTTGCTGTAGGGCTGTAAGTTTTTTTTTCAGGCTCCATCGCCAAAACACTTAAAAAAATGCCAAAAATTGCCAAAACAATTTAATTGAGTTTAAACAATAGACAATCCTGTTGGGACGGATGTAACCATTTTACTTACATTTTTTAATTATAACTCAAATATTTCAAAACTTTAATTTAATATAAGACAATTGCTTCTTTCCATGAATGGTATGTTTCTAATTTTTCCAAAGTAGGTAGACACGGAAAGAATACGATTTATGCTCAAAGTGGCTAATAAAAGACTGTGACGGGTGTGACCTTAAACATTTTTAATTTGTATATAAATTTTTTATTCAAAATAAAAAAATAATTTCTTCAATAAACTTATTGAGAATTTCTAAGCACAAGCCAAAACATGTAAGAGTTCTTTCAGAAACCCAACAAAGTATTGTTCGCCATTTGCTGTTTTCTCACAATAAAATAAATTAAATTTTAGTCTGGTACTGACGGGACTAATATTAAACACACTTAGTTTTAAGATTTGAATACTTATTGTTAGTTCGCTGAAGCGAAGATTCAATAATAAAAATATGAAAAAAAAAATTTGTTGTTTTGATTTTCTTTTTCCTTTTAACATTTGGATAACCATTGGTGAACACTAAACGTTTTATAAAGGGTAACCAAAAACAAAACCTTTTTCATTTTACAAGAATTTCCAAATATTACTCAGGACATGATCCCACATTTTTTAATCTATTTATAGAGTTTTTTGTAGGTTAAGTTTGTTTGTTGCATTTCATTGGTTCTTATAGCAATAAAAACAAAAAGGCTTTGTTTTCAAAATGTAAAAGGGAAAGTAAAAATCAAAACAGCTAATAGCGAAGCCCTTGAAGAAGCCCTTGAATGTTTTGGCTTGTGTTTAATAATTCTCAATAGGTTTATTAAAGTCATTATTTAAATTCAAACGATATTCATGAGGAATTTGGTTCAAATCTACTGACCATTTTGGTGTAAGAACCGATAAAATGCATAGAGACAAACTTAACTTACTACAAACCCTATAAATAGACTAAAAAAATTAGGATCACATCCTGAATAATTTTTAGAAATTGTTTTAATAATTAATTCACTAATAACAGTTTTTTTCAAAAAAAAACCGATCCGATAGAGGCTATAGGCCTCTTCCACAATAAGTTGAACAGTTTTTTTCTACATTAATCAATAACTGTTTTAGCTGAAGTCTCTTAGTTTGGTGCAGGTAAATTAATTATTTATATGCATTATTAACCTTAGTTTAGGAGAAAAGCGATAAATGGGCGTGGCACCTTCCATACAACGAAATTTTTTTTTTATATTTTATCAACTGTAACAGCTGAGTCTTAACTATTTTGTTAGTGGTAATACGCCGAATTGAGCTTAGTAAGACTTTGAGTAGGCGTGCCGCCACCTTCCATACCAATAAATCGTTATAACCGTACAAATTATAAATTGACGCACTTTAGCGTCCTTAATTTTGTGCAGATTTTTTAAAAATAACCAGCAATCACGGGATAGGTCCTAAACACGCATTGCGTTGTGTTGGTATCAGAAAAATAGGTTACGGAAAGGAGGATAGAGGGGTTAGTGTTTATTGATATTTGATTAAAATTTTCGATATTAATTGTGACAGGAAAGACATCTTTAGAAAGTTTGTTCCACATACGAACCATGCGACTAAGGAACAATTTTTCTCTGTAATACGTAGTGCGATTCACTGGCCAGCCGAATAGGTGTGCTCTTCTTAAAAGAAAAGTATTACGCAAAAAATCTCAGATTTCAGGAATAAGTTTCCCTATTTCTTCAGAGCACATTTCATTGATATTGATGGAATAGGGAGACACAACCCACATTGCGACAATATTTAAGTTAGTCGAGGCGGTTTGATACCCTTACGTCACACATGAGTACTTTTGCCTGCACGTGGTCAAGTAGCTCCAAATAGTCTTTGGAGCTCCTGCCTACAAATGCGAGTTATATTCCATTTTCGACAGGGTATAAGTGGTATAAATATCTCAAAGATCGGATGGCGTAAACTAGTTCCACATTGTTTTAAAAGCCCAAAACACTTGGCAGCTTCTTTTGATACAAGAAAAACGTGTTCCGTTCAACGGGCATCACACTGATCTTTCATGCCAAGAATATCAACATAAACATGGGGTATTACGCGCATTAAAATTGACCCTATTTGCATGATCACAACCGGAGATATTGATTACGGTGAAGTTTTTATTTATACCCTGCTTCATAGGTCAAGTCTCCAAAAGCAATAATATTTAAGAAAATAATGGGCGTGGCACTTTTAATATATGTAGCTCAAACACATCAAGTCATACTCGTATATATTTTAAACAGTCATATTTACAGGGTATCATGCGCTTATATCAGCGGAAAGCTACTAACTTGAGATTTTTATATTCATATTATTATTACTTTTAGTTAATGTATCAGCTAATGAAAAATTGTGCCACGTTTGTATATTTTTTTAATAACGACAATAAATAACATAAAGATGTTAATTAAAAGTAATCAAATAGTTTTTTGTTTAATACCATGTTATTTTATCTCATTGGATTTTATTTATAATAATATTAATTTTATTATAATTTTGCTCAATAGACTTAATCTTCTGCAGAAAAATTATTATTGAACACCAGGTTTATCAATATGGATCTTTCTTTTAAAATATAATATTCATAATAACTGAAGAGTATATAAAAGATAAACAATTTAGGTTGAAAATATCATTAATTTTACAACCTCCAATTGATGTAGTCCTCTTTTCCGACTAAACTGGTTGTGTTTTCATAAGTTTTATGTATAAAATGCTGGTTCTTTAATCCGTGCTATATTAAGAAATGGCATATTTATATATATTTAAGTGAAAATGACACTCGTTGCTCCAAAAAATGTGATTCACAGTAAAAAAACGCTTCAAGATCGTTTCAAAAACTTTCTTTCAGTTCTTAAATGATTTGAATTTGAAACGGATGGTACATCAGATCCTTGTTTAAAATTTCATGAATACTCGCTCTTGGAAGTCCAAGTGAGGCTGCTTTTTTTGGTGTTGAAAGTCGCGGATTTTCGTGTAAACTGCTTTTACCCAGTTTAATGTTTTCGGGAGTCCTTGAAAATCATCTGAGCTCTGGCTGGGGGACATTCATAGCCGAAGCAGTTGCGCTGAATCTCTGCACTTATGAACAAATTAAATTTACACTCGATTCATTACGTATTCACCAAATACCAAACTTTAAAAAAAGTTTTGACGAGCAATTGCGTAAAAATCATTTCTCTTTAAAAAAATGTCTCCACAGCGAAGGCGTGATGCTTACTGCGACATCGTGACTGACTGCAACTGCGATATCCTAAAAATAATCGTATTATAAAATATAAATTTGCCACCAGACACCCTGTATTTTTTCTTCGCTCTCCAAGGCAATGGAAAAGGTAAAATGGTGGCCTTGGATATTTCTAAGGCGTTTTATAGAGTTTGGCATTGTGTGCTTCCATCTAAGCTTGCTGTCCTTGGTGCCGGCGACTAATTCTCCCGATTTATATCGCACTATTCGTCTTGTTATAGATGACATCTCTTCTAATGAGTTCTAAACCAATTCAGGAGTAGGGTAAGACTCCGACCTCGCTTTAAGTTTATTTTCTATCTCTTTTAATGACATTCCCTTTCATACTTCGAGTTTGGGCTATTTCTTTGCAGGTGACTACAGCATATGACATTCATACTCCTTTGACTACAGGCCTAGCCCTTTGGAGACTGGAACTATGTAACAGAATATAACTGACACATTAAACCGTCATCTGATGCCAATCTCCTATTGGGGTCATGCGAATGGGATCAATTTTATTTCCCGTAAGACCCAATGTTGTGTTTTGGCACATAAACGCACAGTATATCATGTAGCATTGTCTATTATAACGGATGGTTAAAATGTTAGAGAAAGAGAGGCTTTTGATGTTCTAAATATGAAGATCCAGTGAAAGAAATACCGAATTGTTTTGGCCTTTTTAAACAGCTTAAGAATTATTTTATGCCATTTGATCTTCTAAACATTTATACCTACTTTATTCGGCCTAAGTTGGAATATAACTCCCATGTATCGGCAGGTGCTACAAAATCAATTTTGGAGCTCCTTGGCCGCGTACTAGAATAGGAGAATGCATTCATCGGTGGCTTTGAGGTATTTAACCGTCTTAATTCACTTAAACACCGTCGTAATGTGGGATGTGTTTCGCTTTTCTGTCGATATTATAGGGAACTTGTTTCTGAAACCCGGGGCTTTGTGCGAAATATGCATCTTTTAAGAAGAGAACGACCATTTGTAGGCGATCTTTAGTCGCACAGTTCGCATGTGAAATAAGCTTCTTAAATGTGAATTCCCTGTCACAGTTAATATCGAAAAATTTTAATCAAATACCCACAAATGCTAATTCCTCTTTCCTTCTCTTCATTTTTTAATCCCTTATACCAACACAATGCAATGCATGTTATAGGGGCTGTTCCCTAAGTGCTGGATATTTAAAAAATATTACTCTTTGTTATTAGGAAGTCGCTGTGGATTCACAGGACAGTGATTATAATAGTCCAAATGCTGTTACTACCATAACTAAATAATTTTTAAGTTTTTTTTATATTTTAGTAAGAAGATATACTTACTAATACAGTTCAAAAAGAAAATTTAAACAACATTAAAAAGTAACATCAATAAATCTTTGTCAATCACATGCGTGACATGGCTGTCATCATCAGTGCACGCAAAATGAACCAGAAACAGCAACCGAAAATCACAAACAAATTTTATATAATTTTTTTTCGCTTTCTTTTTGTTACTCAACAATATTGTATTTATTTAGTTGAAACAATGCCGACAACATCATACAAATATTAACAACAACATTGACTAAGAAAATCCTAAGACAAGGATGGCCTCTGCCAAAGTGATGGGTAAAGTATCCATCCATGCAGCCATTTATTCATTCATATTTTCAGTCATGTTAATGTACATTTATGCAAGCCAGTACATCCATAAGTACTTTGTAAATCTAAAGGCAAATGTTAAGAAGTTAAAGTTGTTTTTAGTTCTTTTTAGCGGAACTGATTGCCAGAGAAATGTTTGTGTGTGTGTGTTTGTTTGGGCTTAAGTCAAAGTTAGATCTCATTTTAATATGATAAAAACGCGTGACAAAAATTACTTCTTTTTCTCTTTTATTCTCTACTTTATAGTATTTGTTGAAGACATCTGTGATATTGTACTTAAACTAAACAAAAATACATTTATTTAAGAATGATGACTATTTTTATGGGGTGTTTTGGATTTTTTTTATAATTCAGACAATCAATCATTTTCTGGATTTTTTTAAAAAGTTATGGAAAATGTTAAGAAAATATATTTGGCACAAAATTTCTTTGAGTTTAATGTTTTAAAAAATTTAAATGATATTTGGCTTTGGTTGCATTTTATTGCAAAAATTATTATTTTGCGAAAAAAAATATTATTTACAGGAATAATTACTAAAAAGTCTCTTATACCCTTTACATTAACAAAATTTCTTTAGTATCTATTTGCGACCCCATAAAGTATGATCCTTATAGATAGGAAAGTTGATTTAGCGATGTCCGTCTGTCCGTTTATCTGTTCAAATGAAGTTTCTAAAGCCCCTTGATATTTCTCGTGCCTGTTTGTAGTATCAAAACATCAGGTTGCAAGAATTTCGCTATTGAAATTCAGCAAAATCGCTTAATAACTGACAGAGATTAGGCCAGCAACCACGACTACCTCTGTTTATTTCTCTAAAATTTGTACATAAAAACTTCTACAACTGCCACGGATTTGCCCCTACATAAGTGCAATGTAAGATCAACTGCCATTAGTTTTCCTCACGAACATTTTTGTAGAACACTCTCACACCCTATCTCTGCCCTATAACAGGGTTACCATAAAAAGATATTTTTTTTTAAATTTTTTTTAAATGCTCCCACAGCTTTCAGGCGGCTCCTACAAAGGTCCAATGTAGGACCGACGCCAATTAATTTTCGCTTACAAACATTTTTGTGGAACACACTTACCCCCTATCTCCAGCTCTTAACAGGGATGCCATACAAAATTTTAAGAAATTAGGGTAATAAAATGTGTCACAGACCCCCACTAGTTTTCCCTTCTTAATATTCCTAGAACATACTTACCCCTATCACCATCGGAACCCCATACAAAATTCACAAAAATTAGGTGAGACCCCATTAACTTCCGCAGCGTCGCCCTTAGAGAAATAAAGTATACGACAGATCCCCATTAGTTTTCCCTTTCAAACATATTCCTAAAACATATATACTGCCTAACTCCATCGCCTAAGGGGGTCCCATATAAAGTTTGTGAAATTGTAATAAATCTCCCACTACAGCTTCCAGGGTTCCCATGGATAGGTCAAATGTGGGATTGACTCCAACTAATGTTTCCTTGCAAATATTTCCTAGAGCATACTCACCTCATCTCTCCCCCCTAAGGGGATTGCCATATAAAAATTGAGGTAAAAACGCCTACACGTTGTAAAGTCTATATTAGACTCTGCACAACCAAATACAGCGCTTTTACTTGTTTATTTGTGTGTTTTTGACTCTAATGGGCGCTTATGCATCTCAATATTTTTTTTCGGGCAAATTACATGAAAAGTAATCCATTATTTTCTTTAGGTGGAGTGCTTGAATTTCTACATCAACATGCATATGTAAAAGTATCTCAAATCATCAAACGAAATTATAAAAATTAAAGTTTTTTCTTCCAAATTATGTTTTAGATATTTCAAAAAAGTGGGCCCACTTGCAAAGGACACAACTAATCTTTTTGTTTCGGAGAAGCAAACTGGATATCATAAAGATGTGGCCTAGATATGGTTAACGGGTATCTTCAAGCAAAATAATGGTGAGACAAAAGCGGGAAACTTAGGCCCAAACTATAAAACTGCTTTCTCTTTTTCTAGCCAAAGGCTTTTGCTGAATTTGGTGAGTCTGCGCTTGGCGAGAAAAGTGAAGGGCCTGACTATGCACGTGACTACCAAGCGAAACTCTGAGTAATTTTCCCAGTATTATGTGGCTTTTTCAAACGAAGAAGAGAGGATGAAATGAGAACCAATTGTCGCGTTTCCTAGCGGCTTGAACTTGCCAGATTGTGTGGTTTTTACTGACTTTCTGGCCCTGTGTGTATATTTTTATAAATAAAATATGACACTTTTTAAAGCCTTTCCTAGTTGTTCCATACAAGGCACAAAGTACCAAAAGCCTCTTGTTTAACGTGCTTGGGTTTTATAATAGTAACTCACTCAGTAACGTTAATCCTTTATATATTTTAAAATACCCCTCTATTAAGCTATGAGTAAGTAGATAAATAATTAAACTATAATTGTTATATTTCATCGTTGTCAAACCAATTTATTAAAAAAAGACATATTTCCAAAACAACAACAATATCAACTTTGAAAATTGTAATTTTCTCCAAGTAATTGGCTTTAATTACCAGCAAATTAGAAAACAGCAAAATGCAGTAGACTTCTTACTAAGCTGTTTTGAAAAACTAAAAAAAAAACTTTACAAACTTGTCTACAATCAACCAGTTAAGAAGTAATTTAGCCAACCATCATCATCCTTAGTCAAGAGAACAATCCATGCAACCAGCCTAGACACATCTTTAAAATTTTATTTTAATCAATTTTTTCATAACTACTGAATTTAAGTTTAAGTTTTTCTTTTATTTTTTTAATTTTGTTACATTTAAAGCTGTTGTAGTTGTTTATTGTTGTAAATCTAAATTTACAAGATGCGGCCGCTTACAGACGTTTTTTGAGTAGCTTCAACCAGCAGCGTTTTGTTGGCAGCAACCGGTTGCCCACCCTTTGGACACGATCAGCTTGCTACCATTTTATTATGCATAAACACTCGTACTTTACTTAAGAATATTTATAATATTAACAACAACAACTATAACAACAATAATAATATAAAAAAATTGTTTAAAAAAACACCACAAAAATATTTTGCTTAAAGGGTTTTTGCATATTTTTTTCGTTTTCTTTTTACAAACGAATATTTTTCAAATATCCTACACAGAGATTTTCGTTGTCAAAAAAACTCATTCGTTGTTTTCCAGACCTTAAAAATTTTTTGTCTTAAGCAGACAACTATAGCAGTAATGCTGTCTGTCTGTCTGTCTTTAAAAAAACACGCCATTTTCCGTCTGGTTTTATTTCTTTCCACTTTTTTTCTTTTAATAGTAATTTTTAATGGATCAAAGACAATCAACCATCATCATCCTGAATGTCTGTAGCTCCAGCATCAAATCCAACTAAAGATTTGCACACCCAAATCAAACTAACAGTGCGCGGATGCTGCTTTTATCGTTTACGCTGTTAAACAGTTTCTTATTTTTGCTGTTTTCTTATTATTGATGTTGTTGTTTTTGTTTATTTCTGTTCCTGATTTAGCATATACATAAGTAACTCCACCCGTTTTAATGGCTTTTTACTTATAAATGCATTTATCTCAAAACGAATTTCATTTACATAAAAATATGGCCAAAATCCTTAAAGGTTTGTTGTAAAAGATACAACCACATTTCAGAAAATGTTTGCCAAATAAAGGAATGATTTGAACTAAAGTTTTATTCGTGCAGATGCTTCTCACGCCCAAAAATAGAGGTCGGGGACCCACCTTTAAGTATACCGATCAACTCAGAATCACTTCTTGAGTCGATTTAATCATGTCCGTCCGTCCGGTTAGGAAAACAAAACAAAACTGATTCTCAGCCTGTAAACAAATCAATTAAAAATTTAATTAAAATGCAACAAAATTATTAATCAACCTTTTAGTTGATTTAATTAAAATCTTTATTTTAATTGCAATATATTACAAAAAAATATTTATAAATTTATTATTATACTTATTTATGTTAATTTATTTTATTTTATTTTTTTTTTTTATTTTATTTTATTTTATTTCTATTAAAAATATATTTATGTTGATAATTAATTTGTTTAGTTTAATTTATAAATAAAACTTTAAGTTAACATTACCAGTCTCAACAGCAACTCAAACCTGGGACCTTTTGTTTGCAGGACGTGCCCTCTATCCACTCAAGTAACAAAGCATTCTGCTTTTCTAAGTGTTAGTATTACTTTTGTTTACTTTCCAGCACATTAAAAATTCAACTCAACTTAACTAAACTGAACTCAACATACCTCAACAATCTTAAGCAAAACCAAAAGAAAAAATAATAAAAAAAGTTTATGTCCCTGGCACCTGCTAGATGCCAGGCTGGTTCTATAACCACAAGACTACAGAGATATTTTACGGGTATCTGGTAGCAGAGTTATATTCTTAAACTTAAATAAAAAACGTAATAATTGACACAAAGTTGTATTAAGAGCATTGAACAATCCCTATATCCCTATATATATTATAAAATCAAGGTGTAAGTTTGTTTGTTTGTTTGTTTGTTTGTCACGCAATCACGCCTAAACGGCTGGACCGATTTTCATGAAATTTGGAATGTAAATACCTTGAAACCCTGGGTGTGCAATAGGCTATACGTTTTTGGAAAAAGGGGAGGTGCCACGCCCACAGCACTTCAAATCTAACTGTACTTCTACTGCAAAAAAATAACTTTTAATACTGGTGCATATGTTGCACCGATTTTTTCCAAATTTTGTACACATTTATAAAGCCTCTAGCGGAAAAAAATTTTAAGGAAAAAAAAGAGGCGGGACCACGCCCCCTAAAACAAAAATTATATGATAGGCACTTATTCTAGACCAATTTTTTTGAAATTAGTTCGCATATAAACGGCTTCTAAAGTTAAAATTTTGGAGGTAAAAAAGTGGGCGGTGCCACGCCCACAAAAATTTAACTTTTTTTGCTGTTACTTTTATTGCGCCGATTTTTTTTTTAACTTGGCACACATATAGAAGGCCCTTAATTCTGAAATTCTAAAGGACACAAGCTAGGGGTTGTTGCATCCACAAACATTTTAGTCTTCATGCTGGTTCTTCTACTATTGCAATTTTTATGAATCTCAAAGATTTACCAATAATTTTTATTTGCGGTACAATAATTAGTGGCACAAAGATGGTCAAACGTGCAAAGTTATGTGAAGATAGAGCAATATATATAGCCTAAAACACTTAATCCGGGAGGACTTTTGTATGGGAGCTAAGTCAAAAAATTAACCGATCATCACCACAAACAACATACTTTTTTCCTATGCCAAAAAACACATCTGTTTCAAATTTGATCGAAATATCTGCAAAAATGCGGTCTCTACTTTGTTAAAAAGAATACATTAACTCCAAGCCGGACTGCCGGACCGACATGTTTTAATGTACTCAGGAAGTGATTCTGTGTCGATCGGTATAATTAGAGGTAGGTCTGAGACCCTGACTTTTGTAGGGTGTAAATATTTGTACAAAAACATAATCAAATTTGGGTATAACAATATAAGAGAACTTTAAACTCCTTTACAAAAACACTTGAAATGTAATTATACTATAAATTAAGAACGACTGATATATACAAGGTGTCCCCCGGCAAGGTAAACTAATTAATTTTACCGCCATTTTGGTAAACGTTAGTCTTAACAGTTCGTATTTTGCAGTCGTGAACTAGAGATATTGCAAATTTATTATGAAAAAATATTCAGTAACCCAACGTGTTTTAATCAATAAAACATGACAACCCCGATTTTCATGAAAAAATAATAATGAGTGCCGAGGCACATTTTCATTTGAGTGGATATATCAATAACCAGAATAGTCGGCTCTGGGTAATAGAAACCCCTCAAATTATCCATCAGTCACTTTTGCATCCATTAAAAGTGGAAGTCTGGTGTGCAGTTTGGTCAAGAGCAATTATTGGAGCTTAATTTTTTAAAACTGAAAACGGCGTAATGGGAAGCGATATCCTGATATGATTGAAAACTTTTAATTTAATTTTAGCTAAAAACTTAACTATTAATATTTGTATAGTAATTTAAAACTTAATAATCCAGATTTGTTTTGTTAGGTTTTGTTTGCATAATTTCACACAATATTGTTTATGGGTTTAATGTTTATGCAAAAGTTTTATAAGGAACACTAAAGGGTATTTCGTGTAAAAATTCACATACTAAAGGCATAGGCAGCTCATCAAAACGATTAAAATTTCGAGTTGAATCAAGTGCTGTAATTTTCCCACAGTTTCATATGCCCTTTTTTAAGTTAAAAATTTGCTTCCAAACTTTACCTTTTAAGATTATTCCCGCGCAACGCCGGGACGGGTAAGCTAGTAGAATATAAATGCGGTTTTTATTTTTTAAAGATGTGTTCCGTCGAGTTGAACATACTGTTCAAAACAGAGCATTGTACTCTGCGCTATACACTGCAGTAAATTGGGTTTAATTTAGCGGATTCCTCGACGAATATTTTTCATTAAGGCCACAAGAAATTGGTGATTGCCATTATAAATCCTCTCCTTAAGGTAACCCCATTAAAAACCCACGGGAATTAGAACGGGCAACCTCAATAGCCATGGGATGTCTCCAAAGCAACTGATTAGTTTTTGGCGGAAATTTTCCCGAAGCAAACTCAACAAAGCTCTGCCTGTGTGTTCAGTCTCCCCATCCTGCTGAAAGCACGTGTGTAAAGAGTACCATAGATAAGCTCGCAGGTTTGGCAAAAAAAAATTCCGTAATCAAGAGCCGATAACTTTCACCGTTAAAATTCTTCTCCTGGCACACCAAACAGTTACCCTGGGGCAATGCAAAGATTTTTGATATTTAGATGTAGGGTAGCGGACTTTTAGATACCAGTAAAGGCAGTTTTGCTTTTTTACGTGGCCGTTTGAGTGAAAATGAGCCTCGTCGCTTTAAAAAGTCGGATTTACCGTTTCAAAACGCTCCCACATTATTTCACAAAAAAGTTTGCGTAAATCGAAGTCACTTTCTTTTAGTTTTGGAACGATTTTAATTTTAAAAGAATGGAATTTCAGATCCTTTTTTAAAATTTCATGAATAATCGTTCTTGTAAGTCCCATTGAGGCTGCTCTAAGCCAGTTCAATGTTTTCGGGAATCCGTGGGATATTCATAGAGAAAGCAGTTGCGCGGAATTTTTTTATCCACGAACGAATTAAATTAAGACTCTGCTCATGACGAATTCGCCAAATACCAAACTTGAAGAAAATTGTCGACAAGCAAATACCTAAGAATCATTACTCTAAAAAAACGTCTTCACAGCGAACGCGCGATGCTCGCTCGACCACTTCGACATCGTGACTCACAAATCCGCCCAATCGATAATCCCAACGGCGCAATCCTTTCTTTGCACCGCTTATTACATTTTGAAATAATCGTATTTAAAAATATAAATTTGTATATTTAAAGTTTAAATTCTTGTATAAGTTAGGTATTGTTGGTTTCGGCTACCTAACTTATATATCAAAAGAGGTTCACACTACATTAAGTTTAAATTCTTGTTTATGTTTGTTGTTTATTGTTGTAAACTTAACTTAAAGACTCTTGAATACTTGCAAAAACGATGATACAAAAGCGTTAAACTGTGGGTTATATTATCGTCAACGCAAATCCCTAAACTTGTCTTTTTCAAACTAAATAATTTAGTAATCCTAAGGAAAAGGATATTATCGCCTTTCTTTGGATTTTCTAATCTCTCATTCAATAAAACTTTTTTCTTACTTTTAATTACAAAATTCAAACCCCATAAATATTTACTCAACTATTTGTAATTGTTCAATCATTAACTTTTCTAATAACCTGTAATGTCTTCCAAACTAAATATTCAACCAACCGCCCCAGCAATGCCCTTTCTCCCAGCATAAATCAATTTTAGTTTATTTAAACAACTAATACTATAATTTGGATTTCAAATTGTTTAGCAAAAAATTTTAACAGGTTTCATTAACTTCTTGGCGAACTTTTTGCTGGATGGTAGTAAAAAGTACTCGCACCAGCTTAAAAGACAGCAAACATTCATTATAACGAAACCAACTGGCAAAAAGACAAAAGCATAAGTTTTGTTAACCATTGAAAATATGTTTATTATGGATTATACCCCTAAGTACTCAATGCTTGAACTTTAAATACCAATAAGGGTTTGGAAAATCAAGAAAAAACAAGTGAGACCGCTAAATTCGGCTGTGCCGAATCTTACATACCCTTCAAGTTGGACTTTCGAAACAACGAATCTCTTTTTTATTTTTATTCGTTTTTTTATTTACTTATGAAATATTCCTAAATTTTAAATAGGGGTCGGTGTTATATTTTAACCCTCTTACGGTGATTAGGGCAGCTTTAGGTGTTTTTACTCTGATTTTTTTTTTCAAATTTTCTAGGGACTTTTACTCTAATTTATTAAAATTTTGTGTGGCAACCCTCTTTAGTAATAGAGATAGGCGGTAAGTATGTTTTAGGAACATGTTTGGGAGGAAAAATTAATGGAGGTCGGTCGCACACTTTATTTCTCTAAGGCCGACTCTGAGTAAGTTGTTGACATTTCCACATCATTTTTGTAAATTTTGTATGGCAGGGTAGGTATGCTCTAGCAATATGTTTGGGAGGGAAAACTAATGGGGTCTGTGATTCATTTTATTCCTCTAGGGGCGAAATAGAGAAAGATGTAGGGGTCTTACCCTATTTTCTTTAAACTTTGTATGGCAACCCTCTTAGGGCGTGAAGATAAAGGGTAATTATGTTCTAGAAATATGTTTGCGAGAAGAAACTAATTAAATTACATTTTATTTATCTAATTTTTTTTAATTTTAATTTTTTAATTTTTTTTTTTTATAGTCTCATTTGATTTAATTTTTTAATTTTTTCCGTTTTTTTAAATTTTTTAATTTTTAATTACACTTATGTACGGTTTATTCTAAATCTATTTAAGTATAACAAGTTTTTGGTAATAGTTTGTAATTATTGTATTTACACATGCTCAGTTCCATACTGCAATATAAGACTTAAGTCTTGTGTATGGGACATCGAAAAGAAATAAATAAATAAAATAAATAAATAAAAATAAAGGCCGACTCTGTAGAAGTTTTTGGCGTTATAACATAATTTTTGTAAATTTTGTATGGCAACCCTTTTGGGTAATGTTGATAGGGGGTAAGTATACTCTAGGGGGTAAAACTATTGGGGGCTCCGATACATTTTACTTCTTCAGGGATGACTCCGGGGAAGTTTAAGGGGTTTGAACACTATTTTTTTCAAATTTTGTATGGCAGCTCATTTAGGGCGTGAAACTAGAGGGTTAGTATGTTGTAGGAAAATATGTTTGCGAGTAGAACCTAATGGGGGTCGATCGTACACACTATTTCTGTAAGGCTGACTCTGGAAAAGTTATGGGCGTTTTTGCATAATTTTTGTAAATTTTGTGTGGTAACCCCCTAAGGTGATGGTGATAAGGAAGTAAGTACACTCCAGGAATACGTTTGGGAGTAAAAACTAATAGGGGCCTGTCATACATTGTGTTCCTCTAGAGGCGACTCCGGAGAAGTTGTAGGGGGTTTTACCCAATTTTTTTTTAAATTTTGCTTTTACATTGCACACTGTACAGGGCAGTTGCAGAGGTTTTTATGTACAAATTTTAGAGCAATAAATAAAGGTTTTTGGATAATATCTCCGTCTGTTATCAGGCAATTTTGCTGGATTTCAATAGCGAGTTTTTCGCAGATATTTCTGAGAATTTAATACCACCTACGGGTCTATGTGATGTCGAGAGGCTTCAGATATTTGATTTCAACCAAAACACGGTCAGACGGACATAGCTAGATCAATTTTCCTATTTATAAGGATCTACAATATATACACCTTATGGGGACGCAAGTGGATAATAAAGAATTTGCAAACGGCATGACTAACTTACATATACCCATATCAATTATGTGAAGGGTATTAAAACTTAAAAGTTTAAATTCATGCTATTCGAACACAGGCTTTTTAAACAAGTTTAACTTTTATTATGCCAAATAGGCAAAAAATAACAAAAATGCACACAAACATACAGATATACACTTATACACATATATGTATGTTGGGTATGAACGGTAAGTCAATGATTTGTTAAGTTTTTACAGTGACAAGCAAATAAAGTTTTAATAAGAAGAGCAACTGAGTATCTTAGGCACAAAAGAAGGAAAATCCCGAACCTGAAAAACCGAAATTAACTGAGGTCATGAGTATGCCTACGGGTCCCTCAAATCTATAAGCACCACTGCCCAGCTTTTATTCAGGCCGAATCCCGATGTAGTTCAATAAATGGTCAATCCCATGTAAAACGGCCCAAATTAGAGAAAAATATGTTTTTCTTTATTAAAAAACTCTCTGAACTTACGTCTACAAAAAAACGAAACTGATCAAATTACCTATATAAACAAATTTAATATATATTTATTTTAGTAAAAAAGTCGCACCCGTCACATCTTATAAACGGGTTTTCCTTAGGAAAATTGTTCTTTTGTAAAAGTAATGAATCAAATACGATCAGAAACACTTTAAACTACCGCAAAAATCCAAAAAATTAAAACCTTCATCGGGAATTTTTTTCACAACTCGATCTTAAGATCAAAATTCTCCTTAATTTAAATTTGCAAGGCCACGCCCGTCACATGCTTCAAGTGGTCATTGTGACCATAAATTATATTCATGCGGTGTCTTCTTACTATTTTAAAAACAAACCATCCCTGAAAATCATATCCTTTTCTCAAAACAAAATTTTGAATTACTTAAGTTAAAAGCAAAAGTCACACCCGTTACATTGGAATTTTCCAAATATTGAATTTAAAATAGTTTAAGTTCAAACATTCTTTTCAATACTTTCAGGATTTGTTCAATCTATTTCTGAATTAAGCGGCTTAAACTTTAAAAAGCTTAACGAAAATAATTTAATAAAAATTTTTCTTTCTCCTTTATAACGTTTATCCACCTAAAACTTTAACAGTTTTGCTACCCACTGTGTGTTTTTTTAAAAAACAAAATTTTAAAGTTTCAACCGTAAGTATCAAAGTATTTATTAATTGTTTACGACAAATCGAAAGGAAGCGTTACATTGGTAATTAATTTCTTAAGATGTTTTTTTGTTTTTGTATTCAAAGTTCCTTTGAAAGAGGGGTTGTGGATGGTTAAACTCGAGTACTTTTCTTATACATTTTTGAACAGCAAAAATACTTACAGGAAGTAAAAGTCACTAGAGATTTTGATTGAATTAGTTTTAAGAAAATAAATGTTTTTCTTTGTCTGCACAGCATAAAAGGATTATGGTTAAAGCAGATGGAAGGATCTTTGTGCTTATGCATATACTTACATGCGAACATATTTCAAGACAAAATGACAAATGTATTTTTAAAATAACAAATTTATAAGAATTTAATTGAAAGAAACATTTGTTAGAGTTAATTAAACAAATTATGTTGAGTCAGCTATCATGATTTGAAAGGATAAAATTTTAAAGGCTAACCCCAATACTCAAAATAAAATTTTAAATTTATTTTAAGTTTAGAAAATTATTTTTGGTTTTAAAAAATTACTTTATATTAACGATTATGTAAAAATAGTTTTTTTTTCATTACGGTATAGGACATATGTGCTTAAAGTTGGCTTTACATGGTAATACAAAGTATTTAGATTTTGTATAATCAAAATATTATGAAATTTTCTCCGTGTTTAAGAAAAGAGAATAAAAATCTGTTCTAAGTATTTTCCATGTTTACACGGATGAGGTTGGTAAAATCAAAAGCGGTTGCTTTCTTGCCACTTTCTTTTGAAGTAACGCCATATGGTTAAGGTTCTACAATATTACCAAAAACAACATGAAAAAATTCTGCTTTGATTTTGATTGTTTGTGTATTGTTTCATTAAGTGTAGCCAACTTCATTAGATGTTGTAAGTGCTGCCAAACTTTCACGCCTTTGATGTGATGAGAATACGTAAGTTTCTAAAATTTTTTAGAAAATAAACCATGGTGAAATTATTGTACCAGGTGGTGTTACGAGCACAGCTGATCTACTTTTTTCATGCATAAATCGAGGCTGGGTAGTCAAAGTTGTTTACATTTACATATCTTTTTTTGACAACTGAGCCAACGAAAACTACAACAAAAACGAAAATTTTATTCACCAAATTTTGTTGTTGTAAAATCAACACCACCTGATAAATTATTGCACCATGAAATAAACATTTACCGAACACTTGTCAAATTTTGTATCCGTATTTGCTCCCACTCAATACATTGTGCTTTTACATGATGAGATTTTGTATTATTCTACAACATAATTTGACAAGTCGTAATATATGTATTACCATTTAAAAGTACCTTAGGTAAAAAAATCGATGTGTAAGGTTAGTTTAAAGACCCTAGATTATTACTTTAGTTAAAGCTTAAACCTTGAGATGTTATACATAATAAGGAAAAAAACGCACCCTATTTACGATTAAAATTTTGTTATTTGAATCTGTTCATGACGAGTATGTTTTAAGTTTTTTAAAGATGTTTTTACATGGTAATTTAATGTATGAAGAATCAAAATATGTGTAATGAAATTCTCTCTGTGTGTAAGAGAATAAAAATCTGTTTTAAGTATTTTTCATGTTTACACGGAGGTGTTGGTAAAATCTTTTTATTTTATGGTGATGGTATATGTTTTAAATTCTACAAAATTGACGAAAACAACATGAAAAACTTCTGCGTTGATTTTGATTGTTTGTTTTTTGTTTCATAGAATTTAGCCACTTTTCTTAGATGTTGTTAGTGCTGCCAATCTTTCACACCTCAGATGTGTTGAGAATACATAAGTTTCTTAAATAGTTTGAAAAATAAACATTTACCGAACACATTTCAATTTTTTTCCCGTATTCTCTCCCACTCACTACATTATGCTTTCATATAATAAGATTTTGTATTATTCCAAAACATTTTTTTAGCATAATACATGTCTTACCATGTAAAATCACCTTAAGCAGTTTTCTCTCCAAATCTTTAATTTAGGCAGCAAATGTCTGTATTCCAGAAGATCTCGTTGGCTTACTTCCCGTCTAGTTTTTTAGTATCATAAGTATAGGCCCTCTTTCTTTAATGTCTTTTCTATCCCATTAAAAGTGTTTAGCATTGGCATCGCATTTTGGGATCATATTGTTCCCATCCAAGGCATAGCTCACCAGCTAGGGATACAATCGTAGGGGGGATCGGGTTTGTCGTAATGATGCCTGAATGTCCTGTTTATCTTAACCACCGTCATGCCACCATAACATATCTTTCTTAAAAGGTACAAACACATGAAAATTGCCCTTTTCTATCCCGACAATCTTATTTTTGTTTTACCTAGTTCTTGGACTAGGCAATATCTACCAGGAATTTCTTGAGGAAGAGAAAGAGAAAAAGTTCTTAAGAGGCTTATTTGCAATTGTAAAAGTTAAGTTTTACTATGCGAAGCTTCCTTAAAATTTCTTCTTTTAACGGTTTTAGGAAGGCGAAACCAAATATTTTCAAAAAAAAACTTACGTGACCCGTACAAACCGTCAAAAACCTTTTGGAATCTTAATCGAATCTGATTTTCAGAAACAGACCACCGTTTCTCACACACATGGTGATGATATGTCGACAGTTTTTGTATTCTTGGCCTTGGCTCGAGATGGAACCCTTGCTAAAACGGTTCGTCTAAGTAAAATGTCAGCTATTGATACAACTTCTAACCTTAAATCCTGTCTGTAATACGGATCTGTTGAAGTCTACATCGCTGCTATAGTTTAATTTATTATAGTACATAATTGAATAAGGTCAGAACAAGCAAATAAAAACGTCGCACAACCGATAATTTTTGGGGGGTTGAAGATGAGGAGCAAGGATAGGGCTTATAATTTGCACGGCCTAAAGTAACCAAGCCAGACATTTTGGTGATGCCAAAGGAAGTATCAAGTCATCATAAATTTTTTAAACGGTTAGTTTGCGTTACGGAGGAAAGTGACGAGTGCAATTCGCGACCTTCACCCAGAGGCCCCTTGACCCATTGTGAATTTCTTAAAAAGAGTCGGAATGATAAATAGCAAAGACAAAGAGACTTGTAGGTAGAGAGTAAGAATGCCATCCGCAAAAAGTCGAAAGAAATCAATTTTTTGTAGGTGCTGAAACACCTATCTGCCTAGCCACCAGACCGTTTTTATAAATCTTATGATGCTCCCCAGCCCACAACCAAAAATCTCTAAGATGGGCCCTCCCAACCACATCTGTCGGCGGATCTGCAGCCTTGAGCAATGGCAGGCAAGGTATTCCTCAGTCTCTATCTCCTCTTCATCCCCACGCAACCTGAAGAAATACGCAGTGCCCTGTGAGAGTCCCAATTAGCACCAAAGAAACGCTTGCTCTTCTTGACCAGCAGGTGCGTACCCATCCTGTCCAGCCTGGGCCACAGAAGGTAAGAGATTCCGCAATCAGCCCTGTCTCTAAAGGTTTGTCCCATCCTTACCATTACCCAAGTCCCTATTAGCCCATAATAGAAACCCAATGGTGGCCTCGCCGGCTCACAACCAGGCCCGGCATCCCGGGCCGGTCTGGTACCGAAAATCAAAGCTATTTGCTATTGAATATAATTAAATTGGCCCAACAGTTAAAATTCAATATCTGCATGGTAATTTGTATTAATCAAATAAGGAAATCCTGACACGCTTACTCATTCGCTTTATAAAAACTTGATGTTGGTACCAACTGAAATAAAAAATCTTGCAATTCAAACTGGCATTTGGGAGTGAGTATCGTATGAGACCTAGGGTAATTTATAGACCTTAAAATTTACATAGAAGCCTATTTTAAGTCTCTAAATTTATTTCAATTTTAAAACTTGTTCCAAAAGCCTACCAGCAAATTTTAAATGTGAAAAAACATTTGGTTAAGTTAAATAAAATAATAAAGAACAAAATAAATGTAACAGAAATAATTTTTTTTATTCTTAAAATTTTTTTTTGTTCACTTGACACGCAAATACATATGAATAAATAGACATGAATATTCATGAGCGTTATAGCAAGCACTTCTTTGGCTTTTACCAAAGAAAAAAACTCCAGCGAATCCTTAAAAACAGTTTGTTTTGCATTTTTCATTGCTTTTTTTTTTGCCGTTCTAAAGATGTGATGACAACAACAAAAATATAAATCCTGCACAATATTTGTTTATTTATTTTTTTTTTATTCTGTTTTTATATTTTATCCTGGCAAAACATGTCATCATTTTTTTACAGATGAAATGCAATTCAAATGAGTTTAGTTGAGTGTTCTTTTTCAACTTTTTTCAGCGTTTTTATTCCCGCTTGCTTGTCATGTGTATGTGCATTTGAATTCTGTTTATTTTTTACACAATCACAATATTTATTAAGCTCTCAGGTGTTGTAAATTGTTTCAACAACATAGAAGAAAAAAAGAGACTGAAAACTCATTCAAAAGACTAAAGGCAGCCTGGTTTATAAAGTGTTTTTGTGAGGGAAACGCAGGTAGGTGACCTTAGTTGTAGGTAATTTTCACAGCTCATCACTTTTTGTTGCGCCTGAAAGGAAATAAAAAATATGGCTTGTGAGGTATTAACGCTGGTCGATTAGAAAGCGTTAATAGGGTTTACTAAAATAGGTCAAAAAATATGAGTTTTAAAGCTCATTTTTTAATATAGAAAATGGTAGCGTAAATAGTTAAATATTCTTGACTGTATGTTTAGTCATTGAGAACAAATTTCACAATATTCCTTAGCTGGTAACAACATTTAAGCAAATATCACAGTTCACAGCTATTTGTTTGCCATTAGTTTAACACTTTAAAGTCTTAAATCTAAAGCATAAGCCCTATAACTTGGCAACTAACTAAATTCAATACTGAGTTCCCTCAAAAAATAAATTTCTTAAAATATCAACACATTAAAGCCAAAAAGTATTTTGAAATTTACTAGAAAATATCCTGTAAAATTGAAATTAATAAAAATGGTAGATTTTAAAAAAATTCTCTGCACTTACACTCTATTCCCATTTCAGTTTTTGTCAACCATATCTATGATTTCTCTGCTGTAATTCGTTTTTTAAAAATTCTTTATTTTAATTTTGTTTGTTTGCTTGGTATTTTTTCTTCTTCTTTCAGTTATCATCTTCCAGATGCCTCTTTTAGTTCATTTCATTTCCTACCACTTAAGGATTTTGTTCTTTTATTTTCATGATTTTATTTGTACACCTGACATCCTTTTGAGAGTTGCTTTTCCTTTTTATATTGACAACTGCTGACGTTGACACTTTAACACCATCAGCATACAAGTCGAGCTAAAAAGAATCGTATTTAAATTCCCGCCAGCTAAGCAGCCAGTCAATGAGTTAAATCAGTTTGTTTACTTAAATGGTGTCTTATCAAAACGCAGAGATGCATTTATTCATTTGAGTTTATTTGTTTTGCATTTTGTTGTAATAAATGAGAAAATAAGGAAATAAGGTCATTCACATTTTATTCACATTCATTTATTCACACAAAAAAGATTTATTTGTTTATCATAGAAAAACAAAACATATTGCATACTTGTAGGCTAATGAAAAGTCTATGTTTTCGTTGCCTATTTTAGAGGGAATAAGATGCATTATTTACTTTTGGTAATTTCTAACTTTGATTAGTATGTTTTTAAAAGCATTTTCTAAGCAAAAATTAGAAATAAAACACACAAGCATAATTGCATCTAGAATAGAAATAAAAATAGGAAAATCGTTTTAACATTATTCACGTTGGGTTTTTTTCAATGTTTATTTTTAAACAAAATAAAAAATGCTCTTCGTATTTCAAAAATTATTAAGGTTATCTTGTCAAAAGTTTATCAACCAGATATAATTTGCTGATCCGTAGATTGCAAGAGCAAAATCAAGTTTTTTAGTCTAAAGTCCATAGTAGAATACTCAAGGATTTCCCTGGTGATATAGTGATCATACGAATACAAAAGAAAGCAAAAATTAAATTTGCTTTAGCTCGAAGTGCATATATGTTTAAATGCTTTCAAATCTGAAACGAAATCTTGCCAATTATACCCTTCATATAGTAATAAGTTTATGCCAATTTGTCATTCCGTTTGAAATTTATACAATATTTACTTGCGATCACATACAGTATATATATTATCTGGATCCTTAAACATAGGGAAGTCGATATAGCCATCTCCGTCTTTGTTGGATATAAGCGAAGGAAAAAGGAGGAGCCTCTATACAAAATATTCAATTTTATTATGTTTTTGATAAGCTATATCTCAGAAACTGTAACAAATATCAACTTAAAATTTCCCTCAAAAAGTAATTGTGCAGCAATATTTACATGGCCGAAAAACAAGTTAAGTGGGAACAGGAAAGCAGTAGCCTCAATACCAAGAACCTATTTTTATGAAACTTTTGATATTTTAAAAACTTTAACAGCTACCGACTTTGAATTTCTTACAAAAAGTAATTTGGTCGCAATCAATACTTAGTGGAAAAAGAGATTTGGATTGGACAAGGAGGAGAAGAAGCTACCATACAAATAAACAAATTTAATAAAACTTTTAATAATAAACGTTTCGAAAACTGTTAAAACTCTCGACCTTAAACCTTCCATATGGTTTTTCTATTATACTTAAAAACGTTTAAGTTTTGTAAAGTTTTCTATTTCAAAAACTATCGCCTTCAAGCCCGGCTCAAAGTTTTTTTTTTATATTATTTGCGGTACGAAAGCAATTTGGCTAGATCAGATGGCTGGGTACACAAAAGATCAATGTAAAAGTTACATTTGATTAAGCATAGCAGAATATAGCCTTCCCATTTATTTCTTTCGATATCAATAACAATGCCCATTAACTTCCTCACTCCAAAAACCCATTATCTTCCATAAATTTAATTGGTTCAGTTATATATGTACAAGTTTATGTGTGTTAGTCTTGATTAACTAGCACGTTCCTGTTTTGAAATTTTTTTTCTTAATAATTCCTGGCATATCCTGACCTGCATTGCTGCATCTAAACTGGTTTTATAAATATTAGACCAACATTTTAGAAAACTCTTCTCCATTTAAAGCTTACTGTCTATAGCTCTAAATTTATATTATATTAAGCCATGTCGGTCTGCTGAAATCAAATCTCTGGAGCGCCGTCAAGTCGCACAAGCAACCATTCAGTGTCCAACTATCAGATATTTGTGATGAACCCCATAGAATTCAATTGTCAATTGCGTCCTTCAAAAAATAAGTTTTAAGATTGCAAATTTATATTCTTTTAACATTTATTTTGACAGCTGATCAGGAGAGCTGAACCCACAGATACCAATCGAATTAAAAGATTTGAAAAATCAAAATTTGTTGATTTTTTTTTCAACCAACTCCACAACTACCAAACTTATCAATTGACTTAACCATACATGCCTTGATTGACTCAGCTGCCAATAGAATTGAAAAGGGTATTGGGTGCATGAGACAATCACTATTTAGGTTCAGCAAGGTCCAGATTTGATGATTTATCGACGATTTTTGAAAATTATAGATTTGTGGCTCTTTTAAAAGAAAATCAGAGGCAGAAATAGATATAAGTTGTGTTCAATAACTTTCCAGTAATTACTAGCAACGAGAGAGTAAAAAGAAATATATTCAAAAAAAAATATTTTCATAAAAATGATTATTTGTGTCAAAAAAACTATTTTCGAAACAACTGAAAAATATTTATACAGATTTTCCTTTTGTATTTATAGTTTATTTTGCTTAAAATTATAAATTTTTGGTTTTTAAGTTGATACTACACTTTTATGCCGAGTTTTTTTTATTATTAAGTAACAAAAAAACATAAACTTTAGGGTTGACAATTTTTTAACGATTTTAAAAAGTTGTTTTGGCGCTTTTGACGATTTTTTTCCCTAAAACTTGATCATATTGAACCAAACTTACCTAGCAGCTATGAAGGTGGTTTCAATAGTAACCGAAATGTGAGCTAATACCTGAGACAACATATTTTCTAGGACAAAATCCATACACGTGCCTTTATATATATAAGAAGACTTAGCATAGAGATCTTAAAGATGTCAAGCACATATAGGAAAAACTATTTTTGCATTGAAGTAAGAGTAGTGTTAAAGAGCCCTAAGTAATGTGATGATAAAGACGATAGATGAGACTATTAATGACTTATTGGACAACAAGTTGTAAGTCAGATTAAAAACCTCGGTGCCTAAAAGTTATGTATTCATGGCTAAGGGGGCAAGATTGCAGGGACTAGGGACCACCTAAAAGTGTATTAATGAAATTTTATTCTAAGGGAAGTAAGATATGCATATGCAGACGATTTGGGGATTCTTATCAGGGAAAGGCCTCTTCAGGCGGTGGGAAGGCAACTACAAGCAGCGTTGTGCTCACTTTTTTGTTCGCGACAAGGAAAATGTTGCAGTCAATGGGATGAAGAAACCCACAGGAAACGGTCAGGGGGCGCTTCAACACATACTATACATGTAAATCTGGCATTGAGATGAGCTGGGACTTACAGCCAAAGGTGTTAAGCTGGATTAATACAATGGCTGGAAGCCCTATTCTTACATATATTTAAGCTGTGTGGTGAAAGAGGGTAAAAAAGGGCTGTTATAGAAATATAAAGTCCAAAGATTTGCTTCACTTGGAATTACTGGAACCGTAAAAAGTATGTCACAAACTGCTTAAGACTTCATTCTGCCTACCATTTCTGTTGAGCCATGGGGGTGGGACTGGCATAAAGGAACTAAGTCAAACAGGACGAGTCAAGAGCAGTAAAATTTCATAATACTGATCACACAAGGATATTATTGAATTTTTTTTTGGATCTTAGGAAAGGCAGGGAAGCGAAATTGCTATATGGTCAGTTTTGAGAGAACAATACGGCTGACAACCCTTGGGTGTAATTTGCTAGCGAATGTGATATGGGTACCGCAAGCAGAATTAATACCTTCCGAGAGAACATTAGATGGTTTTATGGACTATCTGACGAGTGTAGTGTGTTCTGGCAGAAGATACTGGAAAATTTAAAAGCAACAGATCTCATAGCGTAACATGATCCAAGTGCTAGTAAACTCGGTATTTATGTTAAAAGCCAAGCAGGCCTTGAAAGCGCATTTCATCAAGTCAGGATTGGTAAGAGGTAGAAGGAAAGCCCTTGATAGAATTATGTATGTACATCTTCAACCTCACTTTTGTTTTGGGTTCCAGCAGATGGAAGCGCCGCAGTCCAAATTAGTGTAGGAAGTAGTAGGTTGAAGAAGAAGTAAAGACTATGCTGTCTGTCACTGCCTATAGCTCAAAGTGGTTGGGAAAGAAGTTCCAATAAGAATTAGGCAATTTTTCGAGGTGTTCACTGAAAATAATCGTTGAGTTCATCATAGGAGTACGGTAGCTCAGGGATAACAACAAGTATCGGGGGTTCGTTCGAAAATTTGAATTCGTTTCTTCTTTCCCGGTCTAAGAATATCTCCTTCCTACTTTTAGGCTTACAACTATTATTTTTCTTAACGTAATATGCTATTTTACCAAATGCTAATATTCTAGATGATTAGAGGGTGTACTTCTATCTATCAACTCCCACGCTCCCCAACCTACTAAAAATTTTGGGCAATTCATGTTCAGACATGTGTGATCCATTTTCTTGAAACCCACTTAAGGTTTAGTCCATTTACTTGACAAACCACCGAACATTTGCGTTAAAACATGTATTTTATTTTCTACTTTCGAGCGAATAAAAATTTTTTTATCTTTATTTATAATTGTTATTCCTTTAATCCATTTACATATGAACATACGTTAACACATTTCAGTTCAAACGAACATTTTTGAACACATTCTTAAATACATAAAACTTTGAAGCGCTTACAAGTTCAAACTAAAGTTTATTAATTTTAATTACAAAGCGGTCCGCTAAACACCTTTTTGATGTTTTTTTTTATTTTTGTCTCCGTTGTCTCGTGTGGCAGGTTTAAATATTCACTTGTTGTTGCAACATTTAATTGCTCGCACTTAAAAGCAACACCTTCGCTAAACAACAAAGTGATTTTGCAACAATATATTGAAAACATAAATCTTAAAACACACAAACATATTGCAAAGAAATTGAAAACCAATAAATTTTTTTAACGGACTTCTAAAGAAGTAGAAAGAAAACTAAATTTTTAAAGGAAAACAGTTAATGGAATTTTAAAAATGATTTAGATCCACTTAAATGATGAAAGTGTTAAAAAGGCCGCACACAATGTGTGTTCAGGCTAAACTGAGTTCAAATTGAAACTTAAACAAAAAAATAAACAAATTTTTGTCAGCATTTTAACACTTTGTTCGAACTCTGTGGGAACTGCATGGTGGAGAGCTAATGTCACCCTTTAACCGCATAAACATACAAACAACAATAACATAATAAATGGCAGCGGCAGGAGCAACACTATCATGTTGTGGTTGAGCCTGCCTGGGTCTCTGTTTCATTAACGACTTTTGGTGACTTTGTGTTGGGTTTATGTTTGCCGACAAATGATTTGCATTTAAGTTGAGAGACACATCAAGATTAAAACCATAAAAAGATTTTTTTCTATTACTTTGTATTGTTAAATTTTACACATATTGTTTTTTATGGACAGTTTTTGGATTCTTTTTATTTTCGCTGCAGCCTTTGGCTTTGGTTGCTACTGTATGGTTTTGGCAGGAGAACTTAAAAAATATTTTTCCATGTTATATCAGTGAAATTTATTTTTTTATTGTTATTTTGTACATTGAATATTAATTTTTGTAAATTTAAAATAAGTATGAAAATCTTTTTTATTTCTTATATCATTGGCCATTCTTCTTTTTGTATTACATGAAGTTGTTGTAGGTTCGAGTCCTCTACTATCTCTTGCCCAGGATTCCATGAAATAACTCAAATATGGATAATGAGGCAGTCATCAGCATCCTCAACAGCTCTTATCGATGCGTTTTGCACCTTATTTCTTCCCAGCTTCCCCATTTGTCATCTCCATGTATGTGTGGTTTTCCCATTTCTCCGCTAATCCTGAGGCTTTCAATCAGTGAAATTTCTGGTGATATCGTTAGCTGGCCTTCGTTGAACGTTGGCGATCCAATTCTATTTATTCGTTTTGATTTTGGTTATAACTGGTAGTTGATTCGTTACAGTCCGTAAGACTGAATTATGACAGGCACAGGTTTCGCAACTATAGAGTTGGATCGACTTCATGCTTGTAGTAAATATTTTTATTTTCACTCGTCGCCCCAAACGGTTTTCAACATTCCCAAAGTTTGTCTGGTTCTTGTGACCAGGTTTTTAATATGATCTTTGGAGTTCCCATAATTCGGTAAAATGCTACCCAGGTAGCAAAAGAAGTTAACATAATCGGGATCGGTGTGTTTAATAAGGATTTTTTTCCTGTTGTGTCTCATAAACACGTTAAGTCATATTTTTGCTTAAGTTGATCCTAGGACCATCTTCTTCCGCAATTTCTACTAAGTGACGCAATATAACTGTCATGTCGGTGTAGCTATGTGTCATAACTCAGATGTTGTCTGCGTAATCTAGGTCGCTTAAGCTTCTATTCAAACCTTATCTTATCTTAATAACACCGAAAACCATGTTAAAAAAGGATGTTAATGCGACATAACCTAGATTGAGTCATATTCCTTCTTCTGCGGAGCACGACATGTTACATTGTCCTTTAGGATGTTTTATGCGTAAGATAAATACATGTGGAGAAATTTTTTACTTTATATTTTTCAATTTATTTCGAAAGAACATATTTATTTAAAAAGCAAGTTTTTACCGATAATAGCCGAGTAGAATAGATTTTCGAAATCTGCAGTACTCACCCACTGACCTGTGTACCGTGGTGACTCAGCACAAAGTTTTTCCAAAGTTTTTTTATTTTAATAAAATTAAAATCGGTATGACAAATTGGTATAAATATTTTACCCCTATGTAAAGAGTACAAAAAGTTCAAAACCAAGAAACTATGAAACTTTAGTAAAATAAATATTTTGGTCAGTTAGTGAAAAATTATACAAAAATTGATTCCGTGCTTAACCAGCTTTACAAGCAAAAAAATTTTATATTTTTCTATTATTGTTGTTATTTTATTTTTTAAATATTTTTTTATTTGATGGGTTTTAAATCATTTCAATCTTGGCAGGTTACAAAAAATTTAGTTTTTTTTTTTAAATGAAATAATCTTCAAAGAAATTCTCAAAAGTGTTGCTACGCATCGGATAAAGGCAAAGTAAACTATAAGTTTCTGTTCATTAAACATGTTGCAGCATCATTTCTCTGATTCCTTTAGCTACAAATTAATGTTGTCATAACACGTAAAACTCGTGTTAAATGTCTACCAAATGAATCTTTAAAATAATTCTTGCATTTCTTGCATCTTATGTTGAATTCGATTTTTTGTTTTATTTTTTTTTTTAGTTTTAATTTTTGTTATGCTTAGTTTTAAGCTTAATTGGTCATTTTGAGCCAAAGTCTACACGCAAACAGTTTAAGCTTTTTGCTTCTTAAATTTAAGATTTATGTGCTGTTTTTACAAGCCGGTTGAGTCATCGCCTTGGATGTTTTATGTATACTTTGTTGTTGAAACAAAATACACAAAAACCACCAAATCGACCACTTAACCGGCTTGTAAAAACAGCACATTACTGTTTTTTATTGTTTGTATACATATGAATCTAAGTGTGTGTGATGTTTTTTTATCAACATATAAATATCATTATTTGAATAATCGTTTAATCGGTTATTTTAAAGTCATTTTAAGTGGCGTAAATTTTAAATTGTTTTATTATAGGTTTGTTTTTTTTATTTAAATGCAAAATACAATAAAGTTTTCGATATGGATTAGCATAAATGTTTGAATTAAAAGCTGTCTTTTTTTTGGTTAATAGTTGCTATTACAAATGCTGATTTTAACAAAATGTTCGTGCTGGTTCTTATGAAGGAAATTGAATGTAAAAACATAAATAGTTTCAACACGCACTTGTATTTTAGATTCAAAAAATTATAATTATTTCAAAAGCGAATTTGAATTATCATGAAAATAATGAGGTATTCATTAGATATACAAGGTGGCACAAAAATAATATCACTACGCTTATGAGCATTTCCAGGATGGAGAACGCATTATTTGTACGCCCTTTTAGTAAAAAAAATTTATTTAAAAATCAAAAAAAATTGTTTCTCAAAAAGTTTAGTAGCAATATTGCAAAACAATATTTTTAACAAATATTTTTAGTTTAAAAAAGACTTTTTCAGTATGATATGGAACGCGACATTTGTAACGTGACAATATTTTCAACCCTTTTAGAATTAACGCCATTTTAAAATTTTTTATCTAAAAGTTGCATTTAATATTTGTTATTTAGTTTTATATATTTTTATTCACATATTTTTTTGTATATTTTAGATATCTTCAACACATAGTATGCGGAAAAGAACGAACTTTTTAAATAAAATGGTAATTGAAGGAGAGATAATGTATTTCTTTTAAGCCTCAAATATTTGATTTTCCTTAAATTTGTTTGTATATATACGGGCAGGGTTGGGCAGTATTTCAAATACTTGTATTTGAAATACCACCTTCTAATGTATTTTGTATTTGAAATACCCAACACTGAAGTATTTTGTATTTGAAATACTTATGATGGCAAAATACATTTTTGCAAAATACATTTTTTTGTTATACAAAAATTTGTCATTAGAAAAATTGAAAAATGTTACAATTTAAAAAAAAAAAGAATGGACACTTTGTCTTCGTATTCATTCACGTCTTCGTCTTAGCAAGGTACGTTTTTTCCCAGGGCTCACTCATTCAGGTTATATCAAGATCTAAGCGGATATTTGGGTTTGTAAATGTCAAAAAAATTAAATTTTTTATAAAAATTAAAATTTTGTTGACATTTACACTTTTAAACACATCAAGTAAGATCGCTATATTTGCCTCTGCCGAATCTTATATAGCCTTCACATTGCTCTTTTAATATACCCAGCCTAATTATTTTGTACTGCAAATAATATAATAAAAATACCTTGTGCCAGTTTTAAAGTCCATAGAAAACTTTACAAAATTTTAACGTTCGTATGGATACTAGAAATGGATGAAGAAGATTTGAGGTCGAGAGTTATAAAAGTTTCCGACATTATTCGTATCAAAAGGTTAATAATAGTGGTTAATTTTTATGGGATCTTCTAGTCACCCTGCTCCTCTTCAACCTTTTTTTTCTAAAATGTAGGTCTTATCATCGAATTACTTTTTCTAGAATACTAGAAGTCGATAGCTGTTATAGTTTCCGAGATATAGCGTATCGAAAATTTCATAAAAATTGTTTATTTGTATGGCAGCTACCCCTTCTTCACCCCCACCCGAAAATTCTTTTCTTTAAAGCGTAGGTCTTGCTGTCGAATTACTCTTTGTAGAACATTTGATGTCGGCAGCTGTTATAGTTTCCGAGACATAGCGTTTCGAAAATTTCATAAAAAGTGTTTATTTGTATGGCAGCTAACCCTTCCCCTGCCTCTACCCAAAAAAAAAATTTTTTTCAAAGTGTAGGCTTATCATGCAATTACTTTTTGTATAACATTCGAAGTGGATAGCTGTTATAGTTTCCCAGATGTAGCGAATTGAAAATTTCATAACAATTGTTAATTTGTATGGGAGCTACACTTTCTCCTGCCCCCACTCAAAAAATTTTTTCTCCAAAGTGTAGTTCGATAGCTGTTATAATTTCTAAGATTTAGCGCATGAAAAATTTCACAAAATTTGTGCAATTGCAGAGAAAAAACCACTTCCTTTGATCCTATCTGAAAAAATCTTTTTCCTTTTGAGGTCCGTATTTTCAGAGTATCCGTGCCAAGTTTTGTGGCAAGAATGACTATATTCACTGAGATATATAATGATGTATGCACGGATTTTGTCCTAAAAAATGGGTTATTTTAATTTTTCGTTTATATCTCGGTCAATAGTCAACCGATTTTGCTAATTTTAAAAAGCGATTGTCTACAGGATATTTACAAAAGTTTGGTAGCTATCACTTTATTTAACTCCGGAAACTTGATTTCAACAGACTGACAGACGGACATGGCTATATCAACTTCCCTATCTATAAGGATCCAGAATATTAATACTTAATGGGGTCGCAAATGGAAAATAAAGAAATTTCAAACGGAATGACCCTTATCACCAAGGCACATTCAACAAGGTAAACTCAAGGCGAATTCAAAAAATTTGCTCCCTGCATTTCCTTCTTGTGTTTGAACGGTAGAATGTCAGAAAAATTAAAAATTCCATATAAAATTTATTTTCATTTCGTATAAATGTCAAATTGCTTTTAATCAGCTGGGTTCTTAATATTACCTGGTTGAATGTGCCTTGCTTATCACTATGTGAAGGGTATACAAAAGAAATGCGGAGGGCGAATTTTCGAATTCGCCTTGATATTACTTTACTTTTAATTTAATTTGTTTTTCACATACAAGGCACATACAGAGAACCAAGACACATTAACCAGGTAATATTAAGGCCCCAGCTGATTAAAATCAATTTGTCATTTTTACGTTATAAAAATTTAGTTTTGTATAAAACTATTAATTTTTCTGACATTCTACCGTTCAAACACAAAAAGGGTTTATCTTGTTGAATGTGCCTTGCAGAGAACTGTTTTCATAAAATTTAACGCCAGTCTGTTTTCATCAGGACCGGTAGAAAGATTGTTTTTTTAGCAGGATTTTTATATTCTTCTACAAGAGGCTGCTTATGTGATTAAACTTTTAAAAATCTTGTGTTCATGATTAATGGTTATAAATGTATTTTGTATTTGAAATACTGAACTTGAAAGTATTTAGTATTTTGTATTTAAAATACAAGCGGAAGAATTATTTTGTATTTTGTATTTCAAATACAGCAAACCATGTATTTTGCCCAACTCTGTATACGAGTATATATGGCATCTCCTTTATTTTTTTTTACAGAAATGCCAATTTTTTAACTTTAACTAAGTAATTGCAGTTCTTGTTATACCTAAAATTTTCATTTATTAGCTGGCCATAACAATTCCATCCGAGTCACTTTCTTTACGTACAGAGTCCAAAAAATTCAATTAAATCTCTTAAATCAAGCAATCGCATTGAAAATGCCATTAAAATAGAGAACGCGACACAATTCTGCTAGAAAAATTTTATTTATACTGGGGCAATTTTACAAACAGTTTTTTGTTTTGGTTAAGTATATCAAATTTTTTCTTTAAAAAAATATTTGCAGTCATCTGATAACAACGCTCGCGGCGTATTGATAGAAAACGTTGTTTCATAGAAGAGAACGCGACATTTAAAAGCGAGCAGAAAAAAGTCTTAAAATTTTGCATTAACCAACATTTTTTGGTAATTTCTTATTATATTACTTTAACTTGTTGTTAGATGAATTTTATAAAACATATTCGATCATTATATTAATATTCATTTAATAATTACTAGGGAGAAAATATCATACAGATAACAAAAAAGTCTTGGAGATAACAAAAATATGTCCAGTTGCAAGACATTTTTCTTGGTTAAGCTCCTTAATTAAGCTTTAAATATATTATTTTATCAAAATGAAAATTATAATTTATTATACTATTTTTATAAACCATTTCTTTGTAAACATTTAGGATTCCGATCTTGGTAGACATCCCACTGAAAATGCCCATATGGCATTATCTATAATGCAGATGTTCATATTGATTAGGTCGTCAACAATTTTTAAAATTCCTATATCGCAGAAAATGTTAAAGCTATTTGACCCTGTATTCCCGATCGAAATATTTACATTTTATTTGGATGGGGGATGCCCCGCCTCTTGCATTAATCATAGTATAAATCTCACAAGGTTTAAGTTTTATTTCCTTGTAATTATAGCAAAGAGATCTTTAAGCTAATTACTTACTTAAGAAAGAAGAATTAAGACATTTTTAATCAACCACACGATCGATAAATATTTTTCATTTGTAAATTTTTTGTATCTCCTCCATAAAGCGAAGTTGTAGCCCCTAACACAAACCAACAAACATTTTTAAATTTGATGGCTTTATTACCACAAAAAAGCTAAAGTCTTTAAAACCCAAAGAATTTGAAATGTTCAAAACAACAAAAGTAAAATAACAAAAACAAAAATACTTTTATGAAAAATGAGTTCTTAAATGCATTAAAACACAGTTATTGGGAAAATTTACATAAATTTTCATGAAACAAGTTAAAAAGTAATGTAAACTCTGCTGTGCTCAAAAGAATATACTTTTCACAAATGCATTAGCAAATAATTTTGTATTCTTAGGGCGAACAAGGGGAAGAAAAATACAATCAAAACGTGGTCAAAGGTAAAGCCACCCAAGTTGGTAAAACGAAATGAAAAACCGAATACAAGTCAACATTGGTAACAAGAAATTTACCTTAAAAACGCAGAAATATTTTACTTAAATAAAAATAATATCTAATAATTTTTGCCAATAAATTATTTTTCCGTTAAAAAACCGTAGAAACATAGAACATGGACCAAAAGTAACATTCATGCTTCTGTAAGATATTACGGAAAATTTTGGATGAAATTGCACTATTAGGGAATTTTGAATGATCGGGCAAGGGATTTGCTGATTTAATTGCTTTAATCGTTATTAAGGTCGTCAAGATAGGCTCGGGTATATAAAAACCAGTTGGTTTAGAAAAAATAACTTTTTTCTTATGTATGTAATATTGAAGTGTGTGCAAAGTATTGTTTGGATGTTCAACGAGTACAAACGTGTTCAAATTCTCATTTTTTGCTTGTCAAAACTTTAGGTTTAATCTTTTGTGCGCTGAATTTTTGCTTATCCTTAACTTTTTGGCAGGTTTATAGTTGATAGCTGCAATAGTTTTTGAAATAAAGCGTAAAAAAATTTTGAAATTGTCTGTTCGTATGGGGACTGCCATTCCCCTTGCTCCAACCGAACTAAATCCTTTTTCCAACATTTTTTTGCAGCGGGCTAAGAGTCGATAGCTGTAACAGTTTACAAAATAAAACTTAATAAAAAATTAGGTGACGTAGGAGATGTTGAAAACCAAGTAACAGCTTTAATTGGTTTCAACTTTGCAAAGCCCACTACAATCTTCGGCTTTCCTTCAACGCAACTGTGAAAGCTGGCCTCCAAGTGATGTGTCCTAAGAATCTGCAAGTTCATCCACAAGGACGATCAATTTGGATTGAGGCGTCGGGTTAGTAAAACCACCTTGTAAAAATGTTTCTATAATAAATAAACAAAGAAGAAATTTAATGGACCTAATGTTAAAGATCCCCGCAAAAGTTTTAAAAACCATAGTTTTGAAATCTGTACCTGGAATGCTTAAACTATATCTAGAGAATCGACTTGGATCCTTACTTTGAGGCATCAAAAGTGGCGATTAACAGTTTGAAAACTTGACGTCAGGGAGCTGCAGATGCAATAATCGGCAACGGCTTACTGCGTTACACTGCTACGTTACACTGATGCAATTGCTTAAAGAAATCGCTCCTTGTCCTAATAATGTTGCAGCAATATTGGTACATACTTGGGTACCGGAAGCCTTCCCTAAGGAAAACGTGATGCAAGCAGGAGTGCCATATTGTAACGTAAGCGAAGAATGTGCCATACATAGGAACTCTGCAGTCAGTAGTAACACGAATTGCAAAGGAAATGCCTCGAAAGAAAAAGAAAAGAGGTAAAACTTCGATTCTGCAGGAAAAAAGAGGCATAGAAAGACTGGACCGCGAGCCTATTAAAATGCTCAGGAGTCAGAATGAAGTCCAATAATCAAATAAATCAAGCTAAAAAAGTTGGTATAGAAACGTCTTTCTGCAAGGCCGAAGAGGGAAATCTGGTGGCTAATACAGATAATGGGCTGAGGATATGGAAAAATCCCATATCTCCTCATGCTTCACTCGGGGATTTGCGGTGCCCCAAAAGCAATAGTTTTGTTTGTTTACGTACCCGCTGAGGTAAAAATGAACCTCATCGCTCATTATGATGACCTACAGATTGAGGAGGGCTTGGGCGTAGGTTACACGCGCTTGGCGGTCCACAGGCAGAAGCTGATTCATGGACTGGACTTTGTGCGGGAACTTGCCTTAGGGACGACTGGCTAATTGCGAGGCACGGCATCTGGTCGATGTTTCTGGCGACAACTCGACATCCTCACCAATAGTGGCGATCTTCCGGGGCCGGCCACTCTTGACAGCTTCTCGTGTGGTCTCAAACTTTTTAAGGTTGGTGGCGAAACGGCGCAGATTTCGCGAAGGCGGTGCCGGACAACAGGGGAATCAGCGCCGGAATTCACGCTTCGCCAAAACCACAGACGAATTGTTATGCAAAAAGATAGACACGATTGTTCCGCGTTCTTGAGGAGGTATCACTCTGTGGCTTGTTCACTTGTATTCTACATCTGTCTAGTTCACAAATGCCAAAACAGATTTCACATTAGTCACCATTTGCAAATATAGGAGCATCTTCCAATAGGGTGATTTCTTTTGGTTCACCTAGTATGAAATGATTTTAAAATTTAGCATTCTAATGTACTTATTTTACATTTTGCATCCCTATTTTATGTTTGTAGCGCAAAATATTATAGCTTAGGCTCACTTTTGTTTTAACTGATCGACTCAGAATCACCTCCTTAATCAATTAATCAGGCTAGCATATACAGGGTGGCTGATGAATGAATTATCATTAGGAAACCCAAATAACTCTTTGTAAAATTTACGTGATATATTTTTTTATTAATTTATTGGAAAAATAATAACATTTTTTCATGAATTCATGAAGTTTTGAAAATAATTGAATTTAAATGGCCTCCACCTTTCGGTGACACACATGCGACATCTTATCAAAAAGTCATTCATTACTGCCTAAAGGGTGGCAGCGTAAAGTGCCTTAATTATCTTTGTTTTAAATCATCCAAATTTTCGGTTTTCTTTTGTGAGCTTCTTGTTTGCAAAAAACCCAAAATAAAATCAGGTGCAGTAAGGTCAGCAGATCTAGGGGGCCAATGGAATGTGGAGTTTCTTAAAATGAGCTTAATTGGTCAGAACAGGCGTGGCTATATGACATGTTGTCTAATCTTGTTGAAAACAAACAGAGTTAAGAGAGTTGGAAGTCTGGAAAGAAAAACAATTTTAACATCCTTAAGTAACGGTCTCCATTGACCGCAACAGTAAGTTGGTAGCAGCTTTCATCAGCCACCCTGTATTTATGTAATCTCAGAACAGGTCCCACCTTTCAATATGTTTTGACAAAATTAGGCACATATTTATGGTTTTGTAAAAAAAATTTAGCCCATTAAAAAGAATTGAAGTTGAGCCATTTTTTTACATAACCCCCATACAAGTGCCCTTCTGGAATAAGCATTTTGGCACCAGTATTACTCTCTCTACCTTCTTAAAACCTTAGAAATATTTATGACATACCAACCACTTACCTAAATATAAATATAATCGATATATATTTTTTGCATATCCCCAATACAAATATCCTTTCGGTATTAACAATTTGGGCATTTGCCTGAAAAACAATTTAGCTTCACTCATGATAGTCATCTTGCTCTGCATTCATGTTGTGCATGCGGTGTAGGGTAAAATATGGTCGGGCTTAAACTTTTTTACATGTTTTTTTTATTGGTAAACGTGCATATTAAAACGACGAAAGCAGTTACATTTACAAATGCGCCATAAATATTGATGATGGCCACCCACTGTCAAGACAAGAAAATCAACTATAAAACCAAGATTATAACTGTTAAAAAAAAGAAAGAGAACAAACAAAATTATACACAACCATTACTTAAGTTTCATTTTTCCTCAATTTCCTTTTAATGGGAAAAACGTTTTTTATGTTTTTTTCCATAAAGACTTTTTTATTTGTCTTTTTTTGTAACTTGTAATACTTTTAAGAATTTTTTACTATTTTTTCTTAAAATTAACCTATTCTGCATTCACATTCAGCTAATTCGCTAGCAAAGTGTATGAAGAAAAGAAAATTTCCATTAAACTGAAATATCAAAGGAGGAATATAAAGGGCTAATTGCAATAATCCATTTATAACGTACAATTTAAGGTTAACACAATGCCACAATTCGTATTATGTTCTTCTTTTTACTTTTTTTATTATTTTAATAATTTTGTTCTTTGCTTTTCCTCTTTTGTTATTGTATTTATTTCATATATGACCGTAAGGCATATTAACAACCCTCACACCCCTGTTGAATGTTGAATACTAGCAATTTCCTGCAAAATTTATGAAAAATATAAAAAAAAAACTCTATGAAAAATAATTTTTTGTTATTTCGTTTTTCTATAAGTTTTTAATATATCCTATTGCTAAGAATATAAGGTAACAGTCATGTGCAACATTCTAGCAGTATTTAACCATATCTTACTTAATTCACTCTTGAATCAGCAGCAAATTTACAGAAATCCCCAACAAAGCTTTTAAGAGCGAATTGCTAGTTTCTCCATAGCTTCCTAAAATTTTCAAAAACCAATTTACAACAGCTGGTAACAAAATATGTATTGTGTTTGCAATTTTAGCCGTTGGTACCAATTCAACAATGAAATAACTGTATTTACAATTTGGTTGTTAACATGACAACTAGTTTATCGTAATTTTTTCTGTGTAGTAAAAAACTGTTTAAAGGCAGAGGAAAGGAAAGATAACAAATAAATTCAGTTGAAATAAACAAGCAATATGAAAAGGAAAGCTTAAAAAATATTAATTAATTTTCCCATGCCCATAGTCATACGTGTGTATATGTAGATAGGGTGACCATTTGCACTGATTTTATCAATACATGTTCTAATTTTTTATTTGATGTACTGATTAAAAAATTGTGCACTGAAATGAATTCTTGAAAAAAATATTAATTTTTTAAATCTTGTTTGAATTTATTGCCATCTTTCCAATTATTATTAGAAATTTTTTTGAAAATTTATTTTTTGAACCAAATATTTTTAAAAATTCGAACTCCTTGAATTACAAGAATACAAAGACACCGAGATGGACGGATAGACGGATAGACGGAAATGATTTTTAGTAGATCGCTATATCTGAACGTGGTTCTTATACCATAAAACCTAAAGAGCGTATTGATTTCGACCCAGAGTTAGATGGTCACTCTATATATATACAAGGTTGGCTTAAAAAAATCATCCGATGTTGTTTGGCTCTCATTTTTTTTCTAAATACAAAACTTCGATTCTGTTTTTTGATTATGTTTGTTTAAGCCTTCAGAATTTTATTGGTCAACTCGAAAGGATGATATCGGCCAAATGGGCGCCGTCACAATTGACTGCTATACGGGCTCGTTTTATGACATTTTTTATTACTTCGGCGAGAACTTCATGGAAACAAATTCTCGCACTCGTGTCGAATATTGTCCTTGAGGGCTTTCAGGGTCTCGGGCTTGTTCGTTTGAACATGAGACTTTAAGAAACCCCGCAAAAAAGTTTGGAACAGTTAAATCAGGCGATCTTGCGGGCCTATGAAATCGGCAAAATGAGAGATGAGGCGACCCGGGAACATCGCCTTCAAAATATTGGTTGTGCAGTGTATGCCATTGCTTCGTCCTAACCTAATTCATTCAATTGCGGCAAAAAAAAATTTGGCTAACATGGTCCTATAGCGCGCACCGTCCACTCTTATCATTTGACCAGTGGCGTTCTCTAAAAAATGGCTTAAGCGTAAACAGCACACCAAACAATCACTTTGAGTGGGTGTAGTGTCTCTTCATGCATTACTAGTAGATTTTTGGTGTCCCCAGGAGCGATAGTTTTGCTTGTTCGCGTACGCGATAAGGTAGACATAACCCTCACGCTCATTATGATTTTGGTGAAAAAATCGTCCACTTCGGCCTTGATATTGAGGATGGCTTGGGCGAAGGTTAAAAAAAGTGTCAAATTACTTTTTACTACTTTTCCCTTCTAAGAGTCAACATTTTAAAAAATCAACAAACAAAATCGTGATAAAACTAACGAAACCTTGTGTATGCCATTTGAACTATGCTTCCATTTTTTCCTTGCTTAAGAGTTGCAGAAAGTACCAGTAGAAATATTCTTTCTTTTTCATCCTTTGGAATTTTAAATTTTGAAAACTGCCGCACAGCTATCTGTTTATTTCTTTAGTAAAATTTTTTTAAATTTGTTTCTATGATTTAGAGCTTAGGAGAAAATAAATTACCGATTTCTCAATATCTTGTGCTTCTAGTCCTACACATTCGGTTCGTACGATGATAAATCAATAAATCATTGTTATAATAAAGCTTAATTTATTGACACAATAATATTTTTAAAACTATCACATTTTAAACTTAACACCACAACTAGTCCAAAAACTAAAATATACAATTGATTTCACCCCTACATAGAAAAAACTAGAAAATGGCTTCAATTACCAAAATGCTTGAATCAGTCAATAAAATGTTCAAATTTGCATCTATCAACAAAATGATTGTATCAATTACCCTAATCCTTAGACCTAAAAAATGGCGATTTCTTCCAATTAAAATTTCTTAAAATTTTGATTACTGAAATAATCAAAAATATAAGCATCACCGTTTGCATACAGCTCTTAAATACAACTAAACCGTTATTTGGGGCAATTAACAGGTTAATTACTTTTATGATGCATTAATTGTTAAAAACATGCGAATAATTTTTTCTATGTAAATTAGTCAAAGGTTTTAGCCTAAAACTAGTAATTTAAGCTACCTTTCAATATTAATATAGTCCTTATAAAACATATGTATGTTAAGTCAATATCTTTAAGTTTTTTATGTTAAATTTTAAAACGCAACACTATATTCGTTTCTACATAAATTAACTGCCAATTTTAATGTTTCAAATATAACCAAATATTTTTAATCTTTTTTAGTTAATTCCATTTTTGATACTGATATTCAAACTAAATACAAATACAAAATAAGCGAATATACATTTTAATAGGAATTTGTGGTATTTTTCTTTCAAGAAAACACACAAATCTTATAAAAAAGAAAAATCCCTTAAATATTATTTAAGATTTCAACGTTTAAATAACCGTATTATTTATTGCAGACTGCGTTTTGTTTCGACAACAGCACGTGTTTGGCGGCAGAATTAATAAGTCGAAAAAAATTGTTGAAAGGACATGAATTGGGTTGGGGTTGGAAAATATCATTTTCATGGTAATTTTTACCCCAAAAAAATATTTTCTATATTTTTGCTGGTTTTTTTTACAAATTTTGTTTGTCTTTTGAATTTTTTATTAGTAAATATTTTTTTATAATCATAATTTGTTTTTTACTTTTCAAATTCTGATGCCGTATTTAAAAGCCAATTTTCAAGCTTTTAGAAATTACAGCGAACGGAAGTTGGTCCTTTTTAAAACGAGCCATTAAATAAAAAACAAATAAATAAAAAAGTATTTCAGGGATTAATTTAATATGTTTTACAATCAATAAAACAGCAGCTGTTGCGTCAATTTTGTTTGAATAAAAAATTTTATGGCAAATTAAGTAAAATAAATAATTTCATATTGTTAATACCTCGTATTGGTCATTTCTAATATTCTGGAGAAACATGTTGTTCTTAAGTTTTGAAAAGCTTAAAAAATGATAGTGAGAATTTAACCACTTTAATTTGCTAAGTTTAGGACAAAATTGATTAAAAAATTGTTTTTAAAAAGAACAAGTAAGAGCGCTATATTTGGCTGTGCCGAATCTTATATACCCTTTACATTGGTCTTTTAATTTACCCAGCGAGTCTTAAAGTCCATAGAAAATTTTACAAAATTTTAACGTTTGTATGGATAATAGATATAGATGAGGAACGTTCGAGGTCGACAGTCATAAAAGTTTTCGACATTATTCATATTAAAAGGTTAATTAAAGTTGTTATTTTTTATGGGATGTTCTAGTCCCCCTGCTCCTCTCCAACCTTTTTTTTCCAAAATGTATGAATTATTTGATTATTACTTTTTGTAGAATATTCGAAGTCGATAGCTGTTATAGTTTCCCAGACGTAGCGTTATTTTGTATGAAAACTACCCCTTCCCCTACCCCTGCCAAAAAAAACTTTTTTTCGAATGTAGGTCTTATTATCCTGTAACTTTTTCGGAACATTTAAAGTCAATTTCTGGTATAGTGTCCGAGATTAACAGTATCGAAAATTTCATAAAAAATTGCTAATTTGTATGGGAGCTACCCCTTCTCCTGGCCCCACCCAAAAAATTTTTTCTTGAAAGTGTATTGTCCAATTACTTTTTGCAGAATATTTGAAGTCGATTTCTGTTATAGTTTCCGAGATATATTGTACCGAAAATTTTATAAAAATTATTAATTTGTATGGGAGCTACCCCTTGTTCACCCCCCACCAAAAAAATTTTTTCTTCAAAGCGTAGGTTTCGTTCTCGAATTACCTTTTGTAGAGCATTTGATGTCGAGAGCTGTTATTGGTTCCGAGATATAGCATATAGAAAATTTCATCGAAGTTAGGCCTTGTTGAACAATTACTTTTTATAGGACATTTTGAGTCGATAACTCTTATAGTTTCCGAGATATAGCATATAAAATATTTCACGATATTTGTGCAATTGTAGGAAAAATAGCACTCTGATCCTATCTGAAAAAAAAATTTTGCATTTTTTAGGTCTCTAGCGTAAGAGTATCCGTGCCAAGTTTTGTGGCAAGAGTGACTATATTTACTGAGATATATAGGGATACATGCACGGATTTTGTTTTAAAAAAAATGGGTTGTTTTAGGTTTTCGCTAATATCTCGGTCAACCGTAAACCGATTTTGCTGATTTTAAATAGCGATTTACTCCAGGATATTTTCAATAGTTTGACTTTAATATCTGGTCTGTATCTTTTTATTTGACTCCGGAAACTTGATTTCAACAGACGGACAGACGGTCATGGCAATATCAACTTCCCTATCTACAAATGGATAATAAAGAAATTACAAACGGAATGAAAAACTGATATATACCCTTATCACTATGTGAAGGGTATAAAAATAACCCGGAAATTCGGTTTTGATACATATTAGGTGGCATTGAAAGCTTCCATATCCTGACAATACCATTATTTTATATAAAAGCCCACACTTAGATTAGTGAAATGAGAAAATATTAATCTAATGTTATTCATCTCGATAGACTCTGAGATAAGAAAGGCAATCAAAAACTTAAAATTGATTGTCATGAATTGATACAATTTATACCAGTGAAAGGCCAAACATGAGCAGAGATTAAATCAATTTCACATGAACGCTATCACACGTATGGGAAAAAAGGGTAAATTAAGTAAGTATTACAAGAAATTTTGAATAAGAAGGACATGCTCCCATTTGCTGTTGTTTGAATCAATAAATTATGAAAATAGACCAATTAGAGTTCATCCTTTGAGAAAGCCCGAAACAGAACCTATACAGTTGCACTCATCTAGAGCAATGATGCCCACATTGTCCCCTTGGGTCCACACACTTATCGGGTTAACATGCCAAAAATACGAGCACCAATGGGAGTAAAAATTTTATTCAATACAGGACATACTGTACGCTAGTACTAGCTTCTCAGAATATCCCCTAAGAGTATTAAGTATGATAGAAAGCAATAACAAGGAAATGTGTAATAGACCAGAAGTCTTTCAGAGACACTAAATACTATAACTGCTAAGGGCTTTGGGATGCTGGAGATTAAGAACTTTTATATGGAGGATCTAAGGAAAAGTTCTTCATTAGGATGATAAATGCAGTATTTGTCAGACTAAAATATTTGCTATCTATGGCATAAATTGTCGCAGGAATATTAAAATTTTTGTAGGTGAGACTGCTCCCACTTAGTTCACACCCTGCTATATTCGATATGATCAGCCAAAGGAAGGAAGGATTGTCTGTGCTAGGTCGTCTATCAACTATCATTTAAGTCTGCGTCCCATAGGAGCCACATTGGTAATGAACGGGCAGACGAACTGCTTAACATATACCTAATGCAAAATCAGTTGAGATTTTGCTAGAAATTAGCAAGCAATAACAAGGGGTAAAGGTCCATATATAGTCTCTGGAGGGATGTAGTTTTTTTTAATTTAGCTAATAAGCTACAACCGGAGGGATGTTTTTGGATTGATGTCAGTCTTAAAGGGTCACTAGGTGTACAAATGCGATGGTTTGCTTGGGATTCATTTTAAAAACCACTTCCTTAGTTGTGGAAACAGGGAAAGGAGGAGAGGATTGTTTACCTCCAATGGGTTTCATTTTGAAATCCACTTCCTTAGTTGCGGAACATGGAAAAGAGGAGAAGATTGTTTACCTCCAATACCAATGCCATGCTCTCTAGCTGTTTGGAGGCATAGAGTTCCAGGCCGCTGTATGTTTAACAACATCAGCTTTAAGCTACTTAAAAAAGCTCCCAAATGTATTTGGTCACCTGTCTTTAAAACATACGTTAAGAACATCTGTTTGTAAGAGGAGCCTTTGTTTTATCTTAAAAAAGAGTAAAAATAAACTTAATGCTAAAGAATAAGGCAGACCAACCAGAATTTTAGGTTGGAATCGAGGTTGCTTCTCCTAGACTGGTATTCCTTCACACTACTCAGTAATCTACCAGGGCAGTCATATGATTCAAATGCGTACACTTTTACTTCTAGACTTAAAAGAATTCAATTAAAAATCAAGTTTAGGCAACAACACGTAAAGCTAACTAAAAATTCTTAGGGTATTCAAGGAGAATAATTTCCAGTATAAAAGTCTGCCTCACTGATTAGTTCAGAGATTCAATCCCCGATACAGACTCTGGTTGTTTTTTTTTCTAAACTGTTCAAATGCCCAGTTTTACTTTCACTTTTCATAATTTTCTGTTCGCTAAAGTTAATGAACCAAAGCTTAAAGAGAGCTGCGTAGTTTTACCCTAAAACTAATTCCAAATTTGTTATCCTATTAAACCTTAACTCATTTGGTTTCTTGTAAAAATTTATATTTTTTAAAGAGCACGTATTTCCATATCTGCTTAAATACATTCTTTAGCTCCGTTAAAAAAAATATCAGAGGCCCTAAATAACTAAATTTCTCTTCAAAAATAGAAAAGATATATTAATTCACTCCTGTCGACAATGAATTCCAACATATGTTTTATATTTATTTCAAATATTCAAACATGTTCATATTCCAATATTTATTTTTATCATGTACAAATTCAATATTATTTACAAATGTAGAACACGTCCTCTACTAACATATTTATATTATCTATCAACGTAAATACTTTTCTTATCATATATTATTTTATTCACTTCAATTAACATTTCATATCTGTCTGGGTTTTGTGGATTTTATTATTAAATCAAATAAACCAAGTTCTTAGTTATTTTCTAAATGAAATGTTTAACTTCAATTGAAATTTATTACTTTGTTTTAATAAATTTGTGGAAATGTTAGATAAATAGCAATAATTTCCTTTCAATGTCAATAAATATTATTGCGAATGTTTTTATTTAGTGTATTTGTAGGTATGTATGCCTGTAAACAAATAATCACACAAACTATTAATACTTAAATGTTGAACAATATGCACCAAATGCAATTAATTGCTTGTTGAGTAAATGTGTATGTAAGCGGACATTAAATAAAAGTATTTCATAATTGAACTAAATCATTTGCCAAATAGTTTTTTCAATGGTAGAGTTAAAATTTTTTTTAATGTTATATCAAGTGACATTTGCTTTTGTGTAGACTTGGAATATTGAAGAAAATTTCACATTTATTTTTTACTCTAAAATTTTTTTACTAATACGGCCTGTCGTACCTAAGCTAACTTTACGAAAGTTAGGTAAGGTTTGATTATGCCTTCCTAACTTCTGAGTCAGTCCATTGTGCGTTTCTCCTAAAAAAAAACAGAAAAAGATTAAAAGGCTAAAAAGAAGGAAAGAGATGGTCTTGCACAAAGAAAAAAGCAACTCTTGCCCAAGTCTGAACCCTACCCCCTCGCTGTCTTTTAAATACCTTTCTTCTAGCCACTTGGTTTGTGTGATTAACCCAACGATGTTTCGGAGTTTCGAAACATCCGCACCCTGTCCCATTTTCGTGAAATCTTTCCTTACCCCTTAACTTTATGATTCTGTAATCTCAAGCAGAGACATTCAGCAAATATTAACTTTTTTGATTCCTCCTTGCCTTCAAACATCTTACAAGAGTCCTATATACTTAACAATTACTCCCTCGCAGTTCCTTTATTTAAGATTCATAACTTTGAGCACAAATGCTTTCTGCAGTTCCATTAACATGTGCCAACTAAGGATCCTTACAACTTAGATTGAGCTTGTTGGCAATTTAATTTCCAACAGCATCACAATGCTTTGAAATCCTGGCATTGAGAAAGTGGACTAACAATTTCTTGAAATACTTTTAATATCTGTTACTCTCTAAGTGCCAGTATCTCCGCATTTCCAGCACCAAGTATTCAGTAAGAATCGTTTGGAAAATGACGTCTAGTGCTGCTAGTTAGAAGTGTGTTGCTTATGACATCGCAGATGACAATTAAAGCACACACATAAACCTTAGTGGAAATATTTCTGTAATAGATCGTCAGTTCACAACTTTTAGTTGCAAGCTCCTTTCTTAAACTGCAAGAAATCCTTGCAGTAGTTTTGGTCAGCCCTAACTTTTCCTGTATTTGCATCTCCAGTTAAAGTTTTTTATCAAGGACAACTCCAAGATGGACATATATCCTTATCTGCCAGTTTCAGTTTCTTCAATTAAGTATAAAGATTCTTTAAGTCTCCACAATATACTTTCTGGTAACATGTTCTGAGAATCTAAAAGGACGGTTTTGCAGATTGAGAGCAACGTGTATCATAAAACAGCGGATAAACTTCCTTCTAATCAACCAAAAATGTTGAATAGTTTTTGCCTTTTGGCTAAGAAAAGGGCTGAATGTTTAGTGCTTGCGTGAAGTCTGTTCTTTTCTATGGCTCACAGACATGGCCAGTTACGAAGGAAATTTAAAAAAACCCCAAAGATGGGGCACACCTAGCTAAAACCTTACCATGTTGCCCACATTGTTGCTTCAGATTAGATTTGGATTTTAATAAAAATAAAAAATAAGCAAAAACGATTATAAATTGTTGTGTCCTAGATCCTTTGATACTAAGTGGCTTCTTTTGCTAGATTTGGGTACACAAATACTAAGCTTAGACTTTCCCTAGGAAGTTGTTTAAGATGCTCATATCCAAGAACTTTTTTTATTTTGTGCAATCTTCGCCTTCTCGGAAAACATGACCTTTAAGAGATTAAGGACCTTTCTTTAACTCAATACTTATGTAAGCAAGTATTTTGAATTATAATGTATTCAACATTTAACAACATTATCGCAAATAAGTGCAACGGCATTGATAATGATGCCAAGAAAAACAAAAAGTACTCAAATACCAAAAAGGTGCAAAATGATAAATTACACAAATGTCATAACAACATTTATAAAACGGCAACTGCAACAAGTTCACATTCAATTGTAACCACAATTGTGTTTAACTGTGCATTAAGTTAATGCAGCAGACATACACGCATGCGCATATTACCAACGTTGTTAAGGAATGTGGCAGACAATAATAAAACTACTCGTGTACAACTACAACATCACTAACAAACTACATTAAAACTTAATTCAAAAGTCGTATAGAAAAATTGTTATTCGTTTTGTTAACTTCTTTGAAATCGATATTTGAACCCCACAATTAAAGCGACTCTTGTGCTTGTCCACATAAACAATTGTTTGTCGTCTGTCCCTCCGGAAAGTTAATTCAAAGTTGTTGGAACTTTAAGTATTTTTGTTGTGGCATTGTTGTGTTTGCAATTGTGCGATGGTGAAGGGTATTGTATTGCATTTTTGTAAGTGGCAATTATGCATTTTGTTGCAAGTGCACCACAAACAACAACAACAATAGCACATACTTTAAAAGCAACTGCATCGGCAGTAAAGCAATTTAATAATTGTTAATGATTTTTTTATTATTGTTGTCTTTATGTCTTGAACTTCACATCCAACTATACTTAATTAAACTGGGGCAATTTCGTTTGTTTTGATGAATTTATGAGGCAGCACAGACTAACAGGCAAAAGTTGGTTACATATTTTAGACATTCTAAGCTGTTCTTCCTCTATCATATAGACTCTGGAAGGAACAACAAGGGGTGCGAAGAAAAAGGAGTAAAAGACCTTTCAAAGCTTACATGGTCCAATTGGGCTTACATACTATAAGGTATCCGATCGGTGCCGTTTTATTGTCTCAAACCACCATCGGTCTACCGCCCAATATTTTAATTCGGCCTTTATTGCAATGAAAAGCTTTGGGTTTCTTAGGTCTACTTGCTTCTGTTTCCGTTGCCTAATTTCTAAGCTAATCGCCAGCCATTACCGATCACGACAAGATTTTAGGCACCCAAATATTCCTTACTTGGCCATTTTATAAGTACCTATTGGCAATTTCCTTAAATATTAATATTCTTCCTGGATCTGGTGCCTCGGAATATAGTTGATTACCCATACAGACGTTTACATTCGTTTACTCTTTGCCTCAGTCACGACAAACACTGTGTGATTGCTCTGATCTGTGCTTGTAGGAAAGTCTTGTGTTTCGGGAGGCAAAGCTTTATCTCAGTCTTCGCTTGATGCTTGTTTGTCCTCAAATAACCTTTCAGTACGTTGATTACTCGTTAATGGTTAGACTCGAAATTCCTTTCGTTCCATTACCTATCGGCTGTAGGCAATTTGCCCTAAGTGTCGTCTTCTAGATTTTAATAGGCTATAAATAAAACATCCTGTTGAATGTTGCCATCATATCGTAATTGCTTCACTTGTCCCGAAGAAAAATGTACATTAAACATTTTCTAGGAATCCAGTGATAAGTCTAAGTACGCTTCTACATAGTTCCCAACATCAATGAGCCTTCACCACCCTCTCCTCCCATTCGTGCTTCCAATTTAATTTTTGAACCAGGATTACTTCCAGCTACTTATCCCTCTCGGAGAACATCATAATCCTCCAGTATTCAAGATGCCTTGTCGGCTATGTATTGTGGTGACCCACAGAAACAAAAGCTTTAAGGACAATAGGACTGCACGCTTTACAGTGTTCTCAATAGCAACATCATAATATCAGCATGTTTCTTCGTCTGTTTCCTAAATAATTCAAACTCTTCATAGCAGATCACTGCAAAATAGGTCCAAAGATTCGGAAAAGCATGTCGGTTAATATTTCTTTAAAGTTCCTCAATGTAAATAGCCACAATACACAATTCGTCATTGAAAGGTTGAGATATGTTTCCATTGACCTTCCTTTAATGAAGGCTTGATACTTATATTACACCTGCTTTTATCCATCTTAATCACGAAGGAAAGTTGGATAATGCATGGAAAACTTTAGGGCTTGCTAGCCCACCTGGCAAGGTCCCGATATAAATACCACTTTAGCATTCGGGCAGTCGTAAGAGCTATTTGCGAGGTTAATGCAAATATTCAAACTACATTTCAATCGATACGATCCTTAGTAAAACTCATTCTGCACGAGAACCAGAAGGAAGCTATTTGGTTCTGCTGCCTCAAGTGTAGAGAAACATTTCGTTTCCGTGCATCGTTAATCAGAGTCTCGGTCTGGATATGGTTTAAGCAAAATCTTAAATCCATCATGCTGTTTACTTTCTTGCAGAATATTCTCCAAAAGTTGCTTTTTGCTAAACATAAAATCATATTTCATTCCCCGAGCCTCTTTTGATAATCGTCCTAGTATACTGCAAGTTTTTGGTAGGGAACTATTTTAAACGATCCACCGATACCTTGCCAATAGAAAGGATATCCTCCATATGCAAATATTTATCGCGGGCGGACCCCGTTTCTAGAAGATGGAAAGTCTCTTCGAAGGATTCAACTATCATTTTCCTGATTTCGTTTACATTGTCATCAAAGTTCTTCCTAGAATGGCACCAGTAGAACGGCTGACTTAGCTTTCAAATTTCGCTCAATCAGGTTTGGGCTTTTTAGTTAACTTTTTGGAATTGGAAATTACCACGCAATTTTGAACCTGATGTATCGTGGGTCCAAGAAGGAGTGTTCCTCCAACACCCTCTGTTCCCAGATTTTCCTAGCCAAATGTTTCGTTATATCCAACATATTTTCTCAAATCTTGAAAATGAAAATGATCGTTGCTTTTTTAGCAGGGATTCCCCCAACGAGAGAGAGTTAACATCGGAACCTACCATAACCATTTCACCTTTCTGCTTAGCTTCCTTCGCCAGCTATTACCATTTGAATGCTAAACTACTGGTTATGGTGCAAAGTTTTCTCCTGATGCATGGTTTAATACATAATTCAGTTTAAAAGATTTTAATCAGTTAGAAAAGAAGCAAAGGTTTCCCCGTTCTGTCACCTGTAAATTTTCACAACTTCTTTAAATTCATAATTCCCTGTCTACCAGTCGTTATTTTTCGCCTTCCAATGCTTCTTTAAACCATATTTATGAGAAACAAACATTTGCAATTAATAAACAAATACTTTAACATGTGAATATTTTTTTATTCCTCTAAAAATAATAAATTAAGTGGAAATTGAAACCTGAATAATGCACTTGTTTGACTTGTGCGCATGCACACACACAAACAAACTTTTAATAATTCAAGTCAATAAGTTTATAAAAATTACAATTGAATGAGTTTTCAATAATAATTGTTTAAATGACTGTCTGTTTGTCTTTCGCTCTATAAGCGTCTGAATATTTGTTTAACAAAATGTTGCCGCAAAAAATGCCACTTGACTAATCGAAATTAAATGACGTGTGAACACTGGCAGCTGTTTGTTGTTACAACTATTGCTGTGCATAGACAGCGAGACATAATGTATTAGTAATGTCTGTTTAGCTGGTTATGATTCAGAAACCACCTATAATTCTTTTTATATTTAAATTTTTCTAATTATTGAAATTACTGAGCTCTTTATTATAGGGTATTGATAACGAAATTGTTACAAGTTAATAAATTAAATGTTATTTGTTTTTTGTTTGTGCTTAGTAAAGATTGAAAGACAACGTTTGCATGTAGAAGGAAAGTTGTTATGCCAATTATGTTTAGTCTTATGTCATCTACAGAAATCATTAGTAGATGCATTACCACCCGGTAAGGTTTTTTTAATACAAGTCGGTAACGAACCCTTGGCCTTTCTTAGTCCTTAGCACTCCTAGCAACAATAGCCCGGTACACATTACTAGTTCGATGTTCTCAATACATCTGTATCTCAAGGTCCTGTATTTACTCATCTGTCTAATGTTACAGACGTTACAAATAGGGCTTGGGTTATGGAGAAGCATTCGGCGTTTGGAAAGACTACCTTGATTGCTTCCTGACATTTGATATCTTAATTCATAATATAGTTCTCAGGTTAGGAGGGCAATAAATGGTCAGCGAATGTTTTACTCTAAAAAATATCTTAAGCATTAAAAATATTGTAGTACACTTTGATGCTCAGTTGCAGAAAGTAGGCAATAGATTTAAGCACTTGCCGTCTTGGGAAAGAGCCGTTAAACAGTCCCATTCCTTCAAAGTATGCTTTGGCTTTCCAATGAAGCTCAGTTTCATCACCATGTGGTCATAGCAACACTAACGTGTTCTTATCTTGTTTGTCTAAATCGGCCCATGAACTCCTCGCCGCTTGCCCTACAACAAGATGAAATAAACCAAGCGTTCACTTACTAGAATCCAGAGATCCAAAAAACCGTTGGCAGCCTTTAAGGGAAAAAGGGTCAAGAACGGGGTCAATCTCTGAAACACTGAATCTATTGGCAACAGCATCTTATTTTGGGTGAAGGGAATGGAGTACACCTTTTAATACATAGTGTTTGCACACGTTCCAGACATAATCTGATGACCAGCAAACTGCGCAGGGTTTTTGTGCCTTTTCCACGAAATGATTCTACTTATCCAGATGATACTATCCCGGATATGATACACACATCTGACCAAAAATTCCGTCAAAATAGCGAAAAGGAATATTTTTAGCCAAGGACGGGAAGCTTGACCATTCGACCTCGAAAAATTTATCAGCTTTATTTTTTTTCCTGGAGACAATAAGAGGGTTTGTAGATCTACGTGCATATTAGGAATGTACACGCTTATGTTAAGAAGAAGTCAGTTGAAAATGGGGGATCTACCTGTATGTTGGAGGCATTTTTGGATAGAGGCGTTAATGTAAAGTTCCTTCCCACTAGATTGAATTTATGTGGCTGAAAAGTCAGATAACCTAAGTGGAGGTTTCCACTTTTGCCTGCTACTGTAAGTTCTGCTCATCAACGGAACTTTAGGAAACGGATAACGTGATGATACCTGTCTTAGGCAAATTCCCATCTACTTTGACTTATGCATGGCGCTTTGGGAAACTCTCTTACTGGTCCAACTACAAAAAGTTTGGAATAATCTTAGTGAAGATTGCGTTAGTAATAAATAGAGACCTAGAACCGAGGGCTTTTAAGAACCCATCATAAAATTCCCCGAGCTTAAGCTCTCTTTAATTGAAAAAGGGACTGATTGCTCTCAATTTCTGCAAGAGCTTGGTGTGGGAGTTCCAGAGACTATCTGTTAAATGCACACCATTATATAGCAGTGATAATCCAGCTTTTGATTGCATATAAAGGCTTAGTTCAGCGGGAAGCTGTCTTAAAGAGCTGCGGGCGTAGAATGTTGAGTAGGGCTAAAGAAGTGATTTGCTTCGTATTGGGAAAGCTTTCAGGGCCACTCCACAAACTGCCTTTTAGAAAACGCTAAACTAAGAAACGTGGTGAATGAAAGTTTTGTGACAGATTCATTGCCGAACTTTCAATCCAGACACCATATTGTCACCATATGCTGACTCCACACTGTGCCTTGAGATACTAATCCCAAAAAGATCGATATGGGCGAATGGCCAATAACCGTTTTAGGAAACATTCGTTCCAAGACAAAGACTACAACAGGGAAGGGTTATCTTAAGCGAGCCCCGTTAGGTCCCAAAGGTTTTCAAACTAGATAATCACTGCAGCATATTCCAGGCGAAGATATTTGTTAAAATGTGAGCCGCATTCTTTTCTCGGCAGAATAACCGCCGTAGGGCAGAATTCAAGTTCAATTATGTGGACAGCCAAGCTGCTCTTAAAGCACTGAGTTCCACCGTAGTCTGGTCAAAGATGGTCGGGAACTGTAAGTCAGTGCTTCAGGGACTCGGGTTTTTTAAACTGTGCGGGGAAAGCCTGGAAAGAAGGCTGCAAATAAATTGACTTGAAGGAGATCTAAAGCAAATACCAACTAAAACTACTTTGGTTTTTCCCCTTCTATGAGAATTCTATGGCAGAAATGGAAAACAATTAATAAATAAATGTAGAATTCTCTGGGCTAAGGTCGCAGGCTAATGAGTATTGAAAGAGGATCTAAAATAACTCACCGGTATTCTCACCGATCACTGCAATACAAGGTCATTTAAGGCAAATTAGCAAAAAAAAATCAATTTACAACTACCGATTGCGCGAGAGCGAATATGAAATCGATACAATTGAGCACTTACTTTGCCGATGCCAAGACATGTCTGAAAGTGAAGCCGGTACTTTGACGACTACCTTGTGCCCCACTTATCGACTTTATTGGACTGAAATCTTTTTTAGATACTAGGACACCCTTATTGTTTGTATTTGTACTTTCCCAGCAACATAACGAACAACATATTTTCTCGAGAGTAGTTGTGAAATAGTTTGGAATGTATCACAAAACCTTAAACTTACTTTCTTACCTTCGGTTCATAAAATTTGTATTTCTTTGCAAATCTGGAATCTTCAGTTGATTAGAATACTTATTGTGTTAAAACGACAATACGAAACTCAAGGAAATTGCTTAGCTTTCCTTTTAAACGTGTAAAAAGATTATTGAAACCTGATTATTGTATGACAGAAACTCATATAAATGTACGAAGTGCGCATCTAAACAGACTAAAACTCAAGACATGTTCTTTTCTGCACAAAATTCATAAATCTTCTTAAAACTTTCCTTGAGAACCTTAAAACAACTTTAAATTATTAACACTTTTTATTAACGTTTATATTAAACTGCAGCTTAAAACCATTTCACATGATTGATGATGTGTCTCTGTAGTTTTTGTTCTCAAACAGTAATCAGAATGTTCTTCGTCTAAGGTGGCCCTTTAGCACACATGACCTGCCCACTTTCTAAATTTATTTTCTGGTTCGGTTAAGATCAATAGTTTTTGAAAATGCCGTCAAATAAAAATTATGTTGTTTCATCTTCTTGATAATTATGAAGATCATAATAATTTATTTTATCTCAATTTTTGTCTACTAGAGTTGCTGTAACTCCATACACGTACTATTTTTGAATCATATAACATCGTGTAAATTGTGTTTGCTTCATTACAGGCAGCATTTAAAATACAAATAAAAAGATTAATTTTGTTTAAAGTGTCAGTGTCAGACCCTCAGTCGATTGAATAATTTTACTTTTTTAGTTTGTTGTAACTTGTCTTAAGTGTTAAATTGCTATTTTAAAGAAAAAATCATTTATATTAAATTTGTTAAGCTTTTTTTTTACAAACTATTTTTAGATTTCGTCTGTTATTTGTTTTTATAAATGTTATTTGTTTTTATATCGCTTTTTGATGTTAAACAAAAAACGGTTATGAGTTGCTTAAAGTAACAATCATGAGAATTTTAATAATTAAAATTATCATATTTTTGTTGGTAGTTTTAGATACTCCAAATCCAAATTCGCTTTCGATAGCCACACAGCCCAGTTGGGGCATAGAACAAAAATAAATTTTTAAAGCTCTTGGCTGTTTTTTTAAAGAAAGGAGTTTGTTTTGCAGTTTTGGTACTTTAGCCCCCTTTTTTGGAGTTTTAAGTCTATAAATATGGGACTAAGAAATATTGAAGCAGCTTGACTGCACACAAAGAACATTCTTTATATTTTTAAAGCTGTTTACTTTTTTGATCATGAGTCTAGAAATATGAAATTAATAACTACTGGCCCATGTAAAGGAAGCCAACGGAATTCAATTAAGTGGTCAAAAAGTACTTTTTGCCATATTTGATACTTTCTTGCATTTTTTGAGATTATAAGTCTATAAATGTAATATTAAGGACAATTTACTAATATTAGGGTCAAAAGTCAATTGAATAGTCAAAAGGTACCTTTTTACATTTGTGGTACCTTTTTGAATTTTTTGAAGATTATGAGTCTGCATATATGAAACTTATGACTAGTATGAGTCCAGAAATATGAAATAAAGAACATAATTCAATTAGGTAGGCGGTTATCAACACTTTTTCGTTACTCTTTGCAGTTTTTGAAATTATCAGTCTAGAAAAATAAAATTAGAGACAATTGACGGAAATTGCGATCAAAGGTCAATTAAGTGATAAAAGAGATTGTTTTACATTCCTGAAAGCCTTAAGCAGATCTAAAATACCCTTCACATTGGACTTTCGAAACCCCAAACCTTTTCTTTATTTTTATCCTTATTTTATTTATGAAATATTTCTAGTTTTTAAATAGGGGTCGGTGTCATATTTTCACCCTCTTAGGGTGATTAAAGCAGCTGCAGGGGTTTTTACCCTAATTTACTTTAAATTTTTTATGGAATTTTACTCTAATGTTTTAAAATTTTGTATGGCAACCCAATTGGGTGATGGTGATAGGGGGTAAGAATACGTTTGGGAGGAAAATTTAATGGAGTTCTGTGATACATATTATTCCTCTCGGGGCAACTCTGGAGAAGTTTTAAGTATTTTTACCCTATTTTTTAAAATTTTGTGTGGCAACCCTCTTAAGGCGTGTAGATAGGGGGAAAGTATGTTCTAGGAATACGTTTGCGAGTAGAAACTAATGGGGGGAATTTGCAAACGGTATGACAAACTTATATATGCCATTATCACTTATGTGAAGGGTATAAAAATATTAACTAATGTTATGATTATATATCGACTATGTGGACGAAAATTGCTTTTTTTCAAACTTTTAGTACTTTTATTGCTTGTTTTGAGATTACTTGTGTAGATATATAAAGTTAATGATAATTGACCTTAATTGAGGTCGAAGTTCAATTAAAAATTTAAAAAGTAGTTTGTTCACATTTGTTTAACCTTTTTGAATATTTTGAGGCTATAAGTCAGTTAATATGAAATATGAAGCATTTAGATCAAAAAATCAATTAACTGAACAAAAGGTACTTTTTTACATTTGTGGTACTTTTTTGCATTGTTTGAGATTATTAGTCAACAAATTTTTAAATTAAGGTGAGGTGTCAACTAAGTGGACAAAAAGTACTTTTTTCACAGTTTTAGTACTTTTTGCATATTTTGGGAATTTCAGTCTGGATATACAAAACAAAGGTTTTTAACCCAACTTTGAAATTACATATGAGTAAAGATATATAAAATAAAGCACTATTTACCCAAATTAAGGTCAAAAGTCAATAAAATTGACTATTTTTTTTATATTTAGTACTTATTTGCTTATTATAGGACTTTCAGTAAAGCTATAAAAAATTGAGGAATATTGGCCCATATTAAGGTCAGATATCGACTAAGTTAACTAAAAGTATTTTTTTCATATTTTTTAATTTTAAGAGATTTTGATTAAAAAATTATACAATTTATGACAACGCCAAACACAATGTCAATCTCTATACACAGAAAAAATTATCCACATACTTATTTTTTTGAAAAAATTCAACAATATTATTAAAAATATTTTTAAGTTTTTAATTTATTAAAGTAATTGAATTGTTTAAAGTAAGCTTTAACTTTGATAATTTCAGTAATCAAAATTTTAAAGTATTTAATTGGAAAAAATTATTTTTTTTCAGTTTTTGATTTTTTTTTTTACTTTTAGGATAATGTGTTTATACATAAATATTTCGAGTAACAAATGCGGTTAACTTTTAACACTGTGGCGTGGCGCAGTGGTTAGAGCGCTCGCACATTAGGAAAGTAGCACAGGTTCGAACCACAGCCGAGTCAAAATAGTTTTATTTTTATTATTTTTCCTTTAACTTGTCAATTCCTTCAAACAATTGAAGTGTTTGAGGTAAGCTTAAATTTCTATAATTATGTATATTAATTAAATTTTTTAAAATGTTTAATTGGAAAAAAATCGCAATTTTTCAGTTCTTGCAATTTAGGTAATTGATGTAAGCATTTTGGTGATAGGTGCAAATATAAACATTTTTTCAATTGATTCAATGATTTTGGTAATTAAAACCATGTTTAAGTTTTTTCTGAGAATCGCTTTGTACAAACTTTACACTTTTGTTTAAAGAATTCCCTTAAAACAGCCAAACAAATGATTAATTAGAGCTTATTGTCTCTAACCTTCACATTGACAATGTTTTTGACTTATCCCAAAAATTATACAGAATTAAGCACTATATAGAAATCAGAAGCTGTGAATAATAATTATTTTTTATTTTTTATTATTATTTTTTTTTGCAAAAAAAAATCTTTTTTTCTTATTTTGTATAAAAATCAAAAAATTAATTTATCACAGAATCATAAATGATTTTCATAAAAATTTTAAAACAATAATTATTAAATAAATAATAAAATAAACTAAATTAAAATAAAATAATCATAATAATTTTTGTGCAAAAATTACAAAAAAATTTATTTTTTATATATTTTTTGGAAAATTATTACGGTCCCTGATTTAAACACAATTTAAAGTTATTTAATAAAAACTAATGATAAGCTTTAATAGTTAAAAAACACTGCCTTAAAACACGAAAAGAAACGAATTAAAACACAAAACTAAAACCACATGAGTAGCAAAACAAATTAAGTAAACGATGATGAATTAACAAAAATCCAAAATGTTTAAGGAAAAAGTATACACATTAAAATTTTAAAAAAATAATAAATAAATAAATTCAATTCACACCGTGAAATTGAACAAATACAAAGTGTAATTTAAAAGTCGAACAAAAATTAAAGATAATATCAAGAAAGGGTGGCGCCAGCTGCCAATAAAAGAAATGATTAACAAAACTATAGAGACACAATAATTAATGATGCCAGAAGAATTAATCATTAACTTATGATTTTATATATTTACGATTTTCTAGATTTGTTACTTAAAACTTAATAAAGAAATTAATAACAAATAAAAGCATTGCATTTGCTCCAAAAATAAGAATTGTGGACTTTGAGTTTTGAAACTCTAACTCTTTTAACTTGAACAACGGTTTTTTAAAAATATTTTTAATGCCTTAAGGGTTAAGGCTTTTTTATTTTAAATGCTTTTTTTACTTAATTTAAGATGTGTCTCTGCAACAACAAAGAAATTGACAAATTTTATTTTCAATACTTCTCATCCCAAAAAGCCAAACAACACAAAAACTATTTATGTTAAAAAAAAGAAAAACAGTTAAAATACCAGAATTCTTAATAGTAAAAACTATAAAACTAATATTTTCATATAATATTTCAGTTAAACATTCAAACCACAAAATAGCAACTTTGATCTTTTCCTTTGCTACTACTGGCTGCTTAAACCACAGCTTCTGTTGTTTACACATACACACACACTTCCACATACATAACAAAAGTATGAACAAAGAATGCAAATGTTCGGAAATTATAATGGAAAAACAGTTCTAGGAAAGCAAGTGTATATGTTAATGTGTGTGCCTGAGTGTGTGTGGATGCCTGTCTGTCTGACTGTATTGGCCTCTTTTCTTTACTTTTTTGATGTAAAACGAAAAAACCTTCAGTGGAAATAATACTCAGACAGGCCTTACCTTACAAGTCAATTGTTTGTAAAAGTTTATGTAGCAACGACGTTTGCAACAACAAGTGTCATCAAATATTAATGTTGCACGAACAAGCAAACAGTAGCAAAAACATTTAAATATTTTGTGGTTACCACATTCCCTATACTACTCGAAGATAAAGAAAATTGTTTCGTTATTATTTCTTTTTGGTCTCATGCCGAAATAATAGAGAATGTCGCATCACATATCATTATTGGTATACTTCGTTGCATAACTATAATTGCAGTTAATCCCAATATCTCTATTTATATAACGAAAATTTAATACAAGATTGTTTGCTAGTTTAAAACACGCCTTAAAACTGAAGTACATACTTCTCATTATGAAAAGATGCATTATTATGCATATTTGTGATTTTTTAAGTCAAAATTTTAAAAGCTGAAACGTAAAAACTCCTTATGATTATTAGAGACGAGCGATATTTCTGTACCGGTGATTTTATACCTGTGATCACTGGTAACGACAGTAACATAAACTGTGAAGTAACTGTTACTGCGATGTAGTTACTTTGATATGTTATTAAAACAAATATTTTTGGGGTTTCCTGTGAAGTAACTATTTACTGCAAAGTTGTTACCATACTTAAATAACTGTTATTTAAAAATCACGTTTACGGTTTACAGTATTCTTCAAAAATCGCGAGGTCGCTCATTTCTAGTGCTTATGCTTCCACTGCATCGATTAACTGCCAATACAAGGACTTCCGCCTCTTTAAACTGGGGGAAACTTTGTACTTGTAGAGAAAACTTCTAATCAAAGAACTTTCAAAGAAAAAAAGGAAGGGTTTACGGGCCAAAAAAAATATTTTCAATGCAATTACTTTTGCCAATCCGCCTTTGACTTTGGATAAAGCTAATTAAATAATAACTGTCGTATATATCTTTAAGTATTTGTCTTTAGTTAAAATATAAATCAAAAATTTATAATCTTTATTGAAAAAAAATTAAGATTAAATATTACTACATTGTGTATAGTGTACTTATGGCTATGCCACAAAGTGTATACAACTACAAGAAATAAGGTTGTGTTCGTTGTAATGGGGGAGGGATGAAACATCCTTATGAAATGATAAAGTATAAAAAGAATATAGTTTAGCATACCGAAATTCCATAGATTCTCGTTTAGGACACTTGTTTCGTTAAAGATTTGGATCAAGTTAATACGAATGCCTGATATATGAACACGACAGCTTACAACAAAAGTTTAAGTTAAAATTGTTTTACCTTGTTTAGGCAAACATTTTGCAAATAGCGCCATTTATTGCAATATTTATATTCCATTAAAAAACATTGAAATAAAACATAAAATTTCATTTAAAATCGAATGTCGTAGTTAGCGATAATTTTGCATCTTTGTGTGACTTCCATGTGAGGCAGCGCTTCGCCAAAAACTTACTACAACTTTATTATGGTTGTGGTAGTCATGTTAATGATCTTAATAACCATATAATGATAAAATTGTCCGTGATCATATTTCTGTGACCATACGTCACCATGTTTTTCCTCTGCATGTGGCAGCTTCCCAAAATGGCAGAATCAATATTATCAGTACTCGGTATATGGTTCAATAAAAACTTATTTAGGATGTCAGGGCAATCAATGCGATTAGGTTTCTAACTGTTGTTGTTAAAGGTGAGCGATATTTCTCTACCTGTGACTTCAATATCACTGGTAACTACAGTGACATAAAATGTAAGGTAACTGTTACTGCAGTATTGTTACGTTTAATTTGGAAATATAACAAACTACATATACAGTCACTGTTAAAAATAACAGTGATTTACAAATCACGTTCACTGTTCATAGTATTCTTTAAAAATCAAGGAGTCTCTCATCTCTTACTGTTGTGTTGAATGAACACGATATCCTGTAGTGTAAACGTACTTTTAATGCGTTTATATTTTTCCAACATTAAGAAGTAATAAAATTTGACTATTCGATCGCAAACTTTGGAATTTCAATTGGAGCCTTCCTTAAGAAATTCAATTTATTTTAAAATCAGGTAAATTCATTGGCGTAGGAAGACCATTCTGGGAAAATGGCACCCCAGAATTATTTTTTCCCCCCACAAAAATTTTAAAAATATTCTAAAAACAATTCTTTATTTCCTTTCCTAGCTATGATATTGATATTCGATTTCAAAAATCCAAATTTTTTTAATATTTTTTTTTAATATTAATTCTCAATTTTGAATGTTTTTGTACTAATGGGACCAGAACACTTTAAAAAAATGTAGTCATGCCAAAAGTTGGAATTGCACAGTGTAATTGCACAAAATTTTCCACAATCGGCCCATAATTTACTATGAGCTGCCTTAAGCCCCCTTTCTGAGAGTCATGTTTGCAGATAATAAATAAAATAAATTTTTAAATACTTTGGAGAGTAATTTTTGATTTAGGGTATCAGTCTTAAGGTTGAATCAGACGTGACTTGACCGTAACGCCATAGCCGTACCTATTGAAAATCCAACTGAAATCCAATATAATTCAGTTAGAACCCAATCGGAAATCAATTGCATTTTTAATTGTTATGGCTATGGCGTTACGGTTAAGTCACGTCTGATTCAACCTTTAGAACAGTCCTTTTATCCTGTCTGTATTGGTTTGCAACTTAACAACTGTAACTTCAAATTTTTTTAAAGCTTAATTTTTTTTTATTCCAAGAATAAAATATTTCCTTTGCATCCATGTAATAATATTTTTAATTTATATGCAAATTAGAAGTGCTACCTTGCATGCAAGTATGTACATCAATAGGGGCGTTTGTGTGTGTGAATGTGTGTTTCGTCGGTAAATGCCTGAAAGTTTTTAAGTAATTTGTTCTTAAATTAAAATTATAGTTTAACAAATGTTTTTATTTTTAACCAATAGGGAAAGAACTTTATATATTTCTGTTTAGGAAGCAAAAAACAGTTTTATTGCAAAAAGGGCATATTTACATGTTACTAAATGACATTTAAAAAATCGGGAGAAAAACTAGATATTGAGCTAAAAACAACATTTGCTTATCAAACGAAAATTTTTCTAAGCTTTTGCCATCATTTTTAAAATATGATCACTTTTTCGTGTATAAAAGCCTAATAATCTTTTTTAAATAAAAATATTTTGGAAATTGGTTCTAAATCAGTGATCCCCATACGCATTCATATTTATGTTATGGTTGGGTTGGTTGTTAAATTTTATTTTTTAAAAATAAAATAAAATATTTTGGAATGAACGATATTTTTTGTATATATTGACTTGTAATGTGGATAAGATCTTTGAAATATTTATTATTTTGCTAATTTCTGGTTTTGTTTTTTTTTAATACGAAAATAAAGACTAGCAGATGTACTTTAAAAATTTGTTCACCAAACATTTTGAAAATCTAAGTTGGCCACACCGATCGTCCTTCACTATTCAATGCTCAGAAAACATTTGCACGGGTGTGAGCTTTTATGGGGACAATGTTCTGAATGAATATTTAAAACTGGCCAACAACAGACGTTAAAGGTTTTACGTGAACACCTACCCTGCGGGCAATAACTCACGGTGCTCTTAACACTTGGTGGAAACAAAGCGTCCACCAGCGCCCCCAGACTGGCTCACTCTGCCACCCAGGCTGCAATTCTCTGCCATAACTCTGTGTAAGCCATAAAAGACCCCATTCTGAGGAGTTTGGCTTTCTTAACCCAAATTACGTCTCTGGTTTTGATCTCGCCTTTCTCCACACGCTTGTGAATCAGCACCCAACCTTAAACAAAAAAGATTATGATTATCATGTCACACCCAACAAATGCGAAACCCAGCTGTGTTGGCTCGATCTTTTTTTCATTTAGATAAATCAGTTCTCCACTTTAATCAACGCTTCATAATCTTGTCACCGCCAGTCAGGACCAAATCACGCACATGCTTCAATATGCCAATGCCGGCCATTTCATTATTTGCTACTGCTCTGACGGGATCTTGTCTCAGATCCTAGGGTCCCCAGCCGTAGTCAGCTTTCCTATTCACCTACTTCCAAACACACTTACACCTTTTCAGCTATTAGCCTACTTCATCAGTTGCTCATGTGCCTGGGTAGACCCGCCAAAACTAGAGACTCTATATTGTGAACCTTAGGTCCATATGAAACCGCTTACGCGATCACTCTGGGGCCCGCACAAGACGGAGCCCAGCATATTTACTCACGTTCTTAGTTGCCCCGCTTTGGAATAACCACAGCCACCACGTGAACTCCCGAAGGAAACCTCACAATTATTCAGTTCATGCATTGGTAGGCACATGGGGCCAACTGATTCCTGTGGTACCAGATAGGACTCTGGTCAGCCTCGGATATCTACTTCCGTAAAAGTCCTACCAATTTCTATTTCACACAGATAAGTACCCTTGAAACCTTATATTGCTGTGCCCCTTATTGGTGATGTACATGCCACAGCGGCAACAAGGACAACCTGCCTCACGCCAGACCAGTATGTTAGTAACTATTATCCCTTTTAGCCCAAGACAGATTGTTTTCAATTAAGCCATGTCGGTTAGCCTTCCAGAAAACTGAAAGTTACCCAGTTAATACCACGAGAAGGTAGACTTAGGTACTTGTGCTGATGAAAGGTTACCCAAGAGCCCTCGTCTTCCATCATATAACTTATCAACCACTGGCCAACAACAGAAAAATGGCGAAAGTAAAGTGGTGGCTGTAGATATTTCTAGGGCATTTGATTGAACCTGGCACTGTGCGCTTCTGTCTAAACTTGCTGCTTTTTGCTTCGGTGATAAATTTTCTAGACTTACATATACCGAGTTTTCTCAGAGATCGCATTATTGGTGTTGTTATAGATGGGATCTCTTATAATGAGTTCAATATTAATTCAGGGGTACCGCAAGACTCCGTCCTCTCTTCTACTCTATTTCCTATCTTTCTGAATGACCTTCTATGCCAGACTTCAAATCCTGTCTATTCTTTGCAGATGACAGCAACATATGCCATTCATACTCATTTGACAACAGGCGTAGCTCTTTTGAGATTGGAGCTATGAGATAGAGTATAAATGAAACACTTAACCGTGATTTAAGGCTAATCTTCGATTGGGGCCGTGCGAACAGAGTCGATTTTAACTCCCGTAAGACCCAATGTTATCTTCTAAAACATAAACTTGGCATCGTCCATATTAGTATATATTATTTATGTTGGGGAGACAGAAACTCTTATTGTTCTTGCCATGAAAATCCAGTGCGTTGCCGGTTGGATGGAATACGTTTTTTTCTCGAAAAAAGAAGCATCCAAGTGTCTTGGTATTTTGAAGTTGTGTAGGAATTATTTTCCGCCGTTTGACCTTTTCACCATTTATACCCCATATGTCCGGCCAAAAATGGAATATAACTTGTCTCATGTATGGGCAGGTGCTCCGAAGTCTATTTTAAAGTTTCTTGACAACGTACAGGAACCTGCAAAATTACTCGTGGAGGGTGTTGGGATGTCCAGCCTCCATGGTTCACTTGAACATCGTCTCAATGTGGGTTGTGTTTCACTATTCTATCAATACTACAATGGAATGTGCTCTCAAAAAATTAGGAAGCTTGTTCCTGAAACCCAGGATTTTTTTCATGATACTCGTCTTTCAAGTAGAGCACATCAATTTTTGGTTGACTGGTCAGTGAATAGCACTACGCCTTGCAGAAAAATTCGTTCCTTAGTCGCGCGGTTCGTATGTGGAATAAACTTCCCAAAAATGTCTTTCTTATCACAGTTAATATTGAAAATTTTAAATAAAATGTCCATAAACACTTTTTCCTCTATCCTCCTTCCCACAACCTAATTTCCTGATACCAACACAATACAACGCATGTATAGGGGTCATCCCTTGAGTGCTGGTTTTTATATAAAAAAGAAGAAAATTCCAATAATAAAACCTCATTATAAAACATAAGGAAAATTAACCTCATTATCATATATGTAGATATTTATGCAGCAGGTGTTGGTGTGTGTTAAAATCAAATTCCTTTACAACACCTTCAGCGCAAGCATATTCACTCGTCCATTTCACTGAATGGAACAACACAACTTAACCACACATTATTAGAATAGTCACACGCATGGACAGCACGCATTCATTAGATACAAACACTCAGCCACCAGATAAATATAAAATGACCAGCATCACCACAATCTTTAGACATTAATTCCTTTACAAACTCAATCACTCATTAATTCATTTATAGTAATAGAACGCACCTCATCTAATAATAATAAAATCATTAACCAAATAGGTGTAAAATTCTTTTAATGAACATTCAATCTTCATCTCCATCCATCTATAAGAGTATGTACTTGTTTAATATTTACGCATAAATAGCTGCAGGACCACATTTTGCACTTGAATAAATTCCGAAATATTTTACAAAACACGGGCTGTTGTTTTTGTTATAAGTGTTTGTTTGCTGAAAAAGTCTAACAGCATTCGACAAAGAGAAGCAACTTTAACAGGACATTTACTTCTTATTGACCAACCTTTTAACGCAGGAAATATTTCAACACTTTCGTAGTATATTTAACATTATTAGTTCTTCCTTTTTATCATAATTTTTATGTACTGCCTTGGTCAGCCATAAGACTGGTTTCCTAATGAAATCTTATTTAAGGTATTTACTCCTTCAGTTATCCTTTTTAAACTGACCTGTTTATTGTTTTAATTACATGCTGGAATGTTAATATTCAACCGCTATTTTTAAACATTTAATAAAATTAACGCATCCTGCATTAAGAATAACACCTTTCCCTGTGCATTTGTTTTAGTTCAACTTTTTATTCAGGATTTACGTCAGCATCATTGGACTACATCAAAAGGAATTTAACAGAATTTTTTTTATTTCACCAAGGATTAATTTCAGGATGTGCTTGTATGTACATATGTAAATATGTTGTTCAAATATAAAAATAAAAACCGTTATTATTTGTACTTAATATACACACTTGGGTTAAAATGTTAACCAGAAGTTTACTTATGTCGGCCTTATTTTAAGGCTAAAATATTAATTCAGTTTAACAAGGCTTAAGAAGATTTGGTAACAGGTTGATAAAAATTTTAAAAAACTATTTAACTTAAATGGCAAAAACTAATCTTTTTAAGGCAAGTGCGAATTTAGTTAGAAGAAAGTTATCACATTATAATAAAAAGATTTTTATACTTTGGCCTAATCTCGCGGTGACTTAACACTGTCACGATATTGCCCTTGACTTAGCACCCCAGAATGGCTTACCAGACCACGCAGGTAGCAATTCTCCGCCATGATTCTGTGCTAAGGAGTTTGGCTATCTAAACCAGAAATGCGTCTCCAATTTTGATCTCGTCGTTTGCAATCCGCGACGACAAGACACATCTTCATACGCTTGAAACAGTTTGAAACAGTTCCAAACCATAAGCGAAAATGATAATGATTTATCATGTCGCACCTCCAACAAATGCGACACCCAGCTCATTTTATAGGACTTTTAGTTCATGCAAATTAATCACTTCACTTTAATCAACGCTTCATAATCTTCTCACCCCCAGTCAGGACCGAAACAAGCACATGCTTCAACATGCCAGTGCCGGATATCTTATTATTTGCTACTACTCTGACGAGATCTTGTTTCAGGTCCTAGGGTCTCCAGCCATAGCCAGTTTCCCTATTCCCCTACTTCTTAACACACTTACACTTTTTCAGCCATTAGCCTACTTCATCAGCTGCTCATGTGCCTGGGTATACCCGCCAAAACTTAGAGACGGGCCTCAGCATATCAGCTTTTGTTCTTAGTTTCCCCGCTTGGGGATAACCACAGCCACCACGTGTACTCCAGAAAAAGAACTCACCAATAATCAGACCATGCAACACATAAGTACACGGGGGCTTTCTGCTTCCCGTGGTACCCGATAGGACTATGGTCAGTCTCGGAAATCGACTTCCGTCCAATTCCTACAGATTTCTATTCAGCACAGATAAGGTATTGGTACCCTTTAAACCCTGTATTGCTGTACCAGTTATTGGCAGTGTAACATGTCACAGCGTCAACAAGGATAACCTGTCTCAAGCCAGACCAGTAAGTAGGTAAACACTGATCCTTTTAAGCCCAAGACAAATTGTTTTAACTTAGCCATGCCTGTTGGCCTTCCAGTAAACTGAAAATGGCCCGGTTGATACCACGAGGAGGTAGACTTTGGCACTTGCGCTGATGGAAGGTTGCCCGAGGGCCCTCCTCTTCCATCAATAACTTATCAACCGCAGCGCTTTGGCCAAAAAAAAAAATAGTGAAAATTCCTTTACTTCTATCTAGAAGCCTGAAGACACATTTTCAAAACAGATCACTATTCGCATTTAACTAGCGGAAGTTGCAGATCCTGGTGGATGTTACTGTTCTTATTATATACCAAGGAACACCAGTTATGATTCTTAGGACTTTGTTTTGGTGGAGTTGAATTTTCCAACGTTGGAGGTGGAAGCAATGCCCAATATTTATATACCGTAGCACCTAATTGGCTTCAAAATTGAGTTTTAGAGCAGAAGTTTACAATCAAGACGAAACATAAAATTTCTCTCCTCTGATTACATGATGCTGCAGTTGGTTCCAGGTCTCTTGATGTCCTTATAAGCACTGAGAAAAGCGGTATCTGAAGGAAATGTCATTCAGTGTGTAACTTTATTTGTTGGAATGTTTGGTGTGTAAAGCAAATACAAAGTGAGTCTTAAAATGTTTCTTTGAGGTGTACCTTCCCCTATTGATTGAAGACATTTTAAGAGGTTTCCTTCTTTGATCATGAATTGCCGACTGGTTATGTACGACATCTAGAAACCGAAAAAGTTAAAGGTGGGCCAAAAGAAATCACTCTATTGGAAGATGCTCTTATTTTTGCAAATGGCCAATGTCGAATCTGTTTTGGCATTTGTGAACAAGACAGATGTAGAATACAAATAAACAAGCCATGGAGCAGTACACTCCCCAAGAACGCGGAATAATCGTGTCTATCTTTTTGCATAACAATTCGTCTGTGGTGTTGTTGCAGCGCGAATTCCGATGCCGATTCCCTGGTCGTCCGGCACTGACTGCGCCGTTTGTCCACTAACATTGAAGAAAATGGCACCACACGAGACACTGCCAAGAGTTCCCAGAGCGCCCTTTCTGCCGAGGATGTCGAGCTGTCATCAGAAATATCGACCAGAAGCCGTGCCTTGCAATTAGCTATCAGCCGGTAGTCCCTAAGGCAAATTTTTGGTCGAAGACCTAGCTTGTTCCCGTACAAAGTCCAGTCCGTGCTTCAGCTAATGCCTGTCGACCGCAAAACGCGTGTAACATACGCCCCAGACATCCTTAATCTCGAGGACGAAGTGGACGATTTTTGACCAAAATCATAATGAGCGGTGAGGTTCTTTTCCACCTCAGCGGGTACGTAAACAAGCACCGAAAATCCACGAGTGATGAGGAGAAGCCATTGCACCCGCTCAAAGTGATTGTATGGTGCGCTGTTCACGCTAGAATCATCGGGCCATTTTTTGAAGACGCCGCTGGTCAAACGACAACAGTGGATGGTGCACGCTATAGGGCCAAGCTAGACAAATATTTTCTGTCGCAATTATACGAGTTAGGTCTGAGCAACGGAACACACTTCGTAAGCCACAACCGATATTCTAAAGGCGGCATTCCCGGGTCGCCTCATCCCTCACTTTGACGATTTTTATTGGCCCGCAAGATCGCCCGATTCAACCGCTCCAGATTTATTGTGGAGTTTTTTAAGACCCGTGTTTACTTGGATAATCCTGAGACCCCGGAAGCCCTCAAGGATAAAATTCGACACGAGTGCGAGAATTTGCCGCCCAAAGTTATCGCCGGAGTGATTGAAAATGCCATAAAACGATTCCGTACACAGAAAAAACTGAGTTGTAGAATCAGTAACAAATTTCAGAGAATCAGTAAATATTTTGTCTGGCTGAGGGAGGACCTACAACGAAAGTTGTAAATTTAGACAAACAATTTTGTAAGAATTTTAGCTTCTGTTAAAAAATTTTGCTGAGCTGGTTAAATATTTTATTTGTCTAGGCGAAAATTTTGTTTGATTTAAAAATCAAATAAAAATATTATTAGAGACTATTAAATAAATTGACTAAAAAAATAAATTATTTTGAACAAGAATTTGTTTGAAAAATTTTTTTTGTAGTTTTTTGTGTGTATATCAATAATTTGGCCGATATCATGTTCTCGACTTGACCAATAAAATTCAAAAAATCAATCAACAAAACAGAACCGAAGTCTTTTATTTAGAAAAAAAATTAGAGCCAAACAACATCGGAGGACTTATTTTGGCCCACGTTAGTACTCACGTTAGTACTCACGTTAGTACACGCATTAATAGTGAACATGTTCTTTAAAGAACTTGCGAGCAGATCGCATTTTTCTTCGTTATTTCTTGACCAGAATCCTCTCAGATTACTCAGTGGTGGCTTTGCCATGGAGGACAATTTGTCTGAGGAGTAGAGTCTAGCTTAGTTTTTACCAAGAAATTAACCAACTTTTATGGATATAAATTTTACGTCTATCTTTTTTCTCAATAATAATTTTAAATTGTTAATTTTTTTACATCTTCAAACCATTACCATGAATTTACAATTGTCAGACAATTTATTTGAATTATGACTAAATCCTTTTGCACAAATTTTCCCATTGAAACGTCAATACAATAATCAATTTGAACTTACAACTTCATGTACTAAAGAAAAAAAATTATTAAAAAGATATTTGCACGAATTTGCCACAAATCGAAAGCAGCAAAAGAAAGAGGAAAATTGCATTCGTTTCTAGAACACAAGAGCTGCTCCTAAATATAAATCGAATTGTATTTACAATACAATTGTACAAACCTTAAAAGAGAAAGAAAAAAACGAAAGACAGACGTTTTTCAGAATAAACTGCGTGGTTGGTAAAATTGTAAAAAGGTTTAGGATTTTAAAACTATAAAACAAATTTGATATTAATTTTGGGCTTGGAAATGAAATTGAATTGGATTGGCATGGTTTTGTTTGCTTGGCTTCATCATGGTGTTTTACTCTTGATTTGTCTACAAGAATTTGAAGTGAAATTTTAGTTAAAGATGCATTCGAACATACGTGTAAATGCAATAAATGCATTAATACACTGATAGAAAAATATGCAGATATTAACAATTAACTGCATATATTTTAAAAAAGTTTCGGGTTTAATATAGAAGTTGGACCTTTAACAAATGTCAGGCTTTAATAAATGCAATGCAGCTCCTGTTAATAAAACAACTTCGATTATATATACCCTTCAGATAAGTAAAAAGGGTATATAAGTATAAGTTTGTCATTACGTTTTAGAGTATATTTTCCTGGTCCTTAGAGATAGGGATCTCGATTTAGCGATGTCCGTCTGTCCATTTGCCCGTCTTTTGGTTGAAATCAACTTTTTCAGGACCTCCGATGTCGCACAGATTCGTAGGTGTTATCAAACTTTCAGAAATAACTACGATCAAATCGCTATTGAAATCCGGAAAAATAGCCCAAAAACTGACCGAGATATAAGCGAAAAACCAAGACTAACTCTGTTTATTTTTTTTAAATTTGTAAATAAAAACCTCTACAACTGCCCCGGAGTTTCCCGTACACGGGTACAGACATGTAAAATTTAACGTAAGCACCCGCCGCAAAGCCTAATCTCAGGGTGACTTATCACCGTCACGATATTGTCCGTGACTTGGCTTCCCAGAAGGGCTTACCAGACCGCAATTCTCTGCCATGACTCTGTGCAAGCCATAACAGACCCCTTTGCTGAGGAGTAAGCTATCGACATCCAAATCGCGTCTCCAGTTTTTATCTCGTCATTTCCAATCAAAACAGATCCGCGCCGACAAGACACGTCTCCACACGCTTGGGAAACAGCACCTAACACAAAGCAAGAAAGATTATGATTATCATGTCGCACCTCTAACGAATGCGAGACCTAGCTCTGTTTTAAGGATCTTTTCTCATTCAGACAAATCAATTTCTCCACTTTCACCAAAGCCTTATAATCTTCTCACCTCCAGTCAAGACCGAATCACGCACATGCTTCAACATGCCAATAGCGGCCATTTCATTATTTGCTATTACTCTGACGGGATCTTGTTTTAGATCCTAGGGTCCCCAGCCGAAGCCAGTTTCCCTATTCACCTACTTCCAAACACACTTACACCTTTTCAGCTATTAGCCTACTTCATCGGTCGCTCATGCGCCTGGGTGTACCCGCCAAAACTTAGAGACTCTATCTCGTGAATCTCAAGTTCATATAAAACCGCTTACGCCATCACTTTGGGGCCCGCACAAGACGGACCCCAGCATTTTCACTTTCGTTCTCAGTTGCCCCGCTTTGGAATAACCACAGCCCCCACGTGAACTCCCGGAGGAAACCTCACCAATAATCAGTTTATGCACTTGGTAAGCACATGGGCCCAACTGATTCCCGTGGTACCAGATAGAACTCTGGTCAGCATTGGAAATCCTCTTCGGTACAATTCCTACCAATTTTTATTTAGCACAGATAAGGTATTGGTACCCTTTTAACCTTGTATTGCTATAAAAATTATTGGTGATGTAACATGTCACAGCGTCAACAAGGACAACCTGCCTCAGGCCAGACCAGTAATTTAGTAACCACTGATCCTTTTAAGCCCAAGAAAAACTGTTTTTAATTTAGCTATGTCTGTTGGCCTTCCAGTAAACTGAAAGTTGCCCGGTTGATACCACAAGGAGGTAGACCTTGGCACTTGCGCTGATGGAAGGTTGTCCGAGGTCCCTCCTCTTCCATCAACTTATCCCATTAGTTTTTTTTTTCAAAAAACTTTTTTCGGACATACTTAAACTCTATCTCTGTCCACAAATAGGGTTGCCACACAAAGTTAAATTTTTTTTAATTTTTTTAAAACTCCACGCAGCTCCCGGGGTGCTCCTACAAATGTTAAACATTTTTGTGGAACACACTTGCCCCCTATCCTTAGCCCCTAACAGGGTTCCCCGGAGTTGCCCTTAGAGAAATAAAATGTATAGCAGACCCCCATTAGTTTTTCCTCCCAAACATACTTACCCTCTATCACCATCACCTTAGGGGGTTGCCATACCAAATTTACAAAAGTGATATAAAAATGCCCATAACTTCCCTAAAGTAGGTCTAAGAGAAATAAATTGCTTGACCAAGCGTCACTAGTTTCCCCTACCAAACATATTTTTGGAATGTACTTACCTCCTATCTCTATTGCCTAAGGGCGCTTCCATACAAAGCTTGGGAAAATTTAAGAAATTCCCCCCTTGCAGCCCCAAGGGTGACCGTGGATAGGTCAAATGGAGGACTGACCCCAACTCATTTTTCTTTGCAAACATTTTCCTAGGACATACTTACCACCCCCTAAGGGGGTTGCCATACAAAATTTGAACAAATTAGGGTTAAAGCCCCTACACGTTATGAAGGGTATATAAATTTCCGCGCAGCCGAATTTTTTTTATCTCTCAAACTATTTTATATTTTAATAAATTTTCGACGATTCCTTCATTTTTAGAAAGTGTTAAAAAAATATTTCATTTATTCTTTTACAAAATATGTTTTATATCCAGAAATAGAAAAATTTCACATTATTTTTCGTGGTGTATCGTTTTACCAAGTTATGAAGGAGTATGAAATATTACAATGATGAAGACGACGATGATGATAATAAGTACCAACCAGTATGATACTCAATTACTTTACAGTACAAACAGACTAAATCGTGTTTTTTAGACACACAAATTGAGCAGGCAATACTCGTACAATACAAAAATTGACTGGATTATAGCAATAATCGTTCAAAAACTTGTGATGGTTGTTGTTGTTGTTGTTGAAAAACACAATTTAATAAATTTATATTTATTTGCTAATATTTATTGTTAAACTTTAACTTTATAATGTACTTTTTAAAATAAATACATACAAACATATAAGTACATATGTATGTATGTGTATTTACAGTGTAAATATTGCAAGTTGTTTTAAGGCACACACACATTCATACATATATTAAATGTATGGATAAATTTTCTTTAAGGTGTTGACGTGTAGATTTGCTAGCATTTTGTTTACAAGAAACATATAATTTTCAATGGATTTGATTTAAACATTCTACATACAACAACTACAAAAGAAGTAACAATAATAATCTTTAAAATTATAGGTTTAAAAAAGTTTTTAAGTTTATTATTTTAAATAAAGAAACTGAATTTTTTTATTATTTTATTTTAACGCATTAGAAAGTAATTGTTGTCAAAGATTGTATTAAAAAACACGAAGAAGCGCTTTATTCGGCTGCGTCGAATCTCTTACACGCTTTACATTGTTTAGGATACCCAGTCATTTAATCCTCAAATCAAAATTGTTTCCCATCCGCAAATATTTTAATTAATTTACTTTGTAACGGGTTTGAAGCTGACAGCTATCCTAGTTTTTAAAATAGAAAACTTCACAATATTTGAAAGATGCTACTTCACGGACCCCTCTCCAACAAACTTTTCTTGCTAATAAGAAAAAATCGTAATAAAAATACCCTGTAAAAGGCTTGAGGTATATTGGTCTAATTGTTTTTAAGATACTTTGATTAAAAGTTTCTTAAAGAGCCCTCATTTTTTTAATATTTCTTTTTTCAAAATGTGCGTATCATACTGTAACTACTTTGTAGCTTGTTGGTTAAAACTGAGAGCCATTGCGCGGGGGTCGATCTTATTTTGTCGGATATTAGCGGCATGGTTGTGCGCTAATTGTGTCATATTTTCGGCGTGTCTGCTTACCAAGTCTTGTGCAGCAGAACGAGGGGTATCTGCCGATGAGCCCCAAGATGTTGACGCCAGTTTTTAAACGATACTATTCCACGTTTTTAACTTAGGAGGCTGGTGATGAGTCTCAAGGCCAATATCGGTTGCGAACAGAAATAAAAGGGATATTGTTTTACAATTTGTTTTATTTTGAGTTAAATCAAAGAAAAACACTAATTTACCAGTAGTCGGCCCCCTAATGCCGACCATTAAAAATCACAAAAAAAATGTTCCTAATGCCGGCACCCATTGAAACAAGAAAAATATTTAATTTTTACTGAATTTTTTTCAATATAATCAAACTATTGCAAAAAAAGGAGAGTACTTCTTTTTTGCATCATTGATGTTGTTGTAAAATAAAAAAAAAATAACGTATTTCTTACTTATTTGAGTTTAAACTTAAAAATGCCGACTACTGGTACATGCCGAACTTACCAGCACTTTCCCTATGTTTGGACCTTTAAGATATAATTTGGTTACTTCTGACCAAAAGAAAGTGTAATGTATCACTATTAAGACGTGAAGTCGACTTAAGGAGAGAGAAATACCTTTTTCACATTTTTCGTACTCTTCGCCATATAGGTATTTGAGGTACAAGTCTAGAAATATAATATAACCGACTGATTAGAAGTGAGTTAAGTAATCAAAAATTCTTTGTTTTTTTTTTGTACTTTTTCAATATTTTTGAGTCTGGATATATGAAATTGAGGACTATTAACCCCGAGTTAGGCCGAAAGTCAGTAAAGTGGTCACAAAGTACTTTTCCACATTTTTAGTACTTTTTTCTATTTTTTTTTCGATGATGGGCTAAGAAACGTGAAATTAAGGATTATTAATCAATATTAAGTTCGGAAGTTGAAAATGCGGCTAAAAATATTTTTTTTTTATTTTTGACATTTTTTTGAATACATAAAAATATGTGTACAAAATCGTTATATTATACCTACAACTCCTATGAAAAATTGTTTTATTTTGTACTTTGTAAATAAGCGTTAATGTTGGCATTTAGCTTCTAAATCCAAATAACTTGTAAACTGAAACAGTTAAGACTTATTTAATTAATGCGTTAATAGAAAAAAATGCGAATAATTTTTCTTGTGTATGTCCTATTAAACAAACAAATTAAATACCTACCAAACTTATTTGATTTTAAAAATTTATCTCAAAAATAATTTTCCTCTCACAATTTATTTAATATTAACTTAGTTTAAGTAATAACATTGCATCAGTACTAGTTTAAAATTAAAATAGGTATATGTAGTTTCATATCCTATAAATACAAACACAAATACACAGTTAGCAGCATTTAGGAAATAAATCCTTTTTAATGTTGATCCTTTATACCTATACGATTTAAAACCTTATAGGTACGTACGTACCTACCTAGATTTGTTGCGTAACTACGTTTGAACAACAACTTTATTTTATAAATTCAGTGATAAATTTAAACAGCAAAAAGGAAAGTATGTGTATCTGTATGCATTTTTTATCTTATATACATAACTACATCACTACACATTAAAAATATATTTTTAACGTATGGAGGAGCCGCGCAACTATTTGCTGTGCCAACACCCATACAAATACACAACATTTGTAAAAATAAATTTGTTTTTATATTTATTGTCATTCCATTTCAACTTCAACATTCAAATGAACAGTTAAATTTTTTTTCTGCTTTTATTTGTTGTATGTTTAAGACAGAGATAAAAATACATGAGTTGTTCTCGCTTACACGTGCTCTCCTGATGTTTCAAATCCACTACGTTCCAATGATTTTTCTATCACTGTAACTCCGCCCAACTTTTTATTGCAAATATTTCTCTTTGTTTTTTGTATTTCCCCTAGAAAATCTCTGCAAAAATAACAATGTTTGCTCTCTCTTTCAATTGCGCTTGCTCTTAACATTAGTACATGTTTGTATAAAGGTTGTTGTCCCTACTCCCTACAAGTCGTTTTCGTATTGGAATTGATTCCTATTCTTGCTTTGTTTTATTACAATCAGTGTGGCCATATTAGCTTTTTTGGAGCTAAATTTAGCTTTACTTTTCTTCATTTAGCCCGAAATATTTACCTTTAGCCTTTAGCATTTTTTTTGGCTTTTTTCGAAATTTAATTTAGCTTTTCTTACTAATTTTTGGAGGTAGATAAATGGTTAAAAATTTGTCGTATTATATTAATTATACTGAAAGGTATCAAGCCCCAAATTTTCTTTGAATTTAAAACATTACAGTTTCCGAGCCATTGTTTTGTTTAATAATTTATTCTAGCGACATTTAAAAAACGTGAAACAGCACAAAACTTCAATAAAACAACGATATAAAGAAGGTATCTTATTACAAAAAAAAAAATGTAAGAATTTGTTTTTCCAAAACAAATACTTTTAAATGCGGCAATTTAAAAGAAAAAATCCAAATGCGACACACACCTTTTTTCCGTTTTTTGGTTATATTATAAAATCTTTTAATATATTGCTCAAAAATTTAAAAACACTTGCGTCTTTTATTGAAACAAATTATTATACATATTAATATTTTTATTTAATACGAATTTTAAAGTTAATTTTTTTAAAAAATCAAATCAAACAGGACCGAAATAATTTTTCAAGAAAAAAGCAGGCACAATGAAACATCGTAGGGTCAAGTAAAGCTCATCATTTTGATAGTATTAAACTATATTTGTTGAAAATCATGTTCTTTGTAAATTTTGTTTTTTTTTAGCAGGACGGTCATTATTTTTTAATTTAAATAAAAACGTTTAATAACGATAATTATTATTTTTATGGATAGGGTTAAAAAAATAATAATATTTTTTATGTTTTCATTTTTACAGTCATTGGTTTTAAATACATATTTAGACACACATGTACAAATAAAAATATTTTTAAAAATGCTTTCTTACAATGCAACTTTTTTACATTAAAGACTATTTTTTTTCTTTTCTTGAACAAAATTTACACGAATAAAGGCATTTTTCATGAGATATATATGTGCTTATGTAACTTGAATGAAAATTTTCGATTTTTAACGAACTGCGTAGAAAAGTAGTCTCTTTATACTCGTTTTGTCAACAAACAAAAGTTTCATTGAAGGAATATTAAAAAAATTGCATCGTGTAAATGTAATCTTATTGTTTCGATTTTTTATTGTTTTCATGTGTTTGAAGTTATGAAAAAAGTTTGTAAATAAATTACTTAATTTTACGTGTTTTTGTAAAAAAAATGAATGAACAAAGTGTGTTGAGTATTTATATCTAAAACAAATTTTCGTTTTTTGTTTTTTTTAATACATATCTTACAAATTAGTTTTTTTTTACCAAAACAGGCAGCAAATTAACACCTCCTTCTAAAAACTTTTTAAAAAAGCTCTTGTACATGCATATGTATATGAACACATTTAATTTTTTTTCTTACTGAAGGTATGGGCCTACGAAATTTTTGTAAAAAAAAACCAAAATTTTAAAAACAAATTTTCTTTTTAAATATTTTTAGCACAAAAACGTTTCGTTCCTATTATGAGAAATGTCTAAATAACAAAGAAATTTTTTAAAAAACGAATAAAAAAAATGTAGCTTTATTTTTTGACTTTAAGTTTTTGTTTTTAGCACTTTTTAGCTGTTTTTTAAACGTGATTTAGCTTGAACTTTACTTGAAAATCTGGTCACACTGATTACAATTGTTCAAGTTGTTGTTGTTATTATCCTTATTCATTTAAGGTTGTAATAAATTCCCATCCTAACCAACCTACACTTTTATATTTGTCCGTTTGTCTGTCTTTCTTTTTTCATTTTCATATTTGTATTTTTTCTGTTTGTTTGTATTTTTTAGTATCTGATATGTACTGAATTGTAACTTGTATTTTATGGGTAAATACGAGCAAGATTTTTGTATTTTCACATAAGTGTACATACATATTTACATTCATACATATGAAAGTTATTTCTATATACTTAGAAATGTATACATGTTGGTAGTAAAGTATTATGTATATGTGTGTGTTTGGATATTTCTAATGTACCTACATAAGCTTTAATTAAGAACATCCTGCAGGATATTGAATTATAAATTTTTAAATAAATATTTTTGTTTTTCACGAATTTAACAAAAAAAAAAAAACGTTAAAAACAAACTCAAGGTAAAGATAATATTGTTACAGAATATTCAAAATACTTGAGGCAACATTTTATTTATGCAAATGAAAAATTTTTTTATATTCTGTGGTATGGATTGAAGTTTTAAGTGCAAATCATATTTAACATTTGTAAGAAATATATTATTCAGTTTGTATTTAAAGGAAAGAACTAACTTTGATGAATTAAATTTACTTATTGTGTAATTTTCTAAAGACTTAGAAAAGTTTCTGCAGTAAATTAAAAAAAAGTTATGGTTAATTGAGAAAGAATAAACGTTTTGTGCCAAAATTTTGCTTGTAGCACGGTGTTGTGGTTTAGGTGAAGAAAGTAAATCTCAGTCTCTGGGTGTTCTACAAGTTGGCCCGTTATCATTATTTTCTCCCCCTAGAGGGACCTGTGTAACGTTCCTTTGGGTACCTGCCTAATAGTCGCGTCCATCCAGGACTTAAAATCTGGAATCAGGACAGTGCAGTTAACCTTTGCCTATATTTGAGGCAATATGTGCCTGGAAACTTATATGTCGCATCCTGCCTTATGACGCACCCCGTACTACCGAAGTAGGAATAATCTCATTATGCTTTGGATAGGCAGTATGTTGCCTTTCGACTAAGCCCTTAACTGATTTTTCCTGCAATGTATTTTTTTAAATGTATTTTCTGATCCTGGGTTACTTACCACAGACTTAAGAAGTCGTTAGGGATACTGCCGCCTGAGCTAGGTGACCACAATGAATATTTCACACAGTGTAAACCTTTTGTACGTGTATAAAGGAAATGCCAAGCAAAACATGGTATCTTGCTTTGAACTTACTTATTGGATCGCAATGAAAACCCAAGTTAACTGAACGTGTCTGAAGACAAATATACTTTGAATACTTCCTACGTTATTGGATGTAATTGTAGACTTAAAGCTGAATGATGTGATTGCAAAGGAATTTTCAAGAAAGTCTGCAACTCGATTAGCGACGAAAGTTAAAAGTGTAATACAACCTTGATAGTATTTCTGAAGGTGGGAAATGTAGCACCTGTGCCAGCTGTGGTATCTGAGCTGAAGTTCTTTGTAGTACAGACGTGTGTGTCAAGAATTCAATGACAATGCTATTTGCTATTTGTAGCTATTTCAGGTTTTGGTGTAACCCGAAATGTCACAAAAATTACGGTGATTTTTACACAGGATCAAAGTGCATCGGCGCAAAATCAGTTGCTCCGTTGTCTTAATTACTTTTTGCCGTTACACAACAGCAATGAACTAATGCAGTAAGGACCGGTAGAAATACAGGTGAGCAGTTTAACGTCTCTCTTACCTACAGACAGAAGAGCCTTTATCCCGCTTTTTGGTGCTATTCGTCAGCCCGCTAACTGCAGCATCAGTCCACTTTTTTGCCGCTCTGTTCTTAAAGTTTACTTGCAGCCTCCCAAGGAACTGACAATTCGAGAAATGAACTGATACAATCGCCCCACCAAATCTGTGCTAGTTCGTCTGCTGCTTCATTTCTGGCTATCCCAGGTCGCCCTAAAAACAAGAATGGTTTGACATTTCAGGGTTCAAAGAGCGCCGACCTACAGTTCTCGACTATCCCTAACTTCACTGGGCTGAAACTCAATACTCTAAGATCTGCTTGACTGCCTAATCAAATCAACAGCTCGCATTTTGTGACCACGGTATATCTGAAGATGCCTGCCGTCGTGTTTAACTTACAGATACCTTAAGGAATTTGTTTAGTTATGGTCTAAACACAATTGGGACGAACGACGAATTTCGCACTACACGACGAATTCGTCTGTTAAGATTCGTTGCGTTAATTCGTTAAGTGAAACACATTTAGAACGAATAAAACAGCTATGATAGAGAGACCATATTTCTTAAAAAAGAAGCAGCATTTGAAAAAAATAATAATTAAAAAAAAACTATTTAAAAAATATATAAATACAACACTTAAAATACACTAATTGTATTTAATGCAACAAATAAAAAGTGAAAATTATTCTTAAGGTATAAAAAATCATTATTTAATAACAAAATAAAAGAAAAATGGTCACTCTGTGCCAAATTATTCGTCGTTCGTCTGCGTAAGAAATAGAAATAAACCTATCGCAGAGTTTGTTACGCATGACGAATTTTAGTCGACGCACTGTTTGTGTGCATTTTCATATACACAAATGTGTTTTATTTTTTAAGACGAATATTCGCAACGAAAAATTCAGCGTTCGTTCCAGTTGTGTTTATGGCATTATTAGTGCAACGAACCAGGTCTCTTTATTTGCCTGAAAAATCATTTTTTGTAATACCAACATCTTAAAACTCACATTCTGCTTTTGTAGGAATTTTTGGGGTTCTTGTACCACCGGCTGCCTTTTTAACAATCCTGAAAATGTTGAGTTTTAATTGCGTGAATGTGGTATGTCTGTGAGAGCTATAAAAAGTCTAAGCATAATAAAGGTCATAAAAGCCTAAGACACAACTTTTAAAGTAAAAGCAGAACCTGTCAAAGTGGACAATGTGGTCAACAGCGTGAATAATTATTTTCTAATACCACCAAAGCTGACGACGCCACTTCCTCATGCTTTACAAATGGCAGTTATAGTACCGCTAAACTAACAGAAGCTGTATAAACTGGTGGACTTTTTATGATGTCGGCTTAGTGCCAGCCGGCAATGCAGCAACTGCACTAAGTTCAGTCTTGGGTGTAATAAGCAGTGCTACTTCTGCGTGACCAGGGATTTCGACTGAGACAGGTAACGATGAGACGGCAGGCGAGCTAGCGAATTAAGGGGTCCATTTGACTGCGCAAAGAACAGTGGGAATCTCTTAAAAGAGTATTAACTCAGCAGTAAGGGTCAGGGTAAAAATCACTTCGTTTAGAATCTCTGGGATAATGTGGGGGTCATATAATTTGTGTGGGAAAGGGCAAGGGGAGGGGAGGTGCTGTTTTTTCTCTTTGCGAAGGAGTGGTTTTATACTCCTAGCTGGGATGGTAAAAGTCCATTACTGGACAGCGGTTCATGCCAAAAGATCGGTACGACTGGCCAGCGATGATGATTGCAGGTTCTCTGGCGGTGTCACTGCTTAAGAACTTGCGCGCTCTGGAGCAAACTGTCTCAGGTATTATATATTGCAAAACCTAGAAGAAACATCGTGGGTTGCTCAAACAAGGCTGCTGGCATTTGCCAAGAGAGTGGTGTGAAACACACTGTATTTCATTACATCGAGTTAGTTAAAACAGTTGTCGTTTCTTATTATCTAGTAAGACTTCTTACCTAGTACCACCGGCGTCAAAACCTAAGTTTTGAAAAAGTCAAGAAATTAAGTATTTGTGCCTGGAGTAGTTTTCAAGATTTATAAGCCTGTTGTTCAGTTTATTGAACCGTATGAAAGTGGAATTGGTTTGATTCCATGATTTTCCCTAATCAATTGATATTAATTCATTGCAATCAAACAGAAGGAGCCGAAATTCCCAGTAACAAAATTGTAACACCTTAAGATTAAAGTAAGTTAAGGCATGGCGATACCAGTGGGAAATGCTTGAAATTTTAAAGATGTTATTTATTAAGAGATAAAAACAATTTCTGCAAAATTATAGCAGGAGAATAAAAATACATATATTTTAGTAAAAAGATTTGCTGAAAGCGTTTAAGCATATGGTTTTTATAGGACATTTTTTAAATATTTTTTGTTCAGAAAAACTTAAAACAAACAAAATTTCGTTTTATAAATTGATATCATTTGATATCCATTATGATAAAAATACTTTTTATTATCTATGTTAAAAAATATTATAAAATTTATACATAAACATTTAAAGTCCTTTGAATAAGAAAAAAGGATCTTGAAATGAAAAACAGAGTACGTAGATTTATCATATTTTGATCTGTAGTTTACTGGGTATATGGATTTTTTTATGCCCAGAAAATGTTTTTACACAGTGGTTTTAACCGTAATTGATTTTCGTAATCACATTTGTAAGTGAAAGTCGTGAGTTTCGGGATAATTTACACAAAATAACTAGTTATTTGGCCAAAAAGTAAATAGTATTTCTGCCTACATAGAAAAAAAATATCCGCATAATTTTTTCAATTAACGAATTATTTATAAAAATTCAACGATTTTAATTAAGAAATTATTATATTTCTCAAAATCAAATTTCAATAATGATGTTTATTTATAAATTCCCATCAAAAAAAAATTTTTTTACAATGTAGGTCTTATTATCCAATTACTTCTTGTAGAATATTCTCAGATTTAGGGCATAAAATATTTTACAAAATTTGTGCAATTGTAGGAGAAATACAGTTTCCCTGATCCAATCTGAAAAAAAATTTTTTCTTTATTTAAGTTCCTATCTCTAAAGTATCTGCGCCAAGTTTAATGGCAAGAGCGACTATATCAACTGATATATATAGGGATACATGCACGTCTTTTGCCCTAAAAATTGGTTATTTTTGGGTTTCGTTTATATCTCGGTCAATAGTGAACCGATTTTGCTGATTTTATATAGCGATTGTCTGCGGAATATATCTAAGTGTTTGACACCAATAACTGGTCGGTATCGTTTTATTTGACTCCGGAAACTTGATTTCAACAGACGGACATGGCTATATCAACTTCCCTATCTATAAGGATCCAGAATATATGTACTTTATGGGGTCGCAAATTGATAATAAAGAAATTACAAACGGAATGACAAACTGATATATACCCTTATCACTATGTGAAGGGTATAATATAAATGTAAAATCAGGAGACGAATTGCGGCATTCGAATCGAAATTTAAAATTTATTTTTAGAATTCCTATTTTAAAAGCTTTGACAACTTGATCGATCAAAAGGATTTCGAATCGAATGCGTTAATTTGCCTTGTTTCCAAATAAGTTTTTTCAAATATAATATAATTATTTCTGGAGACAAATTACGGAATTCAATCGATCGAGTTGTCAATGCTTTTAATATAGGAATTTATATAAAAATTATTTAATTTCGGTTCAAGTCGAATGCTGTAATTTGCCTCCTGATGTTACAATTTTGTTTATAGGACCGGTTTTAGACAAAATTATTGATTCAGTTAAATGTTTTACTCATTTTGGTTCTAAAAACAAAATTGTATTATACGAAGATATTTAAGATTTTCTGTAAAAACAATTTAGCCATTTCTTAGCCACTTTTAAGCCATTTTTGGTAACCAGATTCTGGAAACTGGTGTTAAGTTTTAACAAACGCAACGCACGATTTTTGAATTGTATTCCTGTTTTTGAGATTTTACAAGTGCTCACCTCAGATCCTTTGGAATATTAAACCTTAAAAAAGTGTTTTGCTTAGTAAAGAATTTATTAAAACGAAATTTACTTTTTATTTATCCAATGCGGGTTCTATGCTACTTAAAAATAGTCAAAAGAAAATTTAAACAATAATTTCAAATAAAATATCTCCTTTCATATGCACATAAACTAACTTAAGATTCGTTCCATTGTTATATAAAACCCCCTATAAAGAATCAAGGATGTAACTAACTTTTTTCAATAAACATTTATTCAATCTATTTTAGTTTAACAAAAATATTTTTTTATGAAAAAATTTGACCATAATTCAGGAGTCAAATATTTTTGGCTTTGTGTTGTTGTATGAGTATGTATGTATGTATCTATGTGTGTGTGATGTCTTTTTTGTTATTTTAAATTTTACCTTTATTGAAATTGTAAATGACACATATTACAATCCACATTATAAAAAATAGAAGTAACAAAAAATAAAAATGAAAAAGGAAGGACTTTTTCTAAGTTTTATAACAAACGATTTTTCAATTTATGCTCTTTTTCCATGGGGACCACATAAAAGAATTCTTTATTGTAGATGAGTGTTAACTTTTTTTCTTCTGGTATTTGTCCATAAAGAAGACGAAGAGGTACTTAACCTGGACATAAATTTTGTCGATAATATTTTTAATGTTTTCCTATAGAAAAGAATGATGAAGAATGAATGTGTGAACAAACGAACGGACGAATAAATTTTTAAATAAAGTTATCTGCAACAATATTTTGTGTAAAATATTTTATATTATTTTTAGGAATATCTATTAGCTTTTGAAATATTTTTCTGTAAAACCATAAAATGTGTGCAAGTGAACACTTGTATAACTTTTTATAGTTTCCTAAATTCATAAAAAGTATACAAAAAAAGGATAATATCCAACCATTAGAAATATGGTGTTATTAGAATTTTGCGTATTTGAAAAAAGTTTGTTTTCTTTTTTTTCATTGGAGAAGGAACCATAAAGAGTGGAATAACATTTACATATTAAAATATTGGAAAAACTAAATTCCTTTTACAATGTCAAACTTTCCATAAGGGGTTTTTTTTAGTTTCCATATACCCTTAGTAAACAGACAAAAGGTTTTGACACTTTCTATGATGGATGATGGCGAGAATATTTTAATTTGAACAAAAAAACAATTTCAAAAAACCATGTGTTTGATATTGTTTTTTGCTCGTGTTTAAATGGTAATTAGCAGAAATGTTGAAAAATATTTTTGTTGCAACTTTTCGAAAAAAGGGTTTATTTGAAAACTACTTATATGTTGGAAAAATTATTACAGAAATGATGTGTGTTTTAAGGTTGGTATTAACTCCTAAGTTGCTGCATAGTTTAAGGTGTAAAATTGTGGACAGCGAAAAAAGGAGTTTTCTTGCGGGGGCTTTCTATTTGATAATGATGTTTTTCATAATTTTGAAATGCGTTCCTTTTTTAACACTTTGAGTCAAAAAAGTTGCATAATGTATTCCAATACTTCAGCATTTTGTGTGTTCAAAGAAGCCTGGCAGTCAAAAATTGTTATTGCAGCCATGACATGGGGTATTAGAAGTAGTTTGAGAATAGATTTATGGGGGAAGTCAAGATGATACAAAACTTTAAAAATTATTTTATCTCTCCAAAGACAATTAATAATGAATTAAATTAAGTTAGGTTAGGTTGAACAGGTTTGCCCTGAAGAACCCACATAGACCCTTTGGGTCCTTGTACTTCCAAGCAAAAATTAAAGTTAACCTGGGGACAAATCGTCGCATTCGAAATAAATCGAAATTTTACTTGATCGATCGAGTTGTCAATGCTTTTAAAATATGACTTCTTAAGAGAATATTTAAATTTAAATCGAATGCGATAATTTGGCCTTAGTTTGACATAATTCGTCTTAATGAGGTCAAGGATGCTTCACGCTTTCTATTCAAATGCCAGTAGTCTTGTCTCTCCATCACCGAATAATCTCAAGAGTCTCCTTTTCCCCAGGAAGGCTATAGAGCCTGCAATCATCGCTGGTAATTTTTTCTGCACCTTGTGATAGTGTCAATTTTATGACAAGTGGATATATAGCAATTCAATTTATTCCCCTTTTATCGATAGGTGTTGTTTTGATTAATATTTTTTTGTGGCTGTATTGAAATTTTTACTGGTTTATATAAATTTAAAATTTATAAATATTGTTTTAATTGGCCTTGAAATTTTATTGTCATCAAAAATATTTCAAAAATTTTCATTATCATTATTTTAAAAAAACGAAGTGAGTCGGTTGCTAAAAAAGTTTTCTGATTAACTTAAAGAAAAAATACAACTAACGGAAAGAACATTTACTGGAAAGGAAAATTAGAGATAACTTTTGGAGAAGCGGTTTTAAGTGTTGAATTCAGCTAAACAATTTGGAAATTGCATTAGTGGTTTGTAGAGGTTAATTTTTTTTTCGTTTGTAAATTTAGTGTCTTTCACATCATACATCAGAAAAGTGATACAGGAAACAATTTGTTGTCAATATCAAATCAGATCATTTCGGAAGGGAGGATTCGTTGGAAGCATCTTTAACCAAGACAGTGTCAAAAGGACTAGTTTCCGTATAAAAAGGGGTTTCCTACCGAGTTTCCTTATTAATAGAAGATCACTAGTAAAATCCTTTGAAGTGACCATACCGATCTAGTGTTTGTATTAAGATTTAACGAAGAGGTTTTAGCTAAATTTGCTGAAAGGGTTTTCTAATGTTTTGGTTTTTGTGAAACAGTAAAAGTTTTGCATTACAGATTAAATTCGGGAAAAGTAAAAGAGGAAAAATTTAAGTTTAATTTTTTATAAATTTATAAATGTCTACCGTTGTCTTGGAATCTCTAAATTTTGGAAAAGTTTCTGCTAAATTGTTTTTTTTTGTTTGTTGTTGTTACAAAAGGGTTTTGTTAAAAAGTTTATCAAATTTTCATTGTTAATGTGGTCACCTTAAACTATTATGTTATTGAAAAACTATCACTTACCTGCATACATCCATACATAGATAAACACATACACACATACATACATAAACACATACATACATAAGCTGATACACACATAAACACCTACATACATACACTTTAAAGAGGTACCTTTGTAAATGCAAAGATAAGTTGATTGTTTAAAGGTACCTCGTCCAAAATTAAACTGTAGACGAAAATTTTGTTATTTCAAGGATAATAAGCACCGTCCTGCTGTCTTCCGGCGCCTGTCGACACCGAGGGAACAACCTTAACCTAAAGTAAGTTGCACTGTTTTTTTATTTCTCAAACTTTTAAAACATTATACCAATTATAAATATAGTCACTCATTCATATCTGCACAGATAAAAATGTTTACTTATATGCAATAACTATTTTTATATATAAAATAATTTTTTAGTCAAGAATATTACTTTGTTAACGTGAATTTCGCGAATATTAACCGTTTCGTTTTGTTATATACCCATATTACTTACCCTAATTTGATTTAAGGTGATTACATCCTTTTCCTTATTTTGATTTAGACGGTAATAATATATCTTTACACTTGGTAGTACCTAATTAGCTAGTAAATAAATTTTATGATATTTTAAAGTAATTATTATATATGAAATTCTGAGTTTTTTTCCATTTGCTAATATTGCGAAAGGTGAAGTCAAAGGTATGGGGCCGGCTAAGGTTTAACTTGTAAATGAGATAAGGTATTATCTTGGGCTGACAATCAAGCTAAGGTTACTGTCAGCATGGAAGGTGGGATTAAGGATAGTACAGCAAATACCATCTAGAGCTGTACCAACCACAATCATCGACAGACTTTGTTTCAGTTTTGCTTTTCTTTTCAGTTTTTTTTTCCAGTGTGAATTATTGTTAAAGTATAGTAGCTACCTAAAGTAAAGTCACTTGTAACAGGTTCAGAAAATTATTCTGGGAACCCAATATTTCGCCCACCCCACCGACGAGCACCGCTGGAAGTTATAGGTAGCCCGGTTCCCTAAATTATCACACCCGTTCGTAGAATCGTTACAACCTTTGGCATGAACCGCTGTCTAATAATAAGCTGTTTTCATCCCTACTATTAGTCTGCAATCGCTTCTTCGGCAACACAAAAAAAACCCCGTCATCTCTAAGTCATAAAATCCCCATATAATCTTGGAAACATTACACAAAGTAGTATTTATCCAAACCTACGTGGCTTTAACCTTAACCATGGTGTCTTTATCTCGTTTCCTTTCACCGAACCCTGTAAATATGCACCTGTCTTAAGCAGGCAAAATAGATGAGCAGGTAAGGTTTTTGAGAGATTGCCTTGATCACCGCGTGGTGTTAAGTAAACATATTCACTTGGCAATTACCAGTCTGAGAGGATAGAGCAAGATCAGTGGCCATATTAGCTACCAGAACTTCGCCCTGAAGGACACTGCAGTCATTAAAAAATGTTTAGGACTAACAGCTTCTCAGTTCCCAAAAGAAGAATTGCAGCTCTGACACTCCTTCCATAATAGACAAATCCCTTAAGTGGTTAAAGGGCCTGCTGTATGGGCGAGAACCCGCCAACCAGCAATAGTTACTCCGTGCTCTGCCACTCAGCTTAGTTTCGGGACCATGAAGTTATTGCTACATTTCGTATTCCAAATATTCCAGAAATGACCAAGAGGCAGCTGCATGAATTGTCCCATTGCCCATTGGTTTGTAACATGAAACGCCAGATACACACAATCCCACAGGTCTCTGCGCACCCCTCAGATGCCTGCGGTTAACCTGGTTTTCCAGTCCGGTCCACCACACAAGTACCCCATAACTAAAGGTTTGCCTAGCCAATGCAGTGTAGATCCAATGCAATAGATTTGGGTTAAAACCACACGTTTTTTTACAAATAAAAATTCAAATCACTGGGATGTTGTTTCTTCCTATCTGGTAACACTCAGGACCCAAGGGCTCTACTTAGCAGCCTTGAAAACCTGGCTGACTCGGGTTTTTTCTTAAGTTGGCATATGAAGAACCTCTAGTAAGATAACTGCTGGATGTGGTCAGGATAAAAAATCTGATCGTGCCACTTCACATTCTTGTTGAATGCAAAAGGATGAGGGGGAATGAGAAACAATTGTTTGCCATTGCTAGAGATTATAGAATCGTAGAGTTACTTATGTAAGTGTACACGTAAACAATTCCTCGATGCACGAGTAATGCTTCAGAGGGAAATTTGGAAAATATCATTAAGTTAATCATGATGTTTTAGGCACTAAGAGGTGTGCAATGAGAGGAGAGGTTTTCGCAAAAACTTTAGTTTTTCCTTAACCATAAAGTGGTCTTTTCTTTTTCTATTTTCTTCCCAAAGAAAGGACAAATGATTCCTGAGGTCCAATAGTGCAAATGTCATCTTCATATTTTATTATAAACTTAGTTATCAGACAATCACAAAGGTAATTGGATGTTGGGTTATTCCACGTAGAAGCGACCCTATAAGCTTATCTACAAATACATATTTAGTTTTTTAGTTTATTAAAATAAATTTGAGTAAAAGAGTCCAATCCGTCACCATAGAATTGGCCTTAACTAACATTTTAAGCAGTTTTATTCGGTAAAGTTTGTGTCTGGAGAACCTTTTTGTGGGGACTATTTTAATGATGGCTCAATCAATTATCATAATTTTTTTAAGGTATGACCCCTCCTTTACCAAAAAAACTCGTCCGCATATAATATTTTATTTGATCTCTAAAAATATGACCAGTTAGGCGTTACAAGCACTAGCCTTAAAGCATAATACATACCTTTACCACTTAAATTTCAACAATGACAATTAAAACAAAATAACTCCTACAAATCCATGTTAATCCTTCAATTTGAAACAACTTTTTAAAACTTGCAAAAAAAAATTCTAAAGAACAATCAAAACATATTATTTCAGGTTCAGTGAATGCTATGTTGTTATTATTCATTGTTTTGCCACGGATAGCGACACCAAAACTAAGCTCCAAAGCTAAAACCATAAATGCTACTAAATGCAGATATTTTAACAAAAACTCCCACCCGCAACACAAAAAGGGAAACTAATTTTTTGGTAACAAAGTCCGTTTAATAAAAACAAAAAAGCTTATTGTTTGCTAAATCGCAAATAAGAAAAAAAATTTGGACAAGAGACAGAAAAACACGAATAGTCGATATGAAGTTATGTGTGTAAAATTACTTGACCACCTCATCAGTTATACGCCACTTTCTCCTAAACATACATACTTACATATGTATGTATGTATGAGTATACGGTCAGTTGTTCCTTTGGCCATTTATTCATTCATACACATTCAATAACAGTTATTGGAAAACAAAATTTTTAACAGACACATGAAGGCAAACAATAAATTTACATCATGGAAAATCACTCATGAAGGTTGTACGAAATGGGGAACCTTTTGTAAAATAAATCAACATTTCTTTACTTTTCATCTTTTATTGTTAATAAAATGCTGTTTGTTGAGAAGAGAACAGTGTTACGTAGCAAGCGAGTTTCTTTTAAAAGTCGAATTGAAGAAAATATTTTAGTTCCTTTCAGTTAGTCTACATGGTAACTTAAACATATTTTATTCCATTGGAGGTTGATACTGGGGGACAAAAGCAGTAATTCGATTTTACTTAGTTTTAAAATTTTAATACTTATTGTTAGTTCGCTTAAGCGAAGATTCAATAATAAAATATATGAAAAAAAAAAAATTGAGAAGATGATATCGGCTAAATGGGTGCCGTCACAATTGATTGCTAAACGGGCACGCTTTATGGCATTTTTCATCACTTCGGCAAAAAATTCGGGCGACAGATTCTCGCACTCGTATCGAATGTTGCTTTTAAAGGCTTTCATGGCCCCGCGACTTAAAAAGCTCCACAAAAAGAGTCTGGAACGGTTATATCACGTGAGATGAGGCGACCCGTGAACGCCGCCTTCAGAATATCGGTTGTGGCTAGCGCAGTGTATGCCGTTGCTCCGTCCTGTTAAAGCCACATGTCTTCATGTTCTAATTCGTTCAATTGCGGCAGAAAAAAATCGACTAAAATGGCCCTATTGCGCGCACCATCCACTGTTGTCATTTGACCAGTGGCGTCTTCGAAAAAAAATTGCCCAATGACTTCTGTAGCGTGTACATCGCACCATGCAGTCACTTTGAGCGGGTGCAATGGCTCCTTGTGCATTACGTTTGGATTTTTTGTGCCCCAAAAGCGATAGTTTTGCTTGTTTACGTACCCGCTGAGGTCGGAATGAGCCTCATCGCTCATTATAATTTAGGTCGTCCACTTCGGCGTCGAGATTGGAAATGGCTTCGACATAGGTCACACGTGTTTGGTGGCCGACAAGCAGCAGCTGATACACGGACTGGACTTTGTACGGGAACATGCGCAGTTTTTTGACCAAAATTCACTTTGGGGCGACCGGCTGATACTATTTGCGAAGCACGGCGTCTGGCCGATGTTTCTGGTGACATCCTCGCCAACAGCGGCGATAATCTCGGCAGAAAGGGCGCGACGGTGCTGGCCGCTCTTTGCAGCGTTGCGCGTGATCCTAAACTCTTCAACGTTGGTGGCCAAATGGCGCAGTGTTTGCGCAGTTGGTGCCCGACGACCGGGGAATTGGCGACGGAATACGCGCTGCGCTAACACCACAGACGAATTGTTACGCGAAAAAATTGACACGGTTTTTGGGTAGTGCATCGCTCCGTAGCTTGTTTCCTTGTATTCTTCATCTGTCTAGTTCACAAATGTCAAAAAAGATTTGACATTGGCGGCCAATTGCATAATCTATTTTCGTTAATATTTTAAAAGTAATTTGAATTAATGTAAAGCACAAAGTTACATAATGCATGATCATTTTCTTCAATATTTCCTTCAGATTCCGTGTTAACCATCTCATGCTTTCCAAACAGAAATCCTACAGAAATCGTACAATTTTAGTTAAGTTTGGTTGATGTTTATTAACCCCGTTAAAACTCCTGTGAGCGTTAACGACGAAGTGGATGATTTTCAGTCAAAATCATTATTTTTTATAAGACAGGTCGCAATTTTAAAGATATTTTTTATAGCATTTGGAACGATTATTACTGTATCGTGATATTATCACGATGTATTGACATGTAAAAGATAGCTTCCATTAGAAATCTTTTCTGTATAAGCATTTTTGACAATAACTGCGAAGAATTTAAATCTATCGATCTATCCCAAAAATCTCCTTATCCTGCAAATGTACATTTAACACATGCTGGAATTTAAAATCAACTTCCATTCGCTTCAATTTTTTTCGATCTTTTTTCCCGATATCCAGCACAAAGTTTTGAGATGTATTCCTTCACTTGATCCTTTCACCAGAGTCTCGGTCTTGCCCTTCTGCGTAATCCGTCACCACGTTGGCATTTAAATGATTTCCAAGCTGAAGCATCTTCATTCACTCTCACACGACCAAGCCAACCTAAATTTTGATGCGCGTAAGCTGACACAGCTTACGGTTAAAATACGACCCCGGTAATTTCCGTCAACGGAGACAGGTCCATACATTTTCCGAACAATTTTCCTTACGATCACTGCAAGCACTGCTTCATCTGCTATTTCCAGTACCAGCGCACCAGTACAATACTACGGGTAGTATCAGTGTCTTGTAGAGAGTAGGTTTTGTCAGTCAGAAGATGTCTTTGCTTTTAAGCTGCTTATTAAGCCCATAATAGCAACTACTGGCCAATATTGTCCTTTAATTTTTTTTTATGTTTGTTTTATTTAAGGCGGTGTCGAGTATATAACACTGTTGGCCGATTCTAGCTTGAACTTTTTAAGGTGGAAGCAATGTTCGCACCATGATGTCGATATCGTTAGCGTAAACGAGTTTTGGACGAAAAATGTAATAGATATGATTAGAATTACCATTTTATATTTGTGAGTTATCAAATATATGGCGCTCTAAGAATATGGAAGTCACAAACTAGGAGCAACATATATATGATAACCTATAAACAAGATTATGGTTACCTCTTATCAAAGTAATGATTGCCACAAACAAATTATGGTACTTTTAATCATAACTATGATTGCATTTTTCGCCAAAAATTTACTACATTTATAATATTGATGTGGTAGTTATAATAGTGACCTTTGTAACCATACAATGATGGAATTGTCCGTGATCATAATTACGTGACCATAGTCAACCGTATTTTTTTACTGCATGTAGGTTTTACTTTGCGTAGGGAACCGTGCACTTCAATCTTTATTAATAAGCAGATGTGGCTACAACTTTTTGAAACAAAATATCTTGGCATTCTCTTAGATTACCGCTTCTCATTAAAGTCACACATTTCTGCAACACAATAAGATAGAAAGCCGTTCAAATTCATTGGCTAATTGGTAGCAACTCTGTATCTTCTTTTAATTGTAAACTTTTGCTCTACAACTCAATTTAAAACCAAAATGGTAAAAAGGATACTAATTTAGGGCCCTGCATCTGCCTTCAACATACACACAAAAAACTACAAAAAAAATTTTTCAAACAAATTCTTGTTCAAAATAATTTATTTTTTTAGTCAATTTATTTAATAGTCTCTAATAATATTTTTATTTGATTTTTAAATCAAACAAAATTTTCGCCTAGACAAATAAAATATTTAACCAGCTCAGCAAAATTTTTTAACAGAAACTAAAATTCTTGCAAAATTGTTTGTCTAAATTTACAACTTTCGTTGTAGGTCCTCAGCCAGACAAAATATTTACTGATTCTCTGAAATTTGTTACTGATTCTACAACTCAGTTTTTTCTGTGTTAGAGGACAAGATTTTAAGTAAGCAGAAGTACACACCAATTCATCCGCTAGAAACATCTTAAAACATGGTGGACACATTCGTTTGAAGGGGATGGACACTCAGATGATCCTTTGAAACTAACGTTTACTTTAACTCGAAAATTTAAACTTAATTCTAAGATTTTAATACTTATCTTAATATCATCGAAATGAAAACTTAAAAAATTTTTTTTGTAAAAAAAAGCTTCAGTTGAAAACACATAATTGTCGCCCACTGTAATATTTACCTTCCCTATAGTCTACATATTCAGAAAAATACTTATATTTCATTCTATCGCTATACCTTTCCAGTTAGTAATTTTACGTTGTTGTATATTATTTATTTCTTTTTTTTGGGTACTTTTCCCCATGTGCTTCGGCTTGTGTGTAAATAAATGGGAATTTGATTTTGTTGCTTTTTTCCCGAATTTTATTTTATAGCAGACATTAATAGACATGACGAAAAAATAACATTTAAGAGTCAATAAAACTTGTTAACGCAGTAATTGCCAGCAATTTATTTATTTCACTTCATACACGTATTTAATGTCTAAACATGGATACAAAAATACACAAACATATACACAGATACATATAAACGTCAAATGGTCTGGATTTCGTAATGTGGCCCCACCAGCCGAATATTTAACCATTTTTTCGAATATTTATTCATTCATCCGTTGTTTTATACATCGTTCATATATTTTAGATTTCCTTTTTAGGTTTAATGTTTGTATGTATGTGTCGCTCTGTGTGTGCTTGTATGGTATTTTGGTCAGTATTTATTTATATTATTGGTGTCCATTTAGCTTAGAGGCGTTTAAAAGGGATTTTTCCTTCAATGTGTTTTATTTATTTTTTTTTTTTCAATTTTTCTCTTGCCCTGTTTGATTGTGGCTTTTCTGTGTTTTTCAGATTGTTTTCCATGTCCATTAATGCGGCTGACATCAATGCGAAAGTCTATTTATTACATGTTTGTTTGTTTGTTGTGAAGGCATGAGTATGACATATAACTAAGTTTTGTTGAGGGAGAGGATTTTGTGTATATTTTTGTGTTGGTTAATTTATGTGTGAAAAAACTATACACAAAATGAATTTTTGTAGGATTTAAGTTAATGTTCTGGTATTTGATTGTGTTTTAATTGTATTCTTTTATTAGGTTCATAAATTATTTAATAGTGTATTAAATAAGGTTGCCTTTTTGAAGAGGGGGGTTTGCCAAAGTTAAGTAATGTTTTCTAAAGAGATTTGGCTTTCTTGGATCTCGTTACAAAATATTCGTTTAACCAAGACTTGTATGTCTTCTTCTTTTACTTGGCTCTTTCACCGGTGACTGGGCCTTCCCTGTATTCGCTTTCCATGGTAGTAGTCATTCAACGCCTCTTAGGTTGAGGCATTTGTATGCTACAGACCGATATGGCTCAGTCAAAAGCTACGTACAAGCCTGGATATAGAAGACAAAGATCACGACGCGTTCAAAACTTGTACTCCCTGTTAACACAGATCAGACCTTAGGTTTTACGAATTATTTTTCTTTTAAAGACACTCAACATCACAAGAATGTTTATTTAATTCTTTAAGAAAGACCTTTGCTTGCTGAACTTTTTGCTTAGCGTAAAGTAGCATCTGTTCCCCAGAGCAATCTTTGATCTTCCTTCGAAGCTGAGATTTTTATTCTCGCTAATGGCAGTGCTTAACTAAATGAACTCCTCCACTACCTTAAATTGCCAGCCTTCACAATGTCGCCTTTCATTTGCCGCGATTTTTGCTTAGCAACTGCAAGCATAAGATTGGTCTTTTCCTCGTTCACCCTCAGACCTTCCTCTTTATCCACCAGCTACCTCTCACTCTGTCTTTCCAACGATGACAATCTCATCCGCTAATGCATAGAGGTTGTGACTTTTGGAGTTCACTGTACCTGTTTTATAAACTTCTGTTTTCTTCATTAGTACATTAAAGATGTTGCACGCTAAGCCGTCATAATGACGTCACTTAGAATCATTCGACAAAAGGATACAACTGCCGATGGAATCCTATAGGCAAACAAAGTTGCAAACTTTTTTTTTTTATTTATGTGCCGAAGACGGCTTGGTATTCGGTCAAAATATGGTTTGTACCGCTTGGGTTTCATGGATCTTTTCAGAATGTGCCAGTTCCTAAAAATAAGTTTAAAAATAGTGGACTTTTTGGTCTCAAGCCACAAATCTAGGGCTATATCATAAGTCAAGTGTGAGTTTAAGCCTTGATCCATAAAAAGGAGCCTTATTCCGCAATGGTTGGATAAAACGGTTCTGCCTCCCTTCTTATGAAACTGATTTTTTAATCATTGGGCACGCATTCATGCTTCTTGATAGCGCAGACTAGGTAATATATGAATTGTAGATCCGGTGTTATAAATGCTAGGCTATCTGTACAAATGTTCACATCCTTTAGATCTGCATGTGTCACGAGCCAGGTTTGTCATTTCCTGACTACCCGGACCTTCGCTTGTAGGACAGTGTTTTGGTCAGAGAAGTGGTGGTAAATGTCGGTTTCCGGGCTTACAATAAGGATGCTAAGCCCTGTTTTTCCCTCTGCCTTAGGGTTTTCCGTAAAATAACATGCCCATTCATGCATCTACCCCAGAAACTCACCACACCCACACAAGACTGCCGATCTAGTATTATTGCAGTGAGCCTTTAACTTTACTAGAATTATACGATCAGACGACTCGGCTCTGATGGTGCAACTCATCAAGGTCTCCAAAATGCGCTGGCGGTTAGACTTAAGGCCCCTATTAATCAATTTCTTCGTTTTCTGAAGGCGCCTTGTACCGTATGCGAGCTCAATAGGCTGGATACTTAAACCCGTCTTCAAAGCCTTCTAGGGAGTAGACCTAATTGTCCCACTTATTCCAAAGCAGCGTGGACCTTGGACCTTTGTTTCATTTTCTGTCCATCAATGTCCACTATACCACCGAATTGTAAGGTAGAATAGGTCTTATGGTGGCCGTTTGTAATATGAAGAACCCATTCGTCTTCCTCTACTGTAGTATTGATTGTAAGGTTTTTTGTAGTACTCATTACAAGTTCAACCTCATTATCTATAGGCCATCATTTGTTGGTTGCTTGGACACTGTTTTCCAGCAAATACCACGAGGAGGTCTCTAACGTGCCTTGGAATGCAGTCCATAAGGATCGAACTGATTAATTCAGTAAATAGCCTTACTTTATGGCACTTACTGGCAAGAACCCCATTTACCATTACTGATTATTTAAAGAACTACTTGACGTTGTTCCTTAAGCCCACGTGATATGTTTCTTTCAAGAAGAACACACCTATTTGTGGTAAAATGGCAAGTTATTCACACCAGGAAACAAATTGCAGGAAATATTTGCTTTAGTCGCACAGTTTGTATAAGGACGGAATAAACTTTCCTTAGATGCCTTCTCTCGCATTTTAAGTATAAAAATTATTATTAAAGAAACCTTTTTTCTGATACCAGCACAATATAATACACTCTTAGGCGTCCTTTTTTTGGGTTTTGGCATAATCTTAGTGTATAATCCTTAGACTTTCATTTAGAGGCTTTAGTTATTGAACAAAGCACCGAAAACCTAACTCTTTTCTCTGGCAATGTTTTCAGTTAAGTTTTGATCCTTAGCTTAGTCCAGGTATTTGGCTCTTTTATATGCCGCTAGGTGCCATATACAGATCTCATCCCAACCTTCCGCCAAGGTAGCTTGCTAATCAAATTATATCAACTAAGAACACACAAGTATCTGAACATATGTCTCTTACAATGAATTTTCAATATATGTGAATAATTTAGATAAATTCCATTGATTAAAAAATATTTTAAAACTTTATTTAATGTATTTCTGCCAACAAAAACCAATTCATCATTTTTTTTTAAATCGTTAGACCAAGAGAAATATAAAAGAAATTATATTTTTTAAAATCTAATCATTCTTTGTTTATAGAACAAATGGCACAAAACCACATTTAAAAAATAAAAAAATTAAAACAGAGCATTACAAACATTTGTGGAAAACTTATGCTCATTAGATATGCAGCAAATGTTGCATAACGCACACGCCTAAACATATGCAAAAACAATAGAATTTCAAAGTAGACAAACAAATAAAAAAACTCACAAAAACCCTTAGACAATGTCAAATACAGACTAGCACAGACAGACTGACTCAGTGACAGGAATAGAAAAATGTCATAAAAGAAAAGAAATATGTAAAAAATTTAGCGCCAAGTGATGATGAATTATGATTGATCAGCCTCCTAATTACTGGGCAAACACCACATAATACAATCCAATACGTAAATATAAACATTCATTCCAACAAATAGGACAAAAGAAGTCTATATGAAGTTTTTTTCTGTTTCTTTTTTTTTAAACAGCAGCCAGCAGGAGTGTTTAATAAAGGACTACAATGGTTTAATACCCCAAATGATGCTTCATAAGTCATAAGCGGCATGTCTTATGAGGTTTTGTGTGGATTTACTACTCTGGTGACAATTAAACAAAAGATTAAATAACCATAATCTACCGAATATTTAAAGGTATTTAATACACACATACATACATGGTATTTGAGAATGCATATGTTTATGTTTATGGCTTCATTAAGGATATATTAATAGTTTTCTCATTTAAGTAAAATGGACCTTTTTGTTTTCGTATTTCGATTTTATAAAATGTGATAAGGTCGTCCTTCCTTTGTTTTAATCTTTGCCAAAATTTGGTTAAGCAGCCGCTCTAGAAAAAAATGTGAATAAAATTGGTTTTTTAAAATGATATTTATTCCTACTAAAAAATTTTTATCAACGGAAGTCTTTAAATTATGCCAATAGGCAATTCTTTTGATTGATGTGTGGAGATGAAAATGGGAATCTGGTAACTCACACGCTGAGTGTGCGAAGGACTCTTAGAAAACATTTATTCAGCTTGTAAGTGGTTTAAGAACTGTACTAAGAGTACCACCCGCAACTAATCGCAAATTTCGGTGTTCAATTTCTACCCTCTAATCCATATGAGATCAAGGCTGAAAAAGGACGGAATATAACTAAAGGGCGGATAATTTAAAACTTAATATTTCAAAATGAAGTAAAACAAAAACAATTCCAAATTTTGCCAAATTAATTATTTTGTTGAAAGCACAATTGCTGCGTTAATAAATGTAACATTAATTCATTCATATGACTGCCGCTGGCCTTACAGTACTCAATACGGTAGCAGTGGCATCACGAATGTTGGCTTTTAAGTTCTCCGTTGTCTTTGCTTTATCGGCATAGCACTCATCTTTAACGGCGCCCCACAGAAAATAGTCCAACGGTGGTAAGCCGCAGCTTTTTGGCAGCCAATTGGCATCACCTTTTATGTCTAATTAAAGGGCCATCATCGTGTAGTTTCTCCTTGGCCCATCTAGTGAAACAAAAACGAAGCGGATGGTTATTCGGCTTCAGCTCTTGAACCAGTTGAATATTGTAAGGCGCCACATTGTGATCTTTTCGCAAATACGGCATGAGATGGTGCATGAAATATTAAATTCTTAAGATCAATTACGGATGGATTCTCACACTCACTGTTAGCTGCGATATTTTAGTGTGTAATCACTGTTGGAGCATCAACAATACAGCCACTTTTACGAAATCTTGCAATAAACTTGCGTAAGTCAGGTACTGTCGTTCTTTCTCTGCTACCAAATTTTGTACGACATTTTCGAGCAATATCCAACTAATTATGTTTGTTTTGGAAATAAATTTTAAATAAAACCTAACGTCGCTCAAGCCTTAATAGATTCATTTCGTTTAGCGGGCCTGAAGAAAATGATGGCATACTTACAGAACTGTTCGGAGTAGATGTACCAATATGTCTACTCCATCTGGCAGTATGAATTTCTGCCAGATATCCCTAACCTCAAGACGATTTATCCTTTTTATAAGGAGAAAGACAAAACCTTTTGTGTCAACCATCGTGAAATAACTCTCCCTTCCATCTAAGATTCTATCTAGGATATTACGCCGAAGACTTAACTCGACGAACTGATTCAGCCCTTTCAGTATAACTTCACGCTAAATTTATCAACTATCGACCAACTCTTCACACTCCACTATTGTTTGAAACTTTGTCTACGTATAAGATCCGATTAAAGTTTGTACTCCTTTTGTTGCAGGACTAACACTAAACCCTTGGTAAAAATAGAAATCAAAACCTGCAATCTATTCACCACGACAAAAGGTCTAAGGCTGAGTGACAGCTTATTGTACATTTTCTTTTATATTCTGATTTAAAAAAGTATTACACATGCGGACTAAAAAGACACCTGTGGAAAGGTAGAGAGAAAGAGCGAGAGAAAGAGAGAGAGAGAGAGAGAAGAAACTGGTACTTTTTCCGGATTTGAAAAGAAATTAGCATCAGCGATGCCAATTTAGCGCGTTTCGCGCTAGATTTAGCGCTTTTTAACAACCCAAAAGGTGCATTTTTACTCCTCCGCGCTAAATTGGCGCGTTTTACGTTATATGTATGTTTATATTAAACTGAGACTCAAAAATATAAACTTTTAATTTTTTCTAACTTTTGCAAGGAGATATTTTTACTACTTTTTTCTTACAATCGATGATAGAAAAAAACTTTTCAAAAATTCTTGCTAAAATTGACGATTACCTTCTTACACACAAAAAATAAACCAAGTAATCTTTACTTAAATCAAGCTTAAACCAAGTACGGATTTTCTTTAACCAAGTACGATTGCTTACTTTTAGCCACATTTAAGCCAAAAAAGGATTGATTTCAGTTCGAGTTCGATTTTTTTTGACTAAAGGAACCTTACTAAATAAAGCAAAGGAGTTTTTTATGGCTATTTTATACATATATATTATTTATAATTTTAATTTTTTGCTATACTGTAATCTGGGGGCAAATTACGGCATTCGATTCGAATCGAAATTTAAAAATTCTTATTAGAATTCCTATATCAAAAGCATTGACAACTCGATCGATCGAGTAGAATTTCGATTCGAATCGAATGCCGTAATTTGCCCCCTGAACAGGAACTCTCCGAACTGCAACAACAGCGCGCAACCATCTTGGCTACCGAGAGTAACTTTATTTTTAAATGTAAAAATATATATGTATATAAAAAAACAAGTTTTTTTATGCTTGATTTTTAAAGTAATCGAATAGAATGATTTTTAAAAACCTATGTACTAACCGTACTTAAAGTTTCAAGTGCGATTTTGGATAAATTCAAGAAAAAATTCTTGATTTTAGAATGTGCCTTTTCTTTTTGTGCACAAATAAATTTTTTGCAGCACTTAACTTAATTCTACATGGAAAAAGATTTTATTAAAAACAAGATATTTGTTTGTTAACAACAATTTTTTATAACTTAATGCAACAGTTCTGCATTACCTTAAAATTGTTTCTCATATATGTGCGTATTTGAGCTAAAAATGTTTCTTTAAGTAAGGCTGCATTCTTAAATTTTTTTTATCTGTATGCAAATCTGTACAAGTTTAAAAAAACAATTGTTACTTTAAAATCTTTCTCCACGGAGTATTTTCTAACAGATATTGATGAAACAGAAAGAAAAAAAATGTGTTTTGCCTCTTATAAAAACCTAAATTAGGTATTTGGAGTTACAACAGTATTCTCGAACAAGTGCGATAAGCATTTTCAAATAAAATGTATTAATAATTTATACTTTCCTGCACATACGCTGTGTGTAATATAAGTGTGCATTTAAGTTCTGATGTGAACTAAAATTTTAAAAGTTTAGAAATATTGGACAAAAGCAAAAAAAATTTATATAAAAAGAGAAATTACCAGTTTAGTACAACTTTAAGACTGCCAAATCTTGCTGCATACCTTTATGTACCTTTAAAGTAAACAAGTTTTTGTTTAATTTTTTACTAAACACGTCTTGTAACGATTAAAAAAGGGATTTGTTCATACATATGTGTACACTTCGGAAAAAAACATGATTTTGAAGCAAAAATTTAGGTGCATATTGATTTTGCACCTTCAGCGCTTTTTATTTAGCGCGTTTTCGCTTTAAATAGCTTGCAAAGAAATTTCTTAGCGCTTTTTGGCGCGTTTGAATAAGGTGAACAGCGCGTTTCCATCTCAAAAAGTTGACAACGCTGATTAGCATAGATTGGTATGATGAAGAGCGAAGCCAAAACCAAACTACTGCTTGGGAAATCTCGCAATTACAGCGTTAATGCTCTGTAATCAGTATCATGCTGGCAAATAAATGCGATTTTGGGCTAAACATAGAGTTCAATAAAGAGCCCACTCTCGATGAACTAGTATAATGATGCAAAGTACACTCATCATCTTCTTAATGCATTAAACACATTCAAGCTACAAGAACATAGAAACACACGAACACATGGCTGCTACTGAAATATTTACTAGACTACCACTACAAATAAACATATGAGCAATATGACTTTCAGTGGTTCCACCTAAAGTCTTTTTGTATTGTTTAAGCTATATTTTTGCATCTTACCGTATTGGCAGCACTAATCTCTTAACTGCCGCGTATAAAAATAGAAATTAGTTTAATTTCGACCACGCCACAAAATTACTATTGACAGCAACCCGAAGTTATATTGCCTTGTAGCCATTAAAAAAATTATTCTCATGAGCACACGTGTATTCTATTTTGGCTGGTTGTGTTCGGTAGCCTGTAGCAAGGAATGAACTTAATGCTTAAGTGCCCAGACCAACAACAAGTCGTGAGTAAGTAGTCTTCCTCTTTGATCATATATTGTCTTCCGGTTATGCTATTTTCTTAAAAGTTTTAGATATTTCCTAGAAAATTCATCCTTAAGCTTGTAGTCAAAACCAGAACTCTTTTTTTGGCATTAAATTATCAAGAGCTTCTATAACATCTAGAAATTGGAAATGCGCTTCTGCAGGTTGTCTAGCGAAAAACAAGCTACAATCCACTCATGTCAGTTTATGTTTTGAAAACTTTTAGCTGATATCTTAGAGAATAATTTGTTTAAGAAGTGGACTTATTACTTTTGGTTGTTCCTTTAGTGATGCTAGAAAATTTGTGAGTTGGTTTGTGGACATTTCTAGGTTAGTTTCTTTAAGAGAATTCTATGATTTTGCAATCCTTTTCGGGCTCTTCTTTTTTCAGACAAAAGTGGTTTCACGGCGTTATAAAAAGCTCTATTGTATCTACATAGAAAAAGGTGGTTTTTATTTTCAATATAAAATATCCCGGTATGCAAATATTTAGGATTTTTTGCAAAATTAATAATCAAAGCTGTAAATTGATATATATTTTTTCACTTAATGAAGAATATTATTGAAAAAATAATGACGGTTAATAGACAAACATGTTTTAATTAAATTTTTTTATTTAAAAATTATAGGTATTTGTTGGTATCAAAATGGATTTTAACAAACTATTTATAGAAACTATATAATTTTTTTTTTATATATTTGCACCTTTTTCAATAAACTTATTATTAAAACGTTTAAAATGTTTAATTTTAAATTTTAAAAAGCCAATAAATATTTTAATTTAATCAAACAATTTTTTATTACAAACTACTTTTTTGATTTTATTTCTTTTTTATTTATTTTTTTTTGTGTAGTCTAGTTTAGTTTGAAGTGTTAACACGTATATATATTTATAAGTATTTGTGTTTAAAAAATTTAACCAGCAAACTCTTTTAAAACTAAAATCTTTTTATATAGCTAAGATATATTAATTTTTTTTTTATTTATTTAATTATTTTATTTTTTTGAATTTATTAAAACTAATTTTTTGCAAGTTAAGCATATAGCATCCTCAATGTGTAAAATACTTTTTTTATAAAAAAAAGTGTGAAAGCAAGGTGTTAAATAACAACCGCAATTGAAAACTGTATATTTTAATTTTAATATAATTATTTATAATTAAATAATTATTTTAAATAAGAAAATTAAAACTTTCAACAAAACGTAGATAACGAAATAGCAAAACTCAATAAAAAAAAAACTTTTATTAATGCATAAAAACAATAATTATGAAAATTTTCTTTTAAAATGTGTGTGAAGAAGACTTAAGTGAATAAAATATATTAAAAATAAAAAAAATTATATTAAGAAATTCTTAATAACAAAATAACATGCAAATTAACAATTTCATATCATTAGTTTTGGCCATTTTATTAAAACAAAATGAAAAACTTGAAATTTAATAAAAACATGAACGAATAAATAATAAATTTAATTTCCCAACAAACTAAAAAAATATTAATTTACGGTTTTATAAGTTTTTTTTTTTTTTTAAATGGTTTTTGTTTATATTATTTTTTTAACTACGACTGCATTAGTTGTTAAACACTTTAATTCCTTTTGCGTTTATTACAGCAATATTGTCCACGTCATCGTTTACAAGTTTCAAAACAAAGAGGCGTGTAAAGGTTCAATTTATTTTAAAAAATTTTTATTTAGCCGTTAAGATATGCGATTTCAATTATAAACTTATTGTTACTGTTATGTGTTATATTTAAAAAAACGTCTTTTAAGTTAAAATTAGTAAAACCATGTTGAAAATGATTATCCGTGTTTAAGACTTAGGAGCTCCGTATACTTTTTGACGTATAGTTTTAAGGATTTAAAGGCGTATTCATAAGCAGTTTTTAATTTTCATACAAAATCAGTATTTCAAATCTGTTTTACAACAAATTTTTTTTTACATACTTGATGTTATGCATTTAAAAAATAAATTCTTTTTTTTATTGTAGTTGAATACCGACATTGACCGAAAATCATCAATATTGATTTGCAAAGCTTACTAAACAGAAATGTCAACACATTTTGAGATTCTTAGTTGTCAAACCATATGTTTCGAAATCGAAAGTTTTCAGGGAGCTTAATAAATGATTATGATTTTTCTATTGTAAATCAAAAAAATTTAACAATGGAAAATGGGATAATAAAGTTTATGAAGGGCCAAGGTGGGGTCACGAGATTAGTGGATAGAGTCATCCGTTAGGGAGAAGTTTTGCCACAATAACGGAAAAAGATGATACTCAACATGTTGTTCAAAAATATGCACTCATTGGGACTAAGGAGTTGCCAATGCCGATTACGTGGCAATACATAGATACCATTTCCGAAAAGAGTTGGCCCTCAGGACACCCAGTAAGAGAAGCAGAAAACGGTCCATGAACCAACGGAGCTGGTGTTGTTCGCAAACAGAAGCAGGACTTTTTTTGATCACCCAGCGCTAAAAAGGGGGCTACTGATTATCTTAGATAAAATATCTGGGAGTCTTTATAGACAGTAAGCTGTCTTGGAAGCCAAACTTGAGGGGCAAAATGTCCGATGACGTAGACTGCAATGTAAGTGTGCAAACGTTTAGTTAGCAAGGCCTGAGCCATCAATCTCCAAAACCCCAAGTGGCTCTGCAAAACAGAGAGATGATCGATTCTCTTCAATGGAGCTATAGTCTAGTAGAAGGCTATGGACTCTACCGCGCATCGTCCACATATTGAGAGAACTATAAGAAATATTGCAATTTTGATAACTCCAACTAAGTCGTTTTTGGCACGTCTCGGCTGAATTGGTCTAAATGAAAAATAGTATTGGTTGAGGCATATTTAATGTACAAACTAGAGTCCGGATTTCGTTCAGACTTCCTAATGAATGTTGTTTGCTTCAGGCGGAACCCTTAGCGATTTGAAAAGTGACTAACTGGGTATGGTACTAAAGGATGTTCGGCAAAGATATCAAAACTTTTTCCGACAGCTGAGCCGGCAATAGTTTCATATCTAACGTATACTCTACATCACAACCAATCCACGAATGCCGGATATTCTTTAACTGGATGGGCAATTGAGTGTGGGCAATTGTGCTAATGATACCCTGGCGAGGCTGAGAGACATGGTGTCCCTAATTAACGGTCACTATCGATTCGGCACCCATGCCAGTAGATTACGTCATTTTAACAGCTTCTATAAAAGCTTTGTGTCAATTCCGGCTAGTTTTTAAGCAACAAAGTTACTGGCATACATATGGTAGTAGTTTCTAAATAGATCGCTATTCATTTCAAGCATTTACATAGACAGCTACTTGCATGTACGAGTGTATATTCTAAGGATAACCCTTTATTAAAGTCTACATTAAAAGCTAAAACTAAATTTATTCTGTTTCTATTTATTGCGCATTTAACATTGCAAAGTTTATCTTTGTTTGTTACTTTGTTACTTTGTTTTTTATTAAACCTAATTTACTGTTGAACAATTCATGTTAAAAAGACATTTCAATTCAATTAAACCTTAAAGGAGTGTTTTACATGTTGAATGTTGAAGGTTTTATTTAAAAATCATACGACCGCTTAAGAATTAGTAAAAATAAATAAATATTTAAATAAAGTTTTATGGTTTAACTTACACATTAATTCTTGCACCATGAGCATTTACAATCCACGTTGGAACTCGCTGCCAATATCTCATTACAAAAAGTAATTTAAGAAAAGAACATGAGTTAAAATAGAAAATTTACAAAATAATTTTTTTCATTAAGTTTAAATTAATTGTTTTCGTACATTCACATGTTTATGTTATTTTTTGTAAGAATTCTTAAAAACATGTCAAAATACTATAAAAACTTTTTTAAAATTTCTGTTGACATAAGCCCAATGCATAGATGTGTTCCGGTTTAGAACTAGTTTGGTTAACAAAAGACTACTTTTTAGGTGTAAAAAGCTAAGGAAGAAAGTTATAGTCGGTCAAGCCCTATCACATTTTACCCTAAGCAGAATTTATTATCTTTCCTATAAACCAGCACTTTGGGTATCAGGAAAATAAGCCAAGAGAAGAAGGATAGAGAGAGTATTTAATCGGAATTTTCCAAATGAATTTTCTCTGTAATGCTTGGCACAATTTACTGACAAGTCAGGTGCAATTATACAAAATCCCAATCAAGTTCCTTGATTTTTTTAGGAGCACACTCAATTACAGTGATGATACAACAGTGAAGCATATGCTCTAATTCGACAGATGCCTCAACGTTACGTTACCTTAGCCCCTTCCTTAAAGTGATCAATCAACTCTGAAATAGACCTTGGAATACCAGCCAATATATGAAGGTTGTATTCCATTCCTCGTCCGATATAAATAGTTGGCATAAATGAAGAAAAAATGACAAATAGCTCAAATAGGCCAAGCCATTTCCATACCCTTTTAAAAACCCAGGACACTTTAATGTTTTTTTTTCTGCAAGAAAAAGGTATTTTGTTTAGCTAACACCAAGATTTTTTGTCTTCCTACATTTATAACATCAATTTTTTAAAGTCAGCAGGATTAACTGTATTTATGTCTTAACAGATAAAATTGGGCCTTACGGTCATAATATGGATTCACACAGCCAAATCAGACATCTTCGCTGGTCACGGCTAATTGTGTCATTTATGTATATTCTCAAAGAGCTTGATACAAATTCAAATGAGTATGAATTACATATGCTGCTGCCAGCTGCGAAGATGTAAATAGGACTCGAAGTTTGGCATAGAAGGTCAGTATTAATGACAAAGTATTATTAAGAGAGAGGGTGGAACCTTAAGGTACCCCTGAAATGATTTTGAACTTATTGGAGGATATACTTAGAAAATATTTCACCGACGGTAAAAAAAACAAGTTAAAATAAAAGAAGCCAACGAAATTACAAATATAAGGTAAGCGATTTTTCAATTAAAAAGGTCTTAAGATACCCCGTAAAACGTCCTTAAGGACACTTATATTACCTGTGCTATTATATGGTGCTGAGGCATGGGTACTTGCGCAAGCAGATAAATCTTTACTTGGCTTATTCGAGAGAAAGATTCTTCGCAAAATATATGGGCTGAATCGCGTTAATTGAGATTATCGGCATCACATAAATCATGAGCTCTATGACCTGACGCTGAACAGCACTGACGTAGTAAAATGCATATAAATAAAAAGATTGCTTCGGCTCAGTCGTGTTGTACGAATATGCTCTAGCTAAGAAGTTGTTTGAACACGACCCCGAAGGCGTACGGAAAAGGCGACGGCCGAGCTCGGTTTGGAAGATCAGATCGAACAACATCTTGCTGATCTTAATATCCGAAATAGGAGAAAAAGCGCAGAAGATCGAGACGCTTGGAGAGCAGTCTTATCTTGGCTTAAGTCCTTACCAGGATGAGAAAAGCCAGTCTGGAAAAAGAAAATAAAAATAAAATATAAAACTCTTTTTCTTTAATAAAGCTCAGTAAGTCAAAAAATTACTTTTAATTTTTGGTTTAATCCCTTTAACGTCTAAATCAATATTTTGAAGCTTAGATCAAGTACGGGTTCGAACTTAAGTCAATCCTTCTTTAACTTAAATGTAAGTAAAAGTAAGAAATTTGTTTTAGATAAATCGTACTTGCTTTGAGAACATCCATGCTTGGGTAAGGAAAATCCGTACTTACATTATTTAAGCTACCGCTTGATTTAAGTAAAGATTCCTTTCTTTATTATGGCCACACCACGCGAGTGATAGGTGTATATGCGTTTGTGCAGATGTTTGTAATGCCCAAAAGTAGTGGTCTGAGACCCACCTTCAAGTATACCGATGGAGTCAGAATGACTTCCTGAGTGTCCGTCTGGCTGGGTGTACATGTATTTTTGTGAACACGCTACAGGTAATTTTAATAAAATTTGACACAGATACGTGGCCTTGGGCCGAAGTTTATTATTTTTGACGAAGCATTTGGCCCCTATACAAATGTTCTCCCGGTATATGCATTTTAAACTATAACTGACTCTTATATTACTTAATCTTAACAAAATTTTGTGAACTATTATAATAAATACAAATATGATCGGTCAATTATTTTATTTAACCGCCATACTAATGTAGCCCCCGGAATAATGGACTACAAATGGTTTGAATGTAACTTTACCTTTTCAAAATTTTGTACGCATGTTTATCTTTACGCTACGAACTATTACTTGTATACTGAATACATATATTATTGGTATTTTTTTCTTATGAAGCCCCCATACAAATGTGGTATGGGGTAAAAAGGGTATTCATTGCTAAACAGGTAAGATAGTGAACGCGCCAGGGTCAAACAGCATTGGCATTGACTTCTAGGGTACAAAGAATCTTTTAATAAATCTGAGTACTTCGGTACATGGGGAGCTTACCTGTTTGCAAAGCAAATCTATGTTGGTGTTTTTGTTTGAATGCCAAAACAAAAATGCTTCTCCTCTGACTGCTGTCCGATAAAATTATGATTACCTTCAGAGTCTAGGTGAATCCTTTTCTTTACCAACATAAAGGATTTTCTAAGTTAAGTAATATTTTCAACCATTTTCGCTACGGCATTAACGTTATTGCCTTCGAAACATAGTTTTCTGTCTTTGAAGCGTTGTGAAGTTTGATAAACGAAAAGGAGGCACCATTTAATCGTTCCAGTTACCAAAAATTTCAAGAACATCGAGATCGAGTTTTTCAGAATGTGAAGAAAAAGAGATCAAGGGTATTATCGTGTGGCCCTTCAATACACGAGATGGGTGATGGTATATTTACTAAATGTGCATGAAAGTGGTTCGCCTTGAACATAGGGGCCTTCATGAGTTGTATGGCCGAAATGGTGAAGCCAAGAAGAATTGTGAACATAAAAATCACCAGCCACATCAAGATCCCTTTTAGGTTAGGTTAGGTAGAACAGGCAGCCGTTGAAGAAAAGGATACAGCTCACTTGGGTCAGCTTAATTCGGCCCCTTTGTGTTACCTGAAGAGGCAAATAGAATAGGTTGAGATAGAAGGAAAGAAGAAATAAAGAGAAGGATAAGAAAGAAAGAACAGAAGAATGAAGAAAACTTACCAGGGTTTCTGGTGGGAATCGAACCTACAACCCCCAGGCTGGTAGACTCGTGCACTTACCACTGATATACCGAGGCACCCACATCCCTTTTTCACTTTCCAAAAATTACAATGCGAAAGTATTCTATAAAAGCCAGTTTGAATTAAAAGATATAAGTTATTCTCCAAACGTTTATAAATATATTTTCGAAAATCAAATTAAATAATTTAACTTCCCGTGTTCGTATCCCAAAGAATTTATTTACTTAAATTAGTTTGCGGTTTTTAATGTCTTTCCCACAAGTTTTGTAAAAAAAGGCGACGGTAGTTACTAATTTATCTAGACTAATATGTATGAAGTTGGACCAAGAAAAACTGGGCCATTTTGGAATTGTGCTTTAATTTTGATCAGTAGCTCGAATATATCAGAGCCCAGCTTATAGAATTTTCGGAGACTTAAGGGATATGGCTAAATAGACTTTAATTTCTATAAACTTCAAAGAAACAATATACTTTATGGGAAATTGTAGAAATTTCATTTTAAATGGCAAACTGATATGTGTAAAAGGTATAGAAATATTTTAACAACATTTGATTAGTGGTTCTCAAATATTTTATTATGTAATAACTTTGCAGAAAAATCGTTGCATTTTTATCAGCTTAAGAAATTTTGTTTTCCCAAAATTCAGTTTAAGTTACTAAACTGTATCAAAAGGCGTTAATGTGTAAATTATTTGTCATTTACGCTCATTTGATGTTTTAAATCTCATATCCAAAACGTGCCGGCATCAACCTTCTTATTTTCCACCCTAATTTTTTCTTTTATTTTTTTTTTTAATTTTTTAGCATTGAATTTCCACAAAAAAAAAATCTAAAAAAAACGTTCCCCTTGTTTTTGGCAAAACTTTTATCTTTATTGACATCTTACTTATGTTGCCGCAATCGCAATCACACACGGATTCTCTAACATGTGGTAGATGTGCGGTAAGATTTCTTAACATCATCAACAACTTTCTAGATTTATAAAAAAAAACACATTCACAGATACACACATCCATATGTAAATACAGTTTATTTCCCCAAAATTAAAAAAATGTTGTTGCTTTTCAATTCCTTTTACCAGGATTTTTCTTGACTTTTTTACTGGCATTTCTTTGACTTTTTTTTAAGGGATGCTGCGAAATATACATTCAGAGCATTTGCAACCATTTATCGCGTTACTTTGACATTTATTATGTGCGAAAACGTTTTTTCGCAAATGGGTGTGTGCATGTGTGCATGTTTGTTTGCAATAAATTTATGGTTGATGACATTTATCAATGATGTCTAATGATTTGAAAACATATTGGTTTGGAAACACACATAAAAATCATTGAAAATATTATTTTTGATTGTGTTTGCTTTACACATATGAATATGGATTGGTTTTTTTCCATTTATGGAAAAATTTCAAACATACGTCTATGATAACAGTCTGGGAAATGCATAATTTATCATACATACTTATGTATGAATCGCATAGATAAGGAAGGCCATAACTATTTGGGGTTAAATAATATCACTCGTATTTGTAAACCGGAAAAATACGTTTTTCAAAATTTAAAATTATTAACGAAAATCTTAAGAACTTAAAATTACATTTTATTAAACAAAAGCGGAACATCATCATCTAGTATTTCGCACATTTTACGTCAAAATCCTATATTATTTTATCAGCTTCTTTTTCCAAATGAATTTCGGAAAAAAACTTGTTTGACGTTTAGTTTCAAAAACGAATTGAATTTTAAAAGCACTTGCATTATATACAAAATTTGGAAACTTATGCCCTAACAAATTGGTATCAAAATTTGGCAAAAGTTCTTTAACGGGTGATAATAATGGGTTTCGCTTGAAAATAAAAAATTAATTAAAAAATAGGAACTTGCAAAAGATGACAATAAACAATCGAATTGTTTTTGTTATGTATTTATATTTTAGTATAAAAAAAATAAAAAATACTTTAAAAAAATATGCCGCTATATACAAAATATGCCCTGACCAATTGATTACAAAACTTTGCAAAATTTTTAAAACGGATGGATAACAGCCTCTAATAGAAAAATAAAATCTATTGGATTTGGCGATAGGATAAAACTCCACAGAAAAAATATAAAATTGATTTCAATTAAGAAATTCGTAGTCCCAATTAAGTTTTTATTGATGCTCAGCTAATTAACGAATTGATAGTATCAACTTATGAATTTGTAAATTTTAAAATTAAAATGTCCTAAAATTATTTATCAAAGTTTTAATTGATTTGTTATTTTTATAGCCAAACTGATAATTATTACCTTGACAACTATTTTTATTATTCATCATTTATTTTTTTCAGTAGATTTAAATTGGCAAAATATATTTTTATGGAATCTTTAAATGGTTTTTGAACCCTTTTTCAAGAAAAAAAAAACAATACCAAAAACTAACAAGTAAGAGCGCTATATTTGGCTGTGCCGAATCTTATATACCCTTCACATTGGTCTTTTAATATATCCAACAAGTTTTAAAGCCCATAGAAAACTTTACAAAATTTTAACGTTCGTATGGATAATAGAAGTAGATGAGGAACGTTTGAGGTCGACAGTAATAAAAGTTTTTGACATTATATATATTAAAATATTAATAAAAGTTGTTAATTTTTATGGGATGTTCTAGTCCCCCTGCTCCTCTCCAACTTTTTTTCCAAAATGTATAAATTATTTGATTATTACTTTTTGTGGAATATTCGAAGTCGATAGATGTTATAGAGTTCCAGATGTGGTGTATCGAAAATTTCATAAAAATTGTTAGTTTGTATTAGAGCTACCCCTTCCCCTGCCCCTGCCCAAAAAACTTTTTTTTTTTAATGTAGGTCTTATTATCCTGTTACTTTTTGCAAAACATTTGAAGTCATTTTCTGTTATAGTTTCCTAAATTTAGCATATCGAAAATTTCATAAAAATTGTTAATTTATATAGGAGCTACCCTTTCTTCTGCCCTCACTCAAAAAAGTTTTTCATTAAAGTGTAGGTCTTAGTGTACAATTACTTTTTGTACAACATTTTAAGTCGATAGCTGTTATAGTTTACGAGATAAAGCGCATAAAATATTTCAGCAAATTTGTGCAATTGTAGGAAAAATACCCCTTTTCCTGGTCCTCTCTGAAAAAACTTTTTCCATTATTTAGGTCCTTTCTTTAGGAGTATCCATGCCAAGTTTTGTGGCATGAGTGACTATACTTACTGAGATATATAGGGATATATGCACGGATTTTGTCCTAAAAAAATGGGTTACTTTGAGTTTTCGCTTATATCTCGGTCAATAGTGAACCGATTTTGTTGATTGTCCCCAGGGTATTTCTAATAGTTTGACACCATTAACTGTTCTGTATCTTTTTATTTGACTCCGGAAACTTGATTTCAACAGACATGGCTATTTCAATTTCCCAATCTATAAGTATCCAAAATATTTTTGGAAAATGGGAAAAAATTCAAGTTTTTCTGGCTAAACATGCTCAAAAGTGGCTAAGTTTAGCCAGCCAGAAAACGACTTAATTTAATTGACTGACAATGCTGATTTTCAGTCTCGACAGCGGTTCAAACCAGGGATCTTATGGTTGCAGGGCGTGAACTCCATCCACTCAACCAACAAAGAATTCTGATTTTTTAAGTATTTATAATACTTTTACATATTTATTTTTTAGCGTATTTTTGAACAATTTTTATTTCTAAAATTTCCTTTATAATTTATCAGGCTAATTGGTTCAAGTTTATTGTGATAAGATTTTCATTGAAGAAATATTCAGAAAAAGTTTAGTTTCCCGACACTAGCCGAGTGGAATGCATTTTCAGAGCCCGCTACAACTCCTCATCAGCACTCTTTGTTCGGTACTGAGCATTGGTAGTAAATATCTTCTATTTAACCCAAGTTTTAATTGAAATTTGAATACGGAAATACTAATTTGTATTTTACACATACTCTCATTAGCAATTGTTAATTCTTGGGTTAGAACGAAATTTACGGCCTGCCATTTTTTTATATCACGGCAACACCTTTTCTTTTATTTATTCTTCATCTCACCACTTTAATTTTGCCTTATTCATCTCTATTTAGATGAGTATGAAGGCAGCATGCTTTTGCATGCATTAGTTTTGTCTCGCTTTTTGTTATATTTTTAAATTTTATTTTGCTGACGATCAGTCGTCAGCGAGTTGTTGAACATGTTTTATTAATTTTGCGGACGTATTTTTTTTATACACCATGCCTAGTGTTATTTAATACATATTTATTTTTTAGCGTATTTTTGAAAAATTGTCATTTCTAAAATTTCCTTTATAATTTATCAGGCTAATTGGTTCAAGTTTATTGTGATAAGATTTTCATTGAAGAAATATTCAGAAAAAGCATGCTGCCTTCATACTCATCTAAATAGAGATGAATAAGGCAAAATTAAAGTGGTGAGATGAAGAATAAATAAAAGAAAAGGTGTTGCCGTGATATAAAAAAATGGCAGGCCGTAAATTTCGTTCTAACCCAAGAATTAACAATTGCTAAAGAGAGTATGTGTAAAATACAAATTAGTATTTCCGTATTCAAATTTCAATTAAAACTTGGGTTAAATAGAAGATATTTACTACCAATGCTCAGTACCGAACAAAGAGTGCTGATGAGGAGTTGTAGCGGGCTCTGAAAATGCATTCCACTCGGCTAGTGTCGGGAAACTAAACTTTTTCTGAATATTTCTTCAATGAAAATCTTATCACAATAAACTTGAACCAATTAGCCTGATAAATTATAAAGGATATAATACTTTTATTTACCTTTCATCACACTTAAAATTAAACTCAACTCAACTAAGCTAAACTCACCACACCTCAATAATTTTAGGCATAACAAAACAAAAAACAGAAAGAAAATAAATAAGATTAATAAACAACAAAAAATAAAAAATTATAAACAAAAAAAAAATTATTGAACCTGGCACCTTCTAAATGCAAGGCTGCCCGTATAACCACCAGCCATTACCAGAAATACTTGCAAAATCAAGGGTGTAAAAGCGTTAAGCTACAAAATGTCTATTCAAAATTATTGCTCTTTTTAAGAGTTTGTAAATAAGCATCATTATAATGGCGAAACTCCCTTAAAACCTTTTATATTTTATTGGGACAATTAAATTATTAGTTAAAAACTGTTTTGGTTTTTTAAAAAGTGCAGTTATTTAAAAAAGTAAATGAAAATAATTTTCTTTGCAGTCAGACAAATTAAAAAAAAAATGTCGTGTATATTGAGTTTTCTAGCATTGTTGCGCACACCTTTAAATCGGTCTCATCTTCCTTAGGTACACACTTACTTTCCTTGCTAAATTTTCATAACAAGCACATCTTTCAACTGCAACATCATGGTTCAGCAAAATTTTTTTCAATTAGCACATTTAAAAAAAAGTTAATGATTATGATGAAAAAAATTAATTGTCCTAATTAACGGCTTAATTGTATTTGAAAACTAAATCAAATTTTATGCTTTTGTGCAATCGTTTATGTTAGCATGGGGTACATTTTAGATTAAATATACTCAAATAAAAATCGAACAAGACCGCTAACATAAATCAGAATTTTAATCTCGAAAATCTCATGGTTTGATGGTCTAGCGGTAGAGACTCAGTCTAGCAAGCGGACAGTGCCAGGTTCGATGCTACGCTGGATCAATAGTTTTTCTCTATTTTTCTATTTTTTTAACCTTTTTTTTGTATTTTTTTTCTACACTTTCTATGTTTTTCTTGTACCTAGATTTATGCTTGTTAAATTTGTTTAAAAAAAATTAATTGGAATTCTTTTAAGTAATTGAATTGTTTAAAGTTAGCATTTTTATTGATCATTTCATTGTGGGTGTTTGATAACAAAAAATTGTTGTTTTTTAGGTTTTACAATATAATTTTACTTTTGGGATAATATTTATACATCTAATATGTTGAGTGAAAAATGTGATCTTCTTTCAACATGTTGACGTGGCGCAGGGGTTAGAGCGCTTGCATAAACACAAGTAGCTTAAGTTGGAGTCTCAACCCAGCCAAAAGTTTTTGTTTTATTATTTTTCTTTTAATTTGTTAGTTCTCTTAGGCAATAGAAGTGTTTAAAGTAAGCTTAAATTTTGATAATTTCAGTAATCACAATCTTAGAAATGTTTCATTGGATAAAAAAATCTAAATTTGTCAGTTTTTACAGTTTTGGTAATTAGTCAAGTGATTGGTGCAAATTTAAACATTTTATTGATTGATTCAATAATTTTGATAATTAAACGATTTTTTATTTTTTTTTTTTTGTGTTTGGTAATAAGAACCCAGTTGCGATTAATAATAACCATAACCTTAATTTTTTTCGAGTTTATTTCGGCATAATGAATTGCGTTCCATTAATGTTCTTTTTATTTGCCCCAATCCAAATACATAGTGATAAATAGATATGTATATTAAATCGACTGTATTTCTTTAATATTTTAAAACTTAATGGGGAAAAAATATTTAACCTTAAATACTTATAAATATTTATTGAGTGTTTATGAACTTTAAATATATAAAAATAATGAAATAAACATAAGTATGTATGTATATTGGTGCGTACATTTCTATATGACTAAATGGTTTCCAAAATTTATTACCCCAATTTTTAGTAAACGCCCACCTTTAAAACAAAGGAAAACATAATTTCTTTAAAAAAATATGTATAAAATGTGCTCAATTAAAAGTTTATGTACGTGACAAGAATTTTACCTCAAAGAAATATAAAACTATTGAGGTGAAATACAACAAAATATGTTGGCAATAATTACCTTAAAAATTATTTTCTTTAATAATAAAATTTTTTTTCATATTTTTTTCATAATCACCAACAAATATTATGTTTACGTTCGAATGGAGCATTGCATTGCAAATATTTTTTGGGAGGTGTTACCCATTGGTCGCTTGTTGTACGCCACAAAAGAAACAAACCAGAAACCTGAGGAAGAAATAAGTAATTTTCTTTTAATGTTTTTAATATGATAGACTTGCGTATTGACTGATGGCAAAGCAACAGCAAGAAATTAAATAAAGTTTTATTGGAATTTTTTTAAGGAAAATTTTTATTATGTATGAAATTTTTAAATAAAGATGGATGGATGGACAGACATTTGGCAAAGTTGGAGAAAACATTTTATTTGGAATTATTTATATACACACAAACACACACACACATAAACAGACGTGATCAGAAAGATCAATCAATATTTTGTTTGATATCAGGACAGTCATACTTGTACGGTAGGCTGGACAGACGTCAATAGACAACAGTGGGCAAAAGGTGGATTTATGTATGTACAATAAGAAAATATTCTTTATCGTCAAAAGAGTTTTGATTAGATTTTAAGTAAAATTTCATTATTAGTTCTTACCAATACGCTGGAAAGATCACTAAAAAATGAAAATAGTACTTTATACCCACTTTGCTGACTATTGAAATAAGCCTTACTCAAAAGCCTTTAACTTTATGTTTCAAGAGGCAATAACCCAAAAACTGCAAAAAAGTACCCAAAATGTGACTTCTTTCCAACCTCACTGTGGCTTAATAGTCTTTATTTTCATATATCTAGAGTAAAAAATTTTAATAAATCCCAAAACGTACAAAATATGTAAAAAGTACTTTTTTGTATACATAGGTGTCTTTTTAAACTTAAACTTTGTCTATAACTTTAATGTTATATTGCTAGAAAAATTAATTCAAAAAATGAAAAATATTAAAAAAAAATTTTAAACTACTTTTTGTTCACTTTGCTAGCTTCTGACCTCAATTTGGATCAAGTCGCGTTTATGTTAAGGCTGATTTGATGAAATTAAAAAAAAATTCAATAAAAGTCCCTATTGTTCACTGTACTGATTTTCGACCACAATCTGTTCAAAAGTCGTTTATTTAGTATTTGTAAACTTATATTCTAAATGGGGAAAAGTACCAAAAATATAAAAAAGTATTTTTGTTTACTTAGCTGGCTTCCCACCTTAATAGTGATCCACATGCCAATGATAAAAATCTCAAAAATGCAAAAAGTACCTGAAAAGTGCCACAAATAATATTTACTATTTTAAAAAATACCTAAAATGCCTTCTTTTTTTAAGACCATTCAAAGGCAGTTTGAATTTTACTTAATGCATAAAAAGATATTCTAATGCCGCAAGTAATTTGAATTTAGTTTCTATCTTTATTAGCTCAGATGTTACAAAATGGACCTAAGCAGTATCAACATTACCCTGAATCGCCCATAACGGTCCAATACATCAAAAAAGTACCAAAAATATATTCTGGTACTTTTAAACCCGGTCAAACGCATTTTATATTTTATTTTTTTTCCTTTGTTACAATTTAAGACCTCTTAATGTCAAAATTTTATTAAAATCGGAAAAAAATATTCAGGTTTTCTTGAGGTCTGTCGAAGGCAGTTAAAAATGTATTTCTATCTTTATTCGTTTAGAAGTTGCAAAGTGGACCAAGGCACTATTAAAATTTATTCTTTTTCCCAGTTTACCCCTTAAGCTCCAAAATTTGGAAAAAGTGCCAGACAGGTGGCTGTTAATTTTTTGGGCAAAATACGATGTTTTTTTAAACTTCTTTTCTGCCATGATATGCATATGCTATACTAAGCTATTTTTACGAATATCGGGGCAGAATTTCGCAAAATTCCATTGCAATGAATTTATACATATGGAGAGGTAGCCACAGTATAAGTCATTCAATAAATTTTGTGTATACTTTCCTTTATCTTTACTATCTGTTGAGTAAAATATTTTTTTCAGTGTATTTAAAAAAGCCTAATTTAAAAAGGATTTCATTAAATATATATATAAAAGCAATAATACTGTGCGAACAGTGAGCAAAAGTATGTAAGTAAGTGGCTGACTGATTGACTGTCTGTCCAAATGCAATTTATGTGGTTAAGTAAGTGTTTAAAGGTTTCGTGTACGAACGGAATATGTGAAGTTGTAAAAACCTATTAAAATGATTATGACCTAATGTATACGAGTGCATGCTTAGATTAATAGAAATCAAGAGGCCAAGTGGGCTGATTACAAAAAGAAAAGATTCTGCGAAAACGGTTATAGAAATTAAACGTAAATATGAAATTGAACGATCACTTAATCTACCATAAAGATTTGTCTATTTGGTAACAAAGAAATTTATTAATTTAATTTTTAAACATGTTTACTAAGGAGTTGAGGAAATGCTAAGGTGTACAAGAACCAATCACCATAGTGGTTTATTGAAAAATTCAATCAAAACGATTTTTAAAAGGGTTTTTAATGAATTTCTAAAAGGCTTCTTAAAGTCCCCTAATTTAATGAAGGGGATATTAAGTGACACCTCAATCCTGGTAGGGGTGTAATGCGTTTGTGCAGATGTTCGTAACGCCCAATAGTAGTAGCCAAGGAAGCACATAAATTTCTACCGATCGCATCGTTTTCATGAGTCAATTAAATAGAATTTGTCTAACCGTGTAACTACCTGAGTTTCCATCTAGTCTTGCGACTAAACACTTGTTATACTTTTGAAGATAATCAAAGTTTTTTTGTATGAAAACCAAGCCCATTGATACCAAAAAAAAATCGATCAGCTTTTTATCATAGCCACTATACAAGGGTACTCTTGGAAAAAGCTTTATTGGCTTTTGTTGCCCCAAACTAACTTTTCGATGTATTTAACACTAAATTTCCTCCTTATAGATCCCAAAGTTACCACGGACCCCAAATAAATCCTTCTTTCTTGAAAATCACATATTCCACATTGAGTGCGAGTAGATAATAGTTTTGAGACATAATTACATAGACATAGCTATCCTAGTATGGCCAGTGTTTTGAAGCTTTCCTTATCCTTACTAAACAAGTTTGACAGATTCTCTTGCTGTCATTCCTGTTATCCAATAGTCATTGGGTCTAGCACAGTTTAGATGTGCTTCTCATGGAGCCAGTGATGCCAATAAATAAAATAAAATCATTTTTGATGTAAGTTATAATCTTATTCCCACATAAGTCCTACATCCTGTAATCGCACTTCACAATTTAAACTCTCAAAAGGAAATAGTATCGATACATAATGGGAAACTTTTTTTATATTTTTAATTATTGAATCTTCGCCTTTGGCGCACTAACAATAAGTATTCAAACCTTAAGACTAACTAATTAATACTAGTCCAGTCAGTGCTGGAATTAAACTTAAGTTCTCTAAATAAAATTAATTAACTTCATGTAAGTGCAATAGTATCCCACTATGTCCAGTATGTTGCAAGATGTTTCGAGCGTGCGGATTTTGGGTGAGTTTCCAGCAAATGGCAAATGCAAAAGTTTTTCTTAAGCCGAACCGATTCTACCATTTTTTCTCGAAGATCGGTTCGTTGTTGGCCCTGCCTTCCATAAATGTCTTATAGCGATAAGGTTTTATAAAAAAAATACATACATATTTGGGTTTTAAAAAAATTAGGAAGTTGCAGCGGCAAATTCAACTTTACTTTGGTTGGCAGGTTTTAATTAAATACCTTGTCAAAAGCTTAAAAGGTGTCAGTAAAAATCGCAACGCGCCTAACCTTGGTTAGTTAGGTTAGTTTAGGTTAAAAAAGGAGGCCTGAAAGGCCTCGAGTCCCGTAGGACGTACACCAAAGCTAGTGATTGGTTTGGTATGCGCTCCTAGCAAGAAAAAAGAATAAATTCGCGAAAATTCGATAAAGCGGACGAACTCTCTCAACACCTCCCAACTCACACCTCTCAAGTGAGTCACATTTGGCTAAACATCGTACTTAGAATATCGCAGTCTGGCCTGCGCAAAAGCCGGGCACATCTCCCATCCGATGGAGGTGGGCTCGTAAGTTCGGGTGACCCGTCAGCGCATTAATTATCTGACCTAGTTCAGGCTTTCCAAGTATCAAAATGCCCTTAGTTCTGACCCCGCTTAAGTCGCTCTAGAGAATTATCGTCAATTTCCCAACTGTCTCGTAGGTTCATTGCACTCTGTGGAAATTTTCAGCCCACTCTTTCAACGCGGCCCTAGTCACAGCAAAGAAGTTCGGGTTTCCCAGGTCAATCTCCCGCAGTCTCCCTGCCCTATTTCCCAGATCATTCGCCCATTAATTTCCGGCTACGCCATGATGACCAGGTGCCCATATTATGCAACGCCGTCCTTGATATGGTGTTGCAGATATAATTGCTTATAACCATGATGAAACCTTGTGGTTTTAAGTAATATGTCGTTTGAGTGATTGGGAATGCAGCTGTTAGCATTCAAGGTGAGATTAAGCTTGATTAGGTGCAATTTTTTTTAACAATTTAGACATAGGTGAAAGAAGACTCGTAGGACTTCATTTTTACAGGATCCTTTGCAACCTTCCATATTGTCAGAAAAAAAAATCAAGTCATAATATGACTTTAAAAAATTTTTTTTTTCACTGTAAGGTAGCTTTGAAAGTGTTCTCTAGGAAAAATAAGTGCAGGGTGTCTGGTGGCAGATTTACATTTCCAAACTTAACAAAAAACGTAAAAGTTGGTTTAAAGTTTTATGAACTGCATTAACCGATAGTATGGAAATGCGGATTTTATTTTTTTAAGAATATGTCATTCAGATATTTCTCGTCGAGTTAAACAGACTGTTCGAAACAAACCTTGTGTTCTGAGCTATACGCTGCAGTAAATTTGGTTTAATTAAGCAGATTTCTCGAAGAATATTTTCCTTTAAAGCAATAAAAGATTAACTATAGCCTTTATAAACCCTCTCTTTCGTAGCCCCATAAAAAAATGCATTGGAGTTAGATCGGGCGACCTTGGTGGCCAAGGGATGTCCCCAAAGCAACTAATTAGTTTTGTGGGGGAAATTTTATCGAAGCAAATTATTCGAAGCTATGGTTGTGTGTGAAGTCACCCCATCCTGCTGAAACCAAGTGTGAGAGGAGTACAATTGATGAAACCGCAGGTTTGGCAAAAAGAATTCCGTAACCAATCGTCCATTACTTTTACCGTTGACCTTCGTCGCCTGGTTTCGAGAATTTTCAAAAAAAAAATGGTCCAATAATCTCATGCGTGGATAAGACATACCAAACAGTTACCCTGGGTCAATGCAATGGTTTTTGATGTTTCAATCGAGGGTCGCGGGTTTTGAAAACCAGTAGCGGAAGTTTTGCTATTTGATGTGGTCATTTAAGTAAAAATGAGCCTCGTTGCTTCAAAAAATGGAATTTAAAGTGAGAAAATGCTCCAAATTCATTTAACAAAAATGTTTGCTTAAATAGAAGCCACTTTCTTTGAATTATTAAAGAACGGAACTTCAGATCCTTTTATAAAATTTAATTGAAAAAAACTTGATTTATAAGTTTTTAAAATGTTTGTGCCTTCTTTTAATTTGGTTTAAAGTTGGGTCGAACTCTGCTTTTTATTTCCTTCTGATTGTTCTTTTCTCAGAAAAAGATGTCTCACATTGGTGTTAATGGTCTCACGGTAGGCGAAGCAAGCTTGTTTAGCAGGCTTGATAGCTATTATGAGCTATTATCATATTGAGCCTGTGATATGTATTTAACTGTTCGAATTTGCCGAAAACTCCAAAATACAATATAAAATGTAGAGCCAGACATTAAACTGTAATATTTCATCCTGATAATGCCCGACCACTTTTTAAAATACTAGCAAAATGATTTTTAGAAAAAAGAGGTTACGAAGTTATGCCTCACTTACTTATAGTTCAGGGCTTGCCGCGTCAGAAAACTATTCGCTTTGACCGATACAAAGCGCTTTTGTATTTTACTTCAGAACAGCCAACCCGAAATTGGTTTAGGTAATTCTTGGCCTCAAACGAATATACGTTGCCTGGAAGGTGTCAAAAGGTCACAGCTTACATTTGAAATAGCTCTAACAAATATTTAAAAGACAATTTAAATAAATTTATTTTAAATTATTTAAAAACTATAACTATGAAAAGTGACCAAAAGAGTTTTATAAAATAACGATCTTAACTCTTATTAAAAAAGAAATGAGATGTATATTTGTCTTCGAGATAAGTGAAGTCAGTTATATTTTAACATAATTTTCCTCCCCTTGAGAAGTTTTTGGCTTAATTTCACCAGCGAATTTTAATAACGATCCCCAAATTTATAATTAAATTTATTTTGCGAAATTAAACCAAAAACATTTTAAATGTAAAGAAAATTAACGCCATTTTCTTTTAACTTATGTTTAAATGCCATTGGTTAATTTGATTTTTAGCAAGCGACTATTTTGCACATTGTCGTTGTAAAATGAAACAAATTTTTCATAGGCTCATTCACGAAAAAAGAAGCAAAAAGGTTGGAAAAACATGAGACGGAAATTACAATCGCATTTAGAACGCGTTTCCGACACTAAAACAACACGAACAGCCGCAAAACAACACTGGTGGCAGCTACAGAAATGACTAGTACTTGAATATAAATGACTAAAACAACACTTTGGACAACTTAATTTTCGATAAACATGCAACAAAAGAAAATCTTGGAAACCCTAGAATGCCACAACCCCACAAAAAACCAACAAATGTGTTAGTATGTATGTGATTATGTAGCATCTACATATTAACATTCTGCCATATTTACAACTCAACTTATTTTGGGAACAAAAAAAAATAATTAAATAATTTTAATATAGTAATCGTATGTAACTTAATACATACATACATATACATATAAATTTAATAAAATAAACTTCATTTATTAAAGTTTTAGTATATCTACTACTATGCATAAAAGACCTGCCTCCAGGTTAAGAAAAATATCAAAAATTCAAATGCAAGGAAACATAAGAAGTGTACTGCAGTCAGGGGAACATAATAATTTAAAGGAATATATTCTTCTTTAAAATTCTCTATATTATATTAATTTTAAAAAAACTCACATATCTGTCTGGTAGTGTAAAAGCAAACTTATTGGCTTAACTAACGAAAAATCAAGTGAAAACAAGTAAGGGCGCTATATTCGGCTGTGCCGAATCTTATATACCCTTCACATTGGTCTTTAAAATACCCACCCGAGTAATTTTGTACTGCAAACAATGTCATAAAAACCTTGTGCGAAAAAAAATAACAAAATTTTAACGTTCGTATGAATAATAGAAATATATGACGAAGATTTGAGGTCGAGAGTTTTAAAAGTTTTCGACATTATTCATATTTAAAGGTTAATAAAACTTGTTAAATGTTCTAGTCCCCCTGCTCTTCTCCAACTTTTTCTCCAAAATGTATGAATTATTTGATTATTACTTTTTGTAGAATATTCGAAGTCGATAGCTGTAATAGTTTTCCAGAAGTAGCGTATCAAAAATTTTATAAAAATTGTTAATTTGTATGGGAGCTACCCCTTCTTCACCCCCCATCCAAAAATTTTTTTTCTTCAGAGCGTAGCCCTTGATGTCCAATCACTTTTTGTAGAACATTGATTTTGATATCTGTTATAGTTTCCGAGATATAGCGTATCGAAAATTTCATACAAATCGTTAATTTGTATGGGAGCTACCCCTTTTTTTGCCCCCACTCAAAAAATTTTTTCTGTAAAGTGTAGATCTTTGCGTACAATTACCTTTTGTAAAACATTTTAGGTCGATAGCTGTTATAGTTTACGAGATATAGCGCATAAAATATTTCACCAAATTTGTGCAATTGTAGAAAAAATACCCCTTCCCCTGGCCCTATCTGAAAAAACTTTTTCCATTATTTAGGTCCCTTCTTTAGGAGTATTCGTGCCAAGTTTTGTGGCAAGAGTGACTATACTTACTGAGATATATAGGGATATATGCACGGATTTTGTCCTAAAAAAAAATGGGTTACTCTGGATTTTCGCTTATATCTCGGTCAATAGTGAACCAATTTTGCTGATTTTAAAAAGCGATTGTCTCCAAGATATTTCTAATAGTTTGACACCATTAACTGGTCTGTATCTTTTTATTTGACTCCGGAAACTTGATTTCAACAGACGGACAGACGGACATCGCTAAATCGACTTCCCTATCTATAAGGATCCAGAATATATATACTTTATGGGGTCGCAAATGAATAATAAAGAAATTACAAACGGAATGACAAACTGATATATATCTTTATCACTATGTGAAGGGAATAAAAATCAAGCGAGAAAGCTACCAAGCCAGTACACCCACCATAAGTTTAACGTTTACATCAGTTTTATATTCCATTCGTTTATATTACAATAAGAGTTTACGACTCTATAAAGTGTATACACTCTGGATCCCTTGGCAATGTTCGTCAGTCCATCTGTTGAATTCGTGCTTCTGAAACCAAGTCACATATAACAGGTTACGTTGTTGTGTCAAGCTATCAGAAATATTTCCAAGCAAATAATTTTTTTAAACCCCTCAAAATTGGTTCACTATGAACCAAAAAATAAACAAACACATGCAATATTTCATTTTTAGAATAAAATCCATTCATATGCTCCAAAATATGATAAAACTATGACCAATCTTTGGACGAAACTTTGCTTGGGGGCTTTGAACAGGAAAAGCTAATTTAACGAAATTGCTTTTGAGTAAAGCAAGAAAAGGGAAGTCTTACTTGCTTTCTTACTTAAGTAGTTACAGTTTCCACACTCTTCGATCTTCTGCGCTTCTTCTACAATTCTTGACACCAAGTTTTCGTTTGCCCATATCATCGGAGTATCGGTTTTTACCTTCTGCATCATTTCTCACCAGGTTAGCACTGCATTCAAATGACTTCTAAGCTGGAGCATATTCATTCTCACAACATGACCTAGCAGAACACGACCTAGCAAAACTATGCAAATGTCGACAAAAAGTGCATACAGCTCAAGGTTTATACGAGACCGGTATTCTCCGTGATCGCAGATCGATCCATAGATCTTCCAAAAAAATTTTGTTTCGTTGACTAATTCAAAGTTGTGGTTTTCAACTTTCACTTTCTGCTCAAGTCTACTGGATGTCTTGCGTGTTGACACCAGCAACTTAATTTAATTTGAATTTACCGCCAGATTCCCTTTGGCTAAAGATGGAATTTAATTCAATCTTTTTTATAAATATGTATATACACACATTAGTATACATCAGCTGGATGCTCTTACACTATGTAAAACGCAGGTTAATATGGTGGTGGCTTTTAGGTATCACCTCCTAACCAACGTTGTGTCCCAGCGGCAGTATCCCTTTGACAAAAATTATGTAGAACTAAGCTCTCTGTATGTCAAATTCAAAATCAAGTCTCACATTCTAGACTTCCAAATTTTTTCTGAAGTACAAACGTAAAAGGAAAATTTATAAAAGTCCCTTTGGCTCTCTTCTTGATTTCGTAAACAAGATTTTTGTTGCCCTGACGGTGGAAGGATCCAATCACTGCCAGAATTTAAGACAGTGTTTGGCGGTATGTCATATATATTATTTGGAACTTGCACAGCTAAAAGGGGTTTATCGAATCTCAATATCCGAAAGCCACCTGGGCCGGTTAAAATACCCTCACTGGCCCTGAAGCAATGCTCTTCAAAGCTGGCGTGCCCATTACCTAACCTCTTTAGTAATGGCCAGGAGTTTTCAATATGCTAGAAAACAACGAATGTTACGCCAGTTCTCAAAAAGGAAAAATTTTAAAATTACCGACCAAAAGCTTTTTGTTCGGCTCTCTCCGAAGTTGTGGAGGATATGGTAAACTTCCGCCTTGTCAACTATGTGGAGTCCAATGATTTATTATGCGACGATGATTAAAGGTTTCACAAATGCCGTTCCACTAGAGCCTTTCTAATCATTTTGGCGAAAGTAAGGCGATGATTCTAGATACTTGATAGGGTCTGTGATTGTGCGTTTCTATCCAAACGTGCTGCTTTTGGCATCCGCGGAAAACTTTCTCGATCTTTAGCGAGTTTTCTCAGAAATCGCACTATTAGTACTATTGTAGAAGGGATCTTTACCAATAAGTTCGAAATAAATTTTCGGAGTGTAATAGGGTTTCGTCTTCTTTTCTACTTCACTCCTAATCTTCTAATTCTATTACATTTTTGCAGACACTGCAGCATATTCCATTCATACTAATTTGCCTACGGGATCGGAAATATGAGGCAGAGTATGACCGACACAATCAACTGGGATCTAATGACAATCTCCAATTGAAGCCATGGAAAACAGGCCCATTTTAATGAACGTCAGAACCAATGTTGTCATTTGGCATATAAAAAAGTTGTGGATCACACTGCTTCGTTTGTATTAAAAGGGTGGCATCAATATTGGGAAAATAAAACCTGTGATGTTCTTGACATGAGAGTTCAGCGCGACGTCCGCTCGACAAAATATGTTTTTCGAAAGAAGCATCTGGTTCTTATAAATGGTGTAGGAGTTATTTTACACCATCTGATTTTCTCAATATTTATATTACATATATCCCATCGAAAACGGCTTGACCGCGTACAGGAACGAGCAAAAGTATTCATCTGTGACATTAAGGTAGTAATCGTTATGGATTCACTTGAGCACCGCCGTGATGTATTTCGCTGCTCTATTGACACTATAGTGGAATGTTCTCTGAAGAAATAAGAAAAACTTGTTCAAAAAATCCGTAATTTTTTAGTTGATACTTGTGTTTTCAGAAGAGCAAACACTCCCTCCATCTTTCTTTCCATAAACAATTTTCCTGATATTACAACACAAATGCCATCCTCACCCTGAGTGTTGGTTATTATAAAAAAAATTGATAAAACGAGCGATATGGCACGGCTTGGCAGACTTCTTAGTGCTTTAAATAATGCATTACTTTAAAGCACTGAATCGCAACTAAACAGTTAATGCGTTTCTTATAAAAATTGTTTATATATGTATTTGTGTAGGTACATATTAATATTTATGTCCATTTTATTTTTTATATTTAACAGAAGGAAACTGAACATGAAACAATTACAATTTAAATTAATCAACACGAGCAATGGCTGCCGTGGTTATACATAGTGGCTGGCCTGCCTTACCGTTCGTTTAAATGGGACTTAGATGGCCGACTTAAGATAAAAATGTTTTTTTTTTAATTTTGATTATTCTATTAAAAATAAAAATGTTTGACGGCTGGAACTGGACAACAACAAATTGATCCAAAAAATGGCAAAAATCTAAAGAGAACATCAAACTCCAAAACGAAATCATAATACAACAAACACTACAGGATGCACGTGACATTATTGTTGTTGCATTTTTTTTTTGCTTGCTTTTAGTCCAAAGTTGTAACCTCGTGTTGCTACAGCTACTCTTGATGTTGTAGTTGTTGTTTTAAGTTTTGCAAGGGCTTCTAAGCCTCTGGTTAAATTCTCTCAACATGTTGTTTTAATTTAAAAAATAAACACGCATTTTTTAACAATTAATCGCACCCAGTTGAAATTTTTATTACTTTTAAATTAAAAAATTATGAAATAAAATAATGGAAAAAATAAAATAAAATAAATTAAACTACTTTAACACAGCAACACGAGATAAAAGTCTGCAATAATAATATTGTTCATGTAGTCATCGTCTTAATACATTTTTAATTGTCGACTAAAGTTTGATAAATATCATACATGAAATTGGTGTAGATTATTTTAATTTTTAAATAAATTCTTGTAAGTTTGCCATTGCTGCTTGTCTTGTTTTATTGTTAACATTTTTATTAGAAATTTAATTTTTTCTTTTTAATTTGAACAAAACGTGATTAGGGAAACGCTACAGTTAACACTGCAACTATTTCATTTCAAAAATCTTTTTATTTTCGAAAAAAATAAAAATTATTAAGGTCTTAAATACTACATTATAAGAGAACAAATTGCGTGAGGTAAGGTCGAAAGGAGAATAAGTTGAAGAAATACCTAAAGTCCCGCAGAAGAAGAACTTAGCTAATGATGGTTTTGTTGTACGCTCCTAGCATTGGAAATATAATTTGGTGGCGGAAAAGCTCACAAAAACTCGGAGTTTCTTTTGCGATTTCCATTTAATACCTCTTAAGTACACCCAAAATATAAACCAAATAATCCTTACCAATTATGTCGAAATCGCCTTGCAAGTCAACAATTTGGATTAAGAAGCCAGCACTGTACCATCGAAGAAACACACAGACTAAAACAGGTTGAAAAAACAGCCCTTGAGCTGCTCCGTGCTTTTTATCCATGTCTTTCAAGGTATGGCGTGAATACCTGTTAAACAAGCTAGTGCTGAACTTGCCAGTCAATATCTTCGACCATTTGTACAAGGTGGGCCAAAAGAAGTCATGCGATGCTGTTTGCGATGCGTTTGGCGGTCGACAAGCAGCAGTTGATGCATGGACAAGACTTTGTACGGGAACATGCCTAGGTCTTTGACCAAAATTTGCTTTAGGAACGACCGGCTGATGGCTAATTGCAAGGCATTGCATCTGGTCGATGTTTCTGGTGGCAGCTCTACATCCTCGCCAACAGCGGCGATATTCTTATCAGAACGTGCGCTCCGAGGCCGGCCTCTCTTGGCAGCATTTCGTGAAGTCCTATATTCTTTAAGGTTGGTGGCCAAACAGCGCAGTGTTTGTGTAGTCGGTGCCAGACGAGCGGGAAATCGGCAACGGAATTCGCGCTGCACCAACACCACAGACGAAATGTTACGCAAAAAAATAAACACGATTATTCCGCGTTTTTGGGAGGTGTATCGCTTGTTCACTTGTATTCTACATCTGTTCACAAATGTCAAAATAGATTTGACATTGGCCGCCATTTGCAAAAATTAGAGCATCTTCCAATAGGGGGATTTCTTTTAGCCCACCTTGCAAAAGAACATAACTGGTCGACAATTTATGATCAAAGAGGAAAACAAAATAAGTTGTTCCCAACAAATAGGGGCTGGTGTATCCCAAGGGAATATACTACGTCCAATTCAATACTTGTTTTACACAGCAGACATGCCAACCAACAGTTTTACACACACTTCCACATTTGCTGATAAAATCGTTTTTCTCAATTATCATATAGATCTTAAACAGGCCTCCAACCAACTGCAGCAACACGTCACCCAAGTAAAAGGATGGGCAAAGCTATCGGAAATTAAAAACAAATAGGACCCGGCCGGAAATTCGGTTTTAAGTTCGGAGTATGGCAAAAAGTGGCATTAGGTTTATGTTATGTGTTGCCACAGGTACAGAAAATGTTCTATTATTTCCATGTCCCCCTACATGCCCTGTACTCGCTGTTATCTAAAACTTCCATCTGATGGAGAAGTGCTCGTAAGTTTGAGTGATCCGTCATCTTGCCTAGTTCAGGCTTTCCAAGTTTCAGAATGCCCTTAGTTTTGACACCATTTTGGTTGCTCGTCAATTTCTTAAGTGTTTTGTTGTTCAATTGCACCCTGTGGGCGATTTTCAGCCCCTGTTTCTCCCGTTGTCCCCTAGACCTGTTCACCAGATCTTGCCCCCATTTATTTCCGACCATCCCGTGATGAGCAAGTTTCCATATTACTAGTATCAAGAGATTAATTTTTATGGGCGTGACATCGCTCTCTTTCTGCTTACAAAAATTGAGCTTTGTAGCCTGTAACATTCTTGCAAAATTTTATAAAACTCTGTGCGGTAGAAGTTCCGCAGCGAGAGTTGAACTTTTTAGAATGTGACATCGCTAACTTTGTTGCCTTCAAGATTTTGACTCTGGAAGCCGATGATATTCAAACAAAATATTTATTATTTTAGCTTTAAGCTCACATCTTAATCAGGTATAAATCTATAGTGAAAAAGTTTCAGGGATATTATTAGTCGTTTGACACCAAAAAATATTTCATAGGATATGAGTAAACAAATTTGAGCAGACAAAAATGTGTAGATTGGTTCCCTTGTCCATTAGCATCCAGAATATGTCAGTCCGTTGTTAATCAACCTTGCTGACGTTTAATAGCGATAGTTTCAAGAAATTTTTGACACAAAGGCGGAATCCGTAGATAGAAAGGCAGCGGAGTTCCATGTTTATTTAAGGATTTAAAATTCTTGATGAAATCGCAAATGAACACTGAAGAAATTTTAAATGGAATAAACACCTGATGTACATTCATACTTCTCTTATAAGAAAGGTTTTAAAATCTACAAAAATCCCAAAATTATATTGCTCAAACAGTCATTTGGTAGAAAGCTAACAAAGGTACTTGAATATGGTTGGAATATTCTAATTTAGTTGACTGCTTTAGCGATTAAGTTTTCTCAGATAACGTCTGACCAAGATAAAAATTATGGAATATGATGTTTGCATACGATGTCTGGAGGAGGCTGAGACGAAAGCAAAAATTGTGCGCAAATACTAAACCTCAGCCATTATTAGAATATGAATCACAAGAAGGCAAGCACTTGAAGTGAACGAAATGGAGAAACTTATTCCAAGGTAACTAAGAAAGACTCTGCGATAATTAGTCGGCAACTACAAGGCAACAGTCAGACATTGATGGCATCTAAACTCAGGGCTAGTGGCTTCACGTAACTCGCTGATGGCCGACAGCTGATCGTAATAAACAGTCGGATATGAGGCCAAGCACGAGCAAATGATCCTTACTAAATAATTATTATAAATTATTTTAATAACGCACAGTAGGCCACATATTTGTATAAAGTTGGAATTTTTACAACAAAACAAGGGACACAAAAAATCGTCTAAAGGACATAAGGAGTATGACTTTTTTATCACAAATAAATTTAAAGCCTTTAAATGATTTTAAACAACAATCAAACGCATCTTGACAATGTATTTAATGAAACTCTATTATATAAAATTGTTTAAATACAGGGTGTCTGGTGGAAAATTTATATTTTTAGATACAATTATTTCAAAAAGTAACAAACGGTGTGGAGCAAGGGTGGCGACGCGTCGCGACGTTGGGATTATTGATTGTGCGGGTTTGTCAGCCACGATGTCACAGTGGTCGAGTGAGCACCGCGATTTCGCCGCTTAAGAGTAACAATTCTTACGTAATTGCTCGTTGGCAATTTTGTTCAAAGTACGGTATTCAGCGAATACGTGATGGACCGAGCGCAAATCTAATTCGTTCGTGAGTGCAGAGAGACCAACTGCTTTGGCTGTGAATTTCCCACAGCCAGAGCCCAGTATATCTTTAAGGACTCCCGAAAATCTTGAGGTGGTTGAAAACAGTTCAGGTGAAAATCAGCGACTCTCAATACGGAAAAAAGCAACCTCACTGAGACTTCCAAGGGTGATTATTTATGAAATTTTAAAAAAGGATCTGAATTTACATCGCTTTAAAATTCAAATCGTGCAAAACTGAAAGAAAGTGACTTTTATTTACGCAAACATTTTTGTGAAACAATATGTAAACTTAATTTTTTTTGAGCAACGAGGTTCATTTTTAATCAAACGGCCACGTCAACAAGCAAAATTGGCGTTACTGGTCTCCAAGAACCCGCAGTTTTCGGCTGAAATATCAAAAACCATGGCCTTGCCCCAGGGTAACTGTTTGATGTGACCTATCCACGCATGAGATATTTGGATAATTTTTTCCAAAAATTTTTGAGGCCAGGCGACGAATGACAACCTGCGAGCTCATCCATCATATTCTTCCTACACGTGGTTTCAACAGGATGGGGCCACTGCACATGCACCCAGATCTTTGATGAATTTGCTACGGAAAATTTTTCCCCAAAACTTGATTAGTCGCTCGATCGCCTGATCTAACTTCCATGGATTTTTTTATGGGTGTACCTCCAAGAGAGGGCTTAGAATAACAACCCCAATCTATTGTGGCTTTAAAGGCAAATATTTGTCAAGAAGTCAGCTCTAAATTGAACCAAGCTTACTGCAGCGTGCGGTGCAAGAAGCAAGGTTTCGTTTTGAACAGTGTTTTTAACTTGGAAGAAGACATCGTAATGACACACTCTTTAAAAAAGAAAATCTGCATTTCCATTCCATAGTTCAGTGCTCTTTGTATCAATAATAACGTTTGTTATTTAGGTTGAAAAACATAAATCTGCCACCAGACACCCTGTCATAAGTATTATTAAACTTTTTTGGAAAACAACGCTTTTTAACACCCCTTTTTTAACGCAAAGAATTGACAAGAATTAATATTATGTCACAAACAATTTATGCGGTTAAAATGCATTCAATGAATGAATGAAACAAAAATAAATCGATTAAATCTCCTGTCATTCTTTGAACAAAAAAGTTAAATATTTTTTTGACACATTTTAAAAAACACGTACGTGAATTTATAATTATTGGGTGACAAAGCTGCTAAGGTGTGGAATGGTGGCAAATTGTGGAATGGGTTTAAAATCACAAATCTGTTTTGCGATTTTATAGAAAATTTAATATTCATTGTAGCTGTTTTAAGCATTTTTATTTTCTTTATTTTGATATTTAAGAGCCGTGTCAATTGATGAGAACAATTATGTAAATTCCATTTAATATTTATTTTTTATTTACGTTTCTTTTTCCTTTTACTTTGGCAAGTTATGTCGCCATTTTATTCTATTTTTATATCGAAAAATTTGTCCCCAACTCTCATTAAATGGAAGGAAGTTTTGTTTTACGTTTTTTTTCTTAACAAAATTTAAGCCTTAAGTGACTGGTTACAATGAATTTTAAGTAGTTTTCTTTTTCAATCGTTTTATTTTCATTTTATTTTTAATGTTATTTTTAGCATGTTTACAATATTTTACATTTAAAACCAATTTGTGTTTTTCATAAATTTATTTTTCCTAATTTTTGTTTTCGGCGAAAACAGGCGACTGTTTTTTTTGATAAAATTTATTCTGGTTTTTTTGAATAAAACTGTTTTTGTATTTTTGTTTTATAGTCGCGTTATTATGCAAATGAGTACATGTCTACTACATGTTACTCTGTCTACTCCTGCAGCACTCCTGCTGGTGCTACTCAATTTTGTTGTCGTCGTCATTTCATATTTTTTATGCCTTAAAATGTTATTTTTCATAAATTGTAGGCAAATCATTCATCATAATGGAATACAAGTACTCTAACCAGTGCAACGTTGCGTTCGTCCGTAAATTCATTGGCCACCATGTTTTGTTGTTGTTTCTTTTCCAAAATAACCAACAACTTCATGAAGAAGAACGAGTTTGAAAACGGAAAAATAAATGTTGACAGACTTCTATAAATTTCATAAATTTAATTATTTAAAATGGTCAGCGACATAAAACTGTTTCGAAATCAAAAACCGGTGCAAAACCTGTACTATAAAGTTATAGTTAATTAAACTAATCATTGCCATTTTTCTTGTAAAACTCTTTCTTTTTAAAAAATTTGGATGCAAAAGAAACCCAAAGCACTTTTCATTACAGGAGAGGTATACTGTGAAGAAGCACAGACATTGTGTCACAATATTCGAAAGAACTTACAGCGTGTCCCTCCCAGAGATTGAATTAGCTGATACAAATGCTGACCCGGTAAGGTCAAAGAAGCAACAGTTGGCAGTAAGCCTGTTGAGATGCTTTAAAGTAAGTAGTGCCAGCTAATGCCCGCAAAGAGGTCGGATAGAGACGGCCCCCAGACAAATACTTATAGGGCAACTCTCAAGTGGCAAATTACTAAAATGGTATGGTCTGGTACAATCAGACTTTAACTACAAAGAAAGCTGAGAAGCCCGTGAGCCTGGAAGGCGCTCTGGCACCTGTCGTTCACCGGTCTGATCCTGATGATAGAAGTAGCAAGGAAAGATTACAGATGATAGATGGCAAGTTAAAAGACAAAATTCCCGATAAAAAAAGACCCACAGTGGGGGGACATGCTCCTTTAAGAGATTTAACTGGCAAACACTGCTGCTGACCCAGTAAGCTGTGTTAAAGAAGGTTGGCTGAAAGCGGTAGATGTCAGCCGAGTTAAAATTGCAACAGGAAGAAGCGAACTCGCTGACTCGCCAATATCGCGAGTAGTGCCAAACAGCAAGCTGATGCTTCCAAAGAGGTGAAATTAAGATGGCCTTCCGATTAACACTAACAGGGAAACTCTTAAGTAGGAGGTGGCTGAGAGGGCAACATCAGGATACAATCCGGCCTCGACTTTAAAGAAAGCTAAGAGGTATGTGAGCTGGAAAGCATTCTTGCAGCTGTCGTTGACCGCGCTGATCTTGATGACAAAATCAGTACTCATAGGTGGCAGATGGTAGAAGGCAGCCTTGTAGACCTTTGGCTGGTTTTAATGATAAGCCCAAAATCAGCTTAAATAGTGCTGATTGGTTAAGAGACGTCAAGGCCCTGGCGCTTTGGCCGGAGACAAGGTTGTAGGTTGTTTGGGCTTCAGAACTGCCATTTAGGCGAATTATGACAGCATAGATTTCGCCATCCGGGAAAACGGTGGCAACCGCACTGTCAGTTTTGGCTAAATAAGGCGTCGGTTTTTTTGTCAGACCAGGGGAAGTTAAAAACTGAAATTTAGTAGCTTAAAGCGAAAGAGAGAGCAGAATTTTAGGACTGCAGTGGAACAAAACTCATTAAAAGGACTGGAAACAGGAGGAGGGCTGATTAAGTATGGTCTTTGAACAGGTTTAAGGAAGTTGAAGTGAAATAAAAACATTGCTCCACACTAAAATGTCATCATTCCGGTCAAGGGAATATTTATTTCAAACGTAATCAGCCTAGTGGACGCTTTTTTTCGGGTATTAGGAACTGAGTTATTGTTACAGGTCAGGGCTTTTAGAAAATTGAAGCTGGTATGTGAGTCTAAATATTTTGGGGCATTCCATAGGAAGAATCTTAATTCGGTCCTCTCGTGTTATCTGGAGAGGCAGATAGAATAGGTTGAGACGGAAGAAAAAAAGAAATTTAGAGAAGGATAAGAATGAAAGAAAGAACAGAAGAATGAAGCAGACTAATCAGGGTCTCTGGTGGGAATCGAACCCACAACTTCCTGACTGGTAGACTCGTGCACATACCACTGACCTACCGCGTCGCCCTGGCCTACGGAGACACCCTAGTACTAGGATGTTATGAGAAATCGATCTTAAACATCATAATATAAATTTGATTTTCAAGAAATTGTATATGGTCGGTGAGGTAGGTTTTGAAAAAAACCACCGATAATAGTCGTTGGGGGGTATGGACTTTACAATGACGAATCTAAAATGTTATCATATAAGGGGACAGCAGATTATCCTACAGACTAGTCAGGCCAAGGCTTATAGCGTTAGTCAGACATGCCTTAAGCCTTCAAGGCACATTCCGTAAAGTCCAGGTCGGTAAGGGATTGTGGGAAGGTATTTCGTGAAAATAAGAATTACAACTGCTGATCAGCTTGCTGATAAATAAAGAGGAATCTGTGTGGTGGAATTGAAGATGTTATGTAAACTTGTCTGTTAATACTCAAGACTACAGAATCAAAGGATAACATTTTTCCACGAGAATCTAGGAGATATTTTAAACTATAGACGAGAAACCGTATTACCTTCATAATGAAAGGTAGGTGCCTCAAAAATGGAAATAAAGAGGGGGATTTGGCAGGGGAGTTTACATGAGTACTTAAATCAATTTTTTTCTCTTTCGATCTTCTTTCCTGTTGGCCTCACTGCTTCTTTTCTTTTTTAATTGATGTCTCATTTTTCTTAATTTTTTAAGGGACGCACAATAAACGCAGGAGCTAATGTGTGTGTTGTTGACCCTCTTTTCATCCCCCTCTGCAACTTTACCAAACCTTAATATCTATCGTTGGGAAAGAAATTGGTTGGGTGAGAGCACTTGGAATGGTAACCTTAAAAATCATTATCTTATTCTAATTATAAATCAAAGTACAATTAAACAGTTGCATATTATTGCATTTTCATTTTGTTAACTTACATTTATTCGTTTTTATCTCTTTCGACCACAAAGCATAACAAAAGGAGAATTGAAAATGCATAAAATAAAGTTATTGGTGCCATAAATAACCAGTTCATAAAACAAACATAAATTTCATTCGTAAGATACACATCAAATAATTGCAAATATTTGTAGCGAAGGGCTTACGAAGTGTTTTTATATTGGAGTTGTGGATTCTGTATATGATGACACTGCAATAAAGACATGCAACGAATATTGTATTGCAACACACGCACACATGCACACACAGATGTGTTCTATAATTTCATACCACCCTTTAACAATCAAACTGCAACAAAAGGCTGTGCTATCAGGATCCAACACAAGGATTCGTGTTGAAATTGCAATGTAAACAACAACACTTCACATACAAGATATTTACAATAAGAGTACAATAAGCTTTCAATAAATTGAGTTGTACTTGAGTAATGTTGTTAGGGTTGTTGTTGGAAAAAGCTAAAAATATGGTTAAATTATCACATGCAAAATATTGTTAAAAGTTTTGCAGGACCAACTGATTGCATTCATTGCTTTCACAATGCTGATGGCGTTGGATCGCTTCTCTATGAAATTAAAAATATTTCTTAAAAAAAAATAGAGGGACCGTATGAGTAGATGTATTGGTATTCGGGTAATGTTATTCAAAAAATTCTTTATCCAATGAATATTAAACAATACACTTCAGCATCCGTATTTATTAATGTCGATGTGTGTGTGTGTGTGTCTGTGTAAATCCAAAACTGTTTTTATGTGCGTATATTTGATGATAAGCGTTTGCAGCAAACAACGATGACACTTCAGTTGAAACCGTGAACACATATGAACTTTTGTAGATACAATTGCAGAGATATGAACAAAATGCATTTATGAAACAATTCAACAAAAACCAATTTAATACGTTTTAATAGGTTTGCACCGACTTTATAAGAACAAAATTACATTCGAACATAATATTTGTTTTATCTTTATTTTTGACATAAATTGATTCAAAACGTTTATTTCTCTATCCGAGCGGCATGTTCTTTCTGTCGTTTTGAAATGCCTTTTTCCACTCGATGTTTCACTGAAGTTTCGGGTTTTACTCTCTGCTTGATCCGCAATCAAATTCGCACTAAAATAAATTTCCAGCTGGGGAATCTTAGTTCAGTTGTTACAATATGACCGACGTTAACTAAAGTTGAGCCTGCGTGCTCTGAAGGACCCCACACAGAGTTAAGTCAAAATAGTTACTAAACAAGAAGAAACCAAAACCAAACTTAAGAGCTCGATGTAAGAAAATCCAAAATGCTCGATACTCTCTTTAGCAAATACTAGTAGCCTCGTTTTACCAACTTCACATATTTTCTCCAAGCCTTGGCAGAAATAAGACCCAATACAGTTTGACTTGGAGCGCACTAGTGGTGAACGGCGACACAAAATATGTTCAACAGTCCTCACATCCTCCTCTTTTGGCATCAAGCACTATCCAACGATGACTTGCTATCATCTCCACCAAGAATCTAAAATTATTCATTCGGAAAAAAAGGGACCTCGTTGCGCCCGGGTTATAAGATTCCCACATAATTTTGCAGATGCTACGCGAAGTGTAGCGTATCCAGATTTTGTGTCTCAAGACCTCAACGGGGACTGTATGCTCCACTGGAAATTAAACCCCTTGATTAGCCAGCTTGTCTGCTGTCTCATTTCCCTCAGTACCTTTTTTTGTCGCCAAACCAGGTAGATGTAAACTTTTTCCAAGGCATGAAGTCTACAAATAGATTTTTCGGTGCCCAAGCAATTGAATTTCTAGTTGGAGAATCATCGTTTATTCTAACAACACGACCCAGGCTAAGCCAAGTTAGGTTAATATGGCTTGCTCATTTCCTTCCATACTAATGTGACCCCAAACCCAGTAGATTTAAACTTGTCCTATTTTACAAAGTCTACAAATATATTCTTCGCACGCCCAAACAATTTAGGATCAGGTGAGGTGTGCGGAGACTGCTTTGATCGCCACCTGACGGTGGTTAAATATCCTTATCTGAAAGTTCTCAGTTTAAGAGAGCAAGGTAAGATCGGTGGCCAATTTGGCTGGTAGAACCTTGAAACGCCTAGCTCTGTCAATGTCAGCGTATAGGTCATACAGTTCATAGATCATACGAGACAGATATTCTTCTACTTGGTCTAAAGTAGAGTCCATTAGGCAATTTTTTTCTTTTGCTTCAACTGTCACTGCTGGTCTAAGTCCACGGGACACCTTTTGCGCTGATACTATCAACTTTGTTTTAACTTCAATTACTTTTTGACCTTATTTGGCAGAATCGTTTCCAACTTTTTCTACTTCTCGCAAAAGCTGACCTATTAAATCAATATCTTGTACACCAGCGAGAATCATGCACTGTTCTGGTGTTAATTCTGACAGTTCTATTCATATTGACGTTCGGCTTAAAACCTTTTGTAAAACCTTGTGAAATACTGAAGGGCTGGGAGGTGTTCACTCGAATGTCAGTTAAGGCCATAAAGGCATATTATTTTTGAAGAGATACCAAATTAAACCATGGCTTGAAAAACATCTGAGCGTGTAAGGCTATAGAAAGTGGTCGCTTAGTCGAAAAAAGAAGGCATGTGCCGATTTGTTTTTCATTGCTCCTTTCCAGAATATGCCAAAATATACCCAATGGTTGATTTGCCAAGCTTCAAGTCACCTAATTATTTAACAGAGTTTGGACGTAAATTTTGTAAGACATTTCGTTTAATAGTATTTTGTGTTGAAAACTAGATAACCTTTTTTTTGCATGAAGATGCATCTAAAACAAAGCTTTCAGTTTAATGTATTACTCTTTGTGTAAATTTTTGAACCTCATTCTGACTCCTGAGCATACCGATTTGCTCATATTCAAGCTTTTTTATTTCTATATTCTTCCTGCGAAGAAACAATTTTTTTTATTTCGTTTCTTCCGGTATCTTTCCTCTGCAAGACGTGTTGCTACTGACTGCAGGGCTACGTTGTATGTAATCTCCAGGTAATATGATAATACACCCGTCTGACCGTAGCAAGAGCGAAAAAGTATACAGTTGAGTAACTGAAAAGGCAGACTATAAATTTTTCCGAGATAATAAGGTGACAAAAGAAGTAAGAGAGTCAGTAAAACAACGGTGTTTTCATGAAAAATTCTATCCTGAAGATGCTTGCATGAAGGAAAGCGAAATATTAAATAAAAATAAATAATGACCTAAAGATTGAACTCAATTTTATTTCATGATTATAACAAAATTTTTCTTAGATGTTTTCCTTTGCCGCTTAAAGGCTAGCCTGCCTGGAAGCGTTTGGTAGCGTCAACACTAAAATTAGACAAAATTGCCTTATAAGTTGCCTTGTCGTAAGGCCTTTTTATCAGTTTGACCCTAATCAATACCGATAGCAATTTGGCCCAAAACAAGACATACGAGTAGTAACGTAAAATAGTAACGTAAAACGGTCACTCTCTCCTTGGCTCATCATACGTGTCCCAAGTGTGCAGAAAATTCCCCAGGTTCAACTTGCTATTATACAATTTTAGGAAACCAGATGACCAGAAGCAGGAGAGCTTAGTACCATACCTTTACATTTCGGAGAGACAACCAATCAACCAAGATCCAACAAAATAGTGCTGTTCAAAAGCAGCAAAATGCTATGATAATCTAGAATCTCTGTAATGATAAAATAATCATAACCAGATTCCGCACTGAAATCTAGTGGCCGTTTGTTGCTTTTAGCAATCACATAGTATACTTGTAATTGATTTTATATTTGACTCCAAAAAATACTAAAGTTGTCCTTTCTTTTGGCGTGGTACGGCCCAGGAAGTTCCTAACCCAATAACCAGCCGTGCATCCGCTTATAAAAAAAAACTGAAAGTAAACAAAATAATTTAAAAAGGAACAGTTACAAACTCTACCACATGAAGATTTTTAAGAGATTGATGTTCTTTTGACCTATAAAATGAATTTCTCTACACACCTCTTTATCACCCCTGTACCCAATTACATAGACATAAATTACAGCACTCAACCTAAGGCCGTCTGGCCACCAATTTTTCTCAAAAAAAAGCGATTCCAAAAGTTGTTACTACTAGCTGTAAGGGCCATCAGATTTCTCTTCGAACTTAATCGGATTTTAATTTTAAAGTTTGATGTTGTGTGTTCATGTCACATAATAATCGCACCAAAAATAATCTAATTAAGAGATTTTTATTGGTGTTTTATTATAAACTTATTCACGTTTTTTTTTGTGTGAAAAATCCTGCACTAAATATAAATTAAATCGAATTCTTAACTAAAGTTTTGAAGTATTCCCCCTGTTTAGATATAAATAGAATTTTTAACACAGAAATCGTACAGCAAATTTCTTAAATGTCTGTCTTATATATGTTACGAGACTGTCTAATGAGGTCTAATTTCCGGAAATTCGAATGTTCAATAAAACGAGGATATAACGTAATCACACTGTACCGACTATAACTGTTTTACTTGTCCTTTTTGACTTACTGACAACTCCAACGAAAATTTATTATGTAGCGCACTTTGCAATAGGAATCATACATTTGCGTTGTTGTTGAGAGAAAAATAATAACAATGTCACAAGATACAAGAACATATTTTCTCGGCTTTTGTTCTAGTTGATGAAATTATTTGTTCGCACATTGTCAATAGATGACTTTAACATTGAAACATCGTAGTACCCACATTCGTACATATATCCACACATACATACTGCAGAACAACAGCAGTCATATGCCATTAACTAAAGGCGTTAACCGACCACCCCCAGCCCAATTTTCATACAAATTCACCGCATTGTTCCATAATACAACATGCACTTAAATTTGAACATCAAACTACCTGAATTTTGTTCAACACTCACAAAAACTCTCTTGCAATACAATGACTGACGCAAGTTGCCAGTATGCAAAAATGCAATTTTTATTTTGTTGTTGTTGTTGTTTTGCTTTTAAACTATGATTCCATTGTTATCGTATTCAGTTGTGGGCATATGTTCTGTATGTTTACGATTTCTTTGGTCTTTTCTAATCTTTATGCTCCCATAACGTTTCATCTCCTTCTTTTAGTCCCTGGTGGCTACTATGAGTGCTATGACTTCATTTAAATTCGAAAAAACCAAAAATAATGTTTAGAACTGAATATTTGTTTGACCGCACCAACAAGTTGTCTATTTTTCTAAAAAAAAAAAGAACAATAAAGTCATAGATCAAGATTTTATGTTGCAGATGCAATTGCAACTGAATAGAGTTTATAAATTTGTTGCTGTTTTTTCTTTACTTTGTTATGCCTTTTCTTGTGTCCTGTCTAATGGATTTTAACATTGGGGAGCGCCATGCATTTTAGTATTTTAAAAAGCAAGTGGGTCTTAATAAAAAAAATTTATTACAATTGTTTGTGAATTGTATCTGAAATTGAGTTGTCAGTTGCAGAGTTATTAATGTTGCACTGTTTGAATTAAAAATGTTTAGTAAATAGAAATGAAAAACTGCTTTGCAATTTGTAAAAAAGAAATTATGATTTATTTGTCAGATTAAAGTGAGAAAAGTGAATGAGTGAAAAGAGTTTCATTTCATAATTACTCTGCAACAAATAGAAGAATATGAAAAAAGGGCTTTTAAGCCCTCTCGTGCTAAAAGCTTTAAACTTTTGTGCTTTTGTTTTAGTCGTCTAAAACCCACGTTTAGTTATGCCAATAGATCCCAAACTATTAAATTAAATATGTCCGACTGGTTTAATGGCAATTAAAAACTTGCAATAAAAGCACAGTGCTATTCTATCCTGTAAGAGTTTGGTAACCCTAAGTCCCCCTGTCTTAAAGAAAGTGACTTAAAATTTTTTGAACTTGTTATTTGACAGAGGCACAAGTTTAGATTTTGAAAAAAGTTGTTTAAACTATATAATCAACTTTTCAGGTAAGTCGCAATCAGATATAGCCTTCAATACCTTCGGATTATTAAAAACAGCCTTGTAACCGACGAATTGCCGATCCATTTCTCATTGGTTTTCTCCAAGATTTAACGTTGCTTAAATTTCTGATGAGGGCCGAATATTCCATCGACCCTAGTTTTTAAGGATTATGGATTTAAAATCAATGATTCATTTTGATGGCATAGAAGTATTATAGGGGACAGTAGAGTTGTTCAAACGTACGTAAGTTAAGGGCAAGGCTAAATTTATTTCACTGAAACCAGATGACAGTCTAGTTTGGACTAGTTTTTGGGCAGATCATCCAAGAGATGATCTGATAATCTGCTATATGGGGGTAAAGAAAACAACAGGAGTCGGCATCTTCCTAAAAAATTTGGAGACCGAGATTTATTTCCGTTCTAAAAAGAAAGAAAAAACAAATTCTAAAATCAAGAAATTTTTCTTAAATTTTTCTCAAATTGAACTTAAAATTTTAAATACGATCCATACTTAGGTTTTGGGCAACTTCGCTGTGACGGGTGTGACCATTTTGCCTACATTTTTGCTTATAACTAAAATAATTAAAATTTTTTGTTTCAAAAAGGCTATGATTTCCAATTATATTATGCTCTTTAGCGATTAATAGTAAGTAGGCACTACAAGAGCATACATTCTAGTCACAATGATTACCTGTAGATTGTAACGGGTGTGACCTTACAAATTGGAAATTAAGAGCATTTTAAATTTAGGATCTACACCATTTCCAATTGTATTTCAGAACTTTCCAGTTGTATTTCAGAAATTTCTAATTGTATTTCAGAAATTTCTAATTCAATTTCAGAAATTTCTAATTCAATTTCAGAAATTTCTAATTCAATTTCAGAAATTTCTAATTCAATTTCAGAAAAAAAACCGGATTAATATTTTGGATTTTTACGATAGTTTTAAGTGTTTTCATTCGTATTTGATTCATTTTTTCTACAAAAACTGTTTTTGCTTAAGAAAAACCTTTTACAAAATATGACGGGTGTGACATTTTTATCAAAGCGTAAAAAAGCTGACTATTTTGTTTATTATTATTTTAAGCTCTTTCAAATAAAATAAAAATATTATAATTTACATTTGGATCATTTTTATTTTCTTCTAAACGTAAATTGATCAATTTTTTATATAAAGAAAAAAAATTATTTTTCCTATATTTTGACCATTTTTTTTAAATTAAGCCGATTAGGATCACTTTAAAAAAATCGAAAAGATAAACTGTTGCTTTTATATATATTTTTGCATTTGAAACCAAAATGTCTCGGTGCCCAAGATAATAGCGCGCTGGTGTTGCAGTTTAAAGAGTCCCAGGTTCAAATCCCAGCTACAGCAAATAAAGAAAAATATTTTAAATTATAAAGATTAAATATGTATAAAATTAATATAAATTTAATTTATAAAAAATTCTTCTTTCTTATCTCCGTTAGTCAAAAAAGTTAATTTTCATTTTTCGATTAATACCTTCCAATCAATTTTTTAAAGGTTGCATTTGGCGCGGTTTCCAACTTAAATCCTTTTCTGACTTAAATGTGGTTAAAAGTAAACAAATCGTACTTGGTTTAAGAAAATCCATACCTACCGTACTTTCGACACCGCTACGGCTTGATTTAAGTTAAGATTACTTGGTTTATTTTTTGGGTGTAGCAATCACGAAAGGTTTTTTGGACTTCGGGCACATAGATCCTCTGTACGGGTAGTCAAGGATCAATTAGAGCAATTTTGTAATTGGCACCAAATCTAAGACATTATTTCAATACAAGGAGATGAAAATTAATTATTAAAATATAAGTGGAGAGACAAAATGCGAGCATTTAATATTTACAACCAATAGAAAGTTTTTTAAGGTATAATTTATGGATAAAAAATAAAATTCTTTATTCTATATCTTGTTACCCATTAACAATTTAATTATTTTATTTTTAAGAGTTGTATATATAAATGTGTTTAACACACATACATATAAAATAAACTCTGCAATTAAAATTAAAAAAGTTTAATTACAAAAACTTTATAAATAAATTAAAATCTGAAACAAAAGTAGGAATACAATTACACTCGTACCAGTACAAATAAATTTCAAACAAAATGGAATTTGAAAAACATCTCATATCTTAATGTGAACGTATGTGCATATTCATACTACAAGTATGTAATGTATGTACACATATGCATCCCAATCTAATGGGTGTAATCCATACAACTACTTGAACATCTCTGGAAGCAGTTTAAATTTATTACATGGTCGTGGTCTAAGACGCCATGTTTACCATTCTATGTTGACTTGAAATTTAACTAGAGCCGATGACATGGCGTGCTTAACACATTGATTTATTGTGCGAAAATTATAATAATGTTTTCTATTCTTCTTCTTTTTCTCTTATTTTTATAAACGAAAGAAAATGTTTTATTTACATGCATGTTCTCTGTTCTTTTCTTGTTAATCATGAAACCTTTTTTTCTCCTTAAAAAAAAGGTCGTTAAAAAAATTACACATTTTGTTTGTAACACCATCCATTAATTGTCGTCATTTTAAGTTTTACAAAATTTAAGTTTTGTTTTTTTAAAGTTTGATGCAGTAAGATTGTTTAACTTGAAAGAGAAGAAAAAAAAAAATAATTAAAGTAATTGAGCACTGCACTGCACAAGTGCTTAAAGAAGAGGGTTTTTTATTTATCCAGTAGCACATCGAGATAATGACTTGAATTTCATTAATGTAGCGTTAAATTTACTTCGCCAATAATTAAATGGTTTAAATATGTTTTTCGTTTTCTTGACTGTAAATAACTCAATTGGCAAAAGCGCTTGATATTGCTAGCCAGACATTAAATAGTAAAAACTCTGATCACCAAAACGAGAGCGTAACTGGATATAAACTTCCAGAATTGGCTAAGTTGACCATGGGATTGTCTAGCCTTGTTCTCGCAGACCCCCTTCGCTTTATTTTACTGCCCAGGTAGCAGACTGACTTGACATTTTTCATCTTTTGTATTTGTAATGAAAATTTTCCTGGTTTTTGGGGTTGGAGAAATGGCTGATGAGGCTTTAACTATTCTCCTGCTGTGTAAATGCACACAGAAGAAGAAAACACATCAAGACTTTTTTCTAGACTTTATCCAAAATCGTACTCCATACTTCTGGGTACGATAAGTACTTCGGTTTTCTTAAATCAAATCTATTCGAGGTTACTTCCAAAAATCAGGCAGAAAGAATCTGTTGTTTGTGAATATATTTGAACATTTAACAAAGTGTCTCGGTAGTCTGGATGGTAGTGCGCTGTTGTTGCAGTTTGGAGAGTTCCAAGTTCAAGTCCTAGCTACGGCAAGTACAGACAAGAATTCTAAATAAAGATTATTTAATATGTGTAAAATGAAAACAAATATAAGGCTTTGTTATTAAACAAAATTGTGCTGAAGCTCCTAATGAGAAAAGAAAATTGAAGGAGGCATACACTGGAACCAGAAAAAAGATAAAAAAATGTTCTTCGGGATAAAGGCCACTGGGCCAATAATCTCATTTAAGAAGTCCAGAAGTTGACACTCCAAACAACTAGGCCGCCATAATTTCAACTGTTATAAAACAATTAAATGCAGTCAAAGAAACATTATTTATTCGAAAAGAGGACAAATGGACCTATGTTTTGACCACTCTTTGATATTGCTGAACACTATCCATTTCCCATTAGACCCACATGACCTTTATTTTAAATGCACTAAATTTAATTAAAATCATTTTATTGGAGAAAACAATGAATTATTTCTATGGGATATATGGAATTTTATTTAAAATGTAATCCTAAAGTCAAAATTATTTTAAGCTTAAGCTTATGTGTTCACTCCTGCCACAGTCATCTAAGAAAAGACAATTTTTAACAGGAGCCTTATGCTTTTATCGCCTACCTATTACCAAACGTTTAAAAGTTTTATCATCCCTGGAAATCATTACTTTTAAAACAAACCATTGCGCTTACCGCAAAATAGTATCCATGAATACCAGTTTAAAGGTATGTATTTTATCAATAAACATTCCCATGGTGAGGAAATAAGCCTATATTAAAACTTCTTCCGACCTGTGCGTCACCGGACACGATTGCGATGCAACTCGACACCAAACTAAAGCTGTTCCCTCAACTTGAGTCCTATTTAAAACCATCACGATGCCACACCAAAGCGAGGCCACAGATAAAACGCTATGGGCTCCTTGTAAAAATAAGGTGGCCAGACCCCGTAACCGAGGCTTCTTCCAGTTGGACTCTAAACAGTTCAGGGGCTCACAGCCGAAAGCTCTTTCAATTTCGGCCACTGTTGGCAACCTTACGCCACTAAGGACACATCATTTCTGTCTACAGACATAGAACTGACATGCCCTAGCTGTTGCCAGTTTCTGCCACTGCCACTGCACTGTGGTCGGAAATTTAATTTCGTTGGCCAAAAGTCAATATGTTTACTCTCACGAAATATGTTTTTGTTTTTGAAATCTAGTAGTCAACACTTCAAAACAACCAAAAATCAATTTTTTTATTGTATTATGCAATTCACCGTTATTCGGTGAGTCATCGAAGTTGAATTTGTTTGCTTCATTTGTAAACAGAAGTGCGTTCGGTTTTTTTTTAAAGCTTATTTCATTTGCTTCTTAAAGCTAAAAACAAAGCGCGTTAAATAAAAATTTAAATGGAAAACGAAGGTGATGGTAAGTTTATTAATTTTGTAAAATATAATGCTCAAAAATTGGATACTCAAAAATATAAAATAACTTTTTCCAAAAGTCTTTAATATTTTGGAATTTATTTTATTTTTAAAGTTTGAGTAAGCTTAACACATTTTGTTTAGGAGTGTTAAGCATAAGATTAAAAACCAAATTACTTTGAAGTGTTTAGTTTTTGGAAATGTTTATCTCGATTTGCGGTTTTTTGCGGTTTTTGAGTAAATTTTTTTTTCAGTCGTCATTTGCTTACAGAATTCAGCAGTTTTTGATATTTGGTTGACCCAGCAGAAGAAAGGAAAAAATAAGGACGCACTAATAAATTATTTTAGCATTTTCGCAAATACGTGTGTAAATCATATTTTCAATTTCTAGAAAGAACATATTTACTCGTAAGTACCGTATATTTTCTCATGTAGAACTAAAAAAAATTAAAACTCAGAAAGAAAAGAAAAAAAAAATTTATGTAAATTTTTTTTTTTAATTTTAATCTAAATATATAAAAAAAATATTTATTTTATACAAAAACACTTAAAATATACTGCGAATTCAAATTCCGGTTAAAAATTTCGTTATTTTAAGTTTTAATAGTTTTGGCCAAGAAAAGTGATTTTTCGACCATAGTGCACTGGGGGAGTGGGGACTATACGCCAACACTATTTTGCTTACAGATGGAAAACTATCATCCTCTAGAAGCTCTCAGTTTCCATCACAGTCAAGGACTAGTGACCTACGCTGCTAAGGAAACATCATTTCTTCCTACAGCTAGAGAACTTATAGTTACAGGTAACGGTGAAGCTCCTGCCGCTTGTCATTCTTATATACTTTGTTAATACAAGACAGTTCGTGTGATAATGCCAACCCAAAACTTGTTCCAATCTCTAAGCAGATAACTCTGGTGGGTTTCATAAATCCGAAATTAGCACTCTTTTGTCGCCAAAGTGCTATCATTATCAAAATATGGGTGAATGTTTTGCTAAGATAATGTTTAATTCGGGAAAAAAGTATTATTCAATAAATAAAATACGTTGTTCTCTATTGCAATGCCAGCTCTCAAATTTATTTACCCTAAAGTTGCCAACACTGCGCTAAACGTTATTACTTTCCTAGTGGCTTCTTTAGTCTCTAAAGCTAAACATAAAAAAGATCTTATACATAGTACTTCCCCAGCAAAAACTTGGAAGTGGTTAGGCCTTACAAATTTTTTACTTTTCAACTATTATTACATACCGTCTGTATTACTTAGCAGTTGTTAGATAATAAGTTATTTCTTATCTAAAATTTTGGCAGGCAGTTTCAGTTTGACAATTTCTTAACTTATTCCAACTTAATATTTGAAGCCAGTTTTAACCCAAACATCAAAGAAAAAAAATTTAAATGCAACAATGAGTAACTGGGGTCCCCAGGAGAAGGTTATTTTAATGCCAGCAAAGTAATAGCTTGTGTAAGTCCCTCTTTGTAAGTGAGGTAAATACTTATTTAACTCCCTCTTTGTAAGCGAGCATGCTAAGTACTTGCCTCCAATGTCATCGCCATATTAAAGTAATGAGTTAAAATGCCAATTAGTAAGAGTTTTTTGGATTTTATCTCATTACAAAGCAATGTTAGTTTTTGCTGGGTCGTTGTTTTGTACTTCTCCTTTAATTTATTACATCCAGCTTCAAGATGTGGTCCTCCACTTTGTATTTTCGTCGAGAAATGAATTTAGTATTATTTAAAATGCTCCTTTCTTCCTATATACTTAATGAAAATCTATAAGGCAAAGGATTCCTTCCGAAAATAGCAACAGCTTAATTTATAATGAATAAAAAACAATTTGAAAATTTAAAATGGCGCATTCGGTTGTATTTAAAATGTCTCCTTAATTGCTTACAATATTCGTTTCAGCCATTATTGTTACAATAATTTGTTGTAATAAATAGTCAAACCCATAAGTATACAAACATAAGTGTTTACAAATACTATTAATATATATTTGTATGTATGTATGTACGTACATATGTCATATTCATGTCTGGTTTAACCTAATTAATGGCAGTTGTCATTGTTGTGTTTAAATATGCGTGTCTAGATCACTCCCTTTCAACAAATTAATATGTTTCTATTAATTAAAAACGGTGGTTGAAAAAATAGGGGATTTTAAAATATTTATGCATGTGGTAAAATAGCACAAAAAATTCATTTTATAAACATTATTATTTAGAAGGAACTATACATTTATTCAAAAAAATTTATTCCATACATTTGAAAAAAAAATGGAAAATTGTGAACAAATCATAAAATTTTAAAATGGACTGATATCTTATCTGAGGACAGAGTGAACAAATTTTGATGCCTGTTTATTTACATGTCAAAAGCCAATGCATGTTTCTGCACAGAAACTATTTTTCGTATAACTATACTCTTCACATAGCTGATAAGGAATATGTAAGTTTATCAACCCATTTGAAATTTCTTTAATATCCATCTTCGACCCCATGAATTATGTATGTATGAATTTTCTTGGTCCCTATAGATAGGAAAGTCGATATAGCGATGTCAGTCTGCCCGTTTTATAGTTAAAACGAAACTTTTAAAGCCCTCCGATGTCGCATAGACCTGTAAGTGGTATCAAACTATTAAAAATATCTGCGCAAAATCGCTGTTGCAAGCCAACAAAATCGCCAGATAACTAACTGAGATATAAGCAAAAAACCAAGACTTCCTCTGTTTATTTCCTTAATATTTATACATAAAAACCTCTACAACTGTTTCGGAGTTTCCCCTACACGGGCGCAATTTAAGACCGACTTCCACTAATTTTTCTCACAAACATTTTTCTAGAACATATTTACACCCTATCTATGTCCCCTAACAGGGTTGTCATACAAAGTTTAATTTTCAAAAAATTTGTTTTTTAAATGGCTCCCACCGCTTTCAGGGTGCTCCTACATAGTTCAAATGTAAGGCCGGCCCCAATCTTATTTTTCAAACATTTTTGTAGAGCATGCTTAAACAGCCCCTAACAACGTTACCATGCAAAATTTAAAAAAATTAGGTTAAAAACCCCTGCAACTACCTCAGAGTCACCCTCAGAGGAATAAAATGTATCAAAGACTCCCTTTGGTGTTTCTTTTCAAACATATCCTAGAACATACTTACCCCCTATCACTACCTAAACGAGTTGCCATACAAAATTTTCAAAAAAAGCTGGTAAGTTTCCCAGAGTCGGCCCTACAGAAATAAAGTGAATGACCGACCTCCATTATGTTGATCTCCAAAGCATATGCCTAGAGCATACTTACGCCCTATCACCATCGCCTAAGGGGGCTCCCATAAAAATTTGGAAAATTGTAGTCAATCACCCTCTACTGCTTCCAGAGTGCCCGTGGATAGGTCAAATGCAGGACTGACCCCAATTAATTTTTCCTTGGAAACATTTTCCTAGAACAAACTAGCCCAATCTCTCCGCCATACACATTTTTAAACAATTAGGGTAAGACCCCCTACACGTTGCGTAGGGTATATAACATTTGGCACAGCCGAATAAAGCGCTCTTAACTGTTTTTTATATTGGTGTAACTTTTTACATAGCTCATCTTTTTTTCGAAAAAATAGTTTCATTTGAAAATATACGATTCTAAAACGATGGTCCAAAAACGTTGTACCACCACAGCACTGCAAACACAAAATTTTGACTCTTTAAAAATATTGTACCATTACAGTACTGTATATATAAAATCGCAACCCTAGTTTGTAAATGTCAAACTTGCTTTCAAAATAAAAAATGTTTATATTTTTTAATTAAAAAAAATGTATAAACGTAAGAAAAAACTAAAAAAACCCTAAGATGCGTTTGAAAGTCCTTTGCATGTTTTATTTTGCTACATATAAACATACTTATTTAAGGAAATCCATTATTTAAAAGCCTAAAGTAGCAATATCCATCATTTTAACAAAAGCAATTTGAACTCTTAAGACAGAAAAGATAAAAAATGTTATTCTAATACCGTAAATTTAAATTTACAGTATTGCTACAACATAAAAACCAAGAGTCGAAAGACGCCCATTTAGCGATATCATTTCAACATCGAAACAGCATTGTTAACGTGTAAAATTAACGTTATTTTGATATTGAGAGTCCTTTCCCAACGTCGGGACAGAATCGGTTTGATTGTCTTTTTCTGCTTGGGTACTTACATCTATATTTTATTAACTTGTCTTGCTTTAAATTCTTTTAACGCATTAAATTTTTTGAGTTTGAAGGGGATATTCTGTTAAAAAAATTTATAGATAGTGACAACTCTCAATTTTCCCTTATGATTTTTTTTTTAGTATAGGAATTTTTCAAAGTAGATACATAAAGGCTTTATGCCCTGTGCTTATTTTTTATGATTTGTTTTTTGTCAAAATCTACGTTTAGACTTTCTGTGTCTTTTACCGGGATAATGATATCTTAAACTTCTTTTCGGATCGGTCCAAGGTTTAATGGGGAGGGGAAGGGGGAGGCACAACTGCAATAATTGTGCAGCAGGGAGCTCTACAATCTTCCTGAAGACTGTAGTATTTTTAAGGCATAGATTCCAGCAGTCAAATTATTCGCTTATTTTGCTATGCTTAAGCCAAACTTCGAAAACATCACCTGCTCCTTAATTATTTAAAAAGTCCGTTGGGTTCGTGGACACACAGTATTTATGAAAATAATATGGCCTATGGAGTTTTCAGTGGAGATAGTTATTCTTCCCTGACGGTCAGAGACAACTCGTGTAGGGTCTCCATTATTTTTTGGGGACTGATAAGGTTTCTTCTTCTCCTTCAAAAGAGCGATTGCAGACTCCTATTAAAAATGATAACAGGTCGTTGCTAGTGTATTGGTTCACTCCAAATGAGTATGACAACAGGCCAACGGTGGTTGCAGGTTTTGTGGAGTAGCAAGACTATTGTCCAAACTCTGTTTTATTACCCATGGGTTGACCGCTCTAGAGCAAACTGCTTTGGGTCATATCTTTTCAGAAACATGGAAAAACTATCTGCGATTGGTTGTGGACGAGACTGTTGCCAAGAGATTGTGGGGAGCCCTGAAGTTCGTTGCAGTGCATTAATTTAACTGGAATTACTGGATTATATTTTTTTTGTACTGTTACACTAGAAACTCAGGCGGTAAATGTGGCTCCTTAGGACCAGCCAGTTTAACTTAACCTAATCTAGCTAAAGTCAGTGTCTGGTCATTTTTTTTTTGTACACATTATGGAGTTCTGTTGAAAAGTCACACGAAGATATCTCAATCTACCTGATGTTTTACCCGGCGGATCAGATTTAGGTGGCTGGCCAATACATTTTTATATGTTGTTGCCGAATGAACATAAAGCTGATAGCAAGAAAGGCGGTAGCATCTAATTTTTGCCCAACTGAATTAAATTCCAATGGCCGTTCTTCAAAATACTGCAGGCGTTTTATTAGCTGGGAAAAACTGTCGACAAGATTTGACAGTTAAGTATATAAAACTGGGCTTACATGTTGTGAGAAGCAATCATGAATCGTTCAAAGCCAAAACAACCCTTCCAGATTTAAAAATTAGCTTTCAAAGTTAATAAATCTGTTGGGGAAATTCATAGAGTCCAATGTTCATTTTACCGTCCACTTTATAGGCATAGTGAGATTCGGCATAGTGAGCAAGAAAATATTGATCGTCTTCGCACTAATTTTACTTCATTTGATCCACATATATCAAGCAGATAGGGTTTGGTGTGGTTTTTGCGGAATTTAATGCTGTTAGGCTGGCACAAATTTCCCTACAGCGAGCTTACAATCGATTTATTGTAAAATAATTTGTTTGGCAGCTTTATTTTCAGAAGTAATTTCGCCTACTGACGCCTGGTTCATGCAGTTTAACGCCTCTGTGATTACTTTTAGCGAAGCTTTGTAAAGTCATTTGCTTATGTCCACCAGCAACTTGCCAAGCCACCACTGGCTTTATTTAGCCAGATTAAATGAAAAGTTTAAAAAAATAGACTGATCGAAGCCATGCACCTCGTACCTGCGGCCAGGAAATTTTCTTCTAGATTATAGCGAGTAAAATTTAATCCCATTAATTTCTGTCTTAAACTATCATTTTAAGTTCTCATACAGCGAAAAAAAAACTGCCATTATTTCAGCATATAATGAATTGGACAGTCTTTGTTAGTCAAGGATCTGAAGAGCTCTTTGCTTTGCAAGTTGCCTATTTAATACAGCAACAAATAGAAAAATCCCTGCCTACAGGTTTTGCAAGGGCGCATGAAGCAATTTTTATTGTCCTATAAGATAATATGATCTATACTTAATAACTTTTAAATATTATGTATTTCTTTCAAATTACTGGGCTTTTTATTCAAACGCCCTTAAATATAAACCATACAACAGCAACAATAGCACATAATATTGGTATTGATTTACAAAATCGATGCAACAGTCTGTCAATGAGTGGCAAAACAACAAGTGACACATGTCTTTGATTTCAATGGAGAAAAAAAACTAAAGGAAAGGATACCAAAGGTGGCGCCACATACCTGAAAAACAAAGCTCGTATTATTTACTTTTTAAAAAAAAACAAAATAACAATAACAAATTAAGGTGGCACATGGCCAGACAAAAGACAGTAATACAAGTGATGAAAAATTGTAACGTTCCCTTTAACATACATAAAATGTATTTTTTTAAGTTTTTTTTTCCTTTTTGCAAAAAAAATCTGAGAAGACCTACTTAAAATGAAAAGTGTTATATTTCCGTGAACTTCACCAGTGTATGTTAGTATGCATGTGTATGAGGGCATATATTTGTTTGTATTTGTCTTAAGTCAAGAATTCTTAAGGTGTCATATTCTAGAAGGGGAGATTTTTTTTATTTTAAAATTTGTACAATTTCTTATAAATTTCAACTTAAATTGAGCAGAAAACCAAAGGGCGCCAGTCAGGAGTGTGTGGTTTTTTAAATATTAGCACTGTTGCTTCTCCTTGAGCAAATAATACCCTACACTATATAATTAAGCAATCAACTAAGCCACTTTTTTTTATATTTTTATTCTACTTATTGCTCTTACTTTTCTGAAGCTGAAACTATTAAGATTATACTGAGAACATATAGTTATATATAAATATATCAAAATGTAAATTATATCAGACATTTAACGACATCACATGACCGAGGTTGGGTAGGTAAATTAGTGCAATCAATTTTATAGTCATGCCGTTTAATGTTTTGATCTTTCAACGATTTCGGTGGAAGTTGTCTGGACGAAGAGGAAGAAGATGATTCATAACTTTTTATGCCTTGTTTCGGCATTTAAAAAGCTTTGACGTTCTCCGGATGTTGCTGGCATTAGGCTAAAATTTGTCATATTTATTAGGTGATAGTGTGTTGTTCGCAAGTATGAGAACGGATAATACCAATCTGATACTAAAGGGACACACAATCCACCCAAAGATAATATTGAACAAAAAGCTGTCGCCGAGGCTCAGTGAATAGGAAAACGTCAAAATGAAGGTCATTGCGCTCTATGCACGCAGGAAAATGCTGACTGAGCACGGGGTCCTGCGTATTGGATGTATACTGCGGTTACTATTTCCATGTTACATTAAAGGGTGCTCGTGTGGTTGACTGCACTGGAAAAGCAAGTCAACAGGCGCATCCCTACCGTGAAACTGGATGTAACCTTAGACTTGAAATTAATTATTCTGGTAGCAGAAAGTATAGCAAAGAGGCCTGTGACTCGGTTGGGGTCAATGAATTAATTCACTCGGGTGCCACATGGTAATGGCAGGATTATTTGGAGGATGAAATATAGCAGTGATTACACGACGACGAAACTTAGCTTTAACGGGAAGAACTATGACTAGTTGGAGTGCTTTCGCCCAGACCACAGGACCTGTAACTTCTTTATAGATTTGTTTGAGCTGGAGAGGATGGCGTGTATGTGATCTGCAGTCTTCTGCCAAGAAATGGAGCCAGGTCACCGCATTCGATTTAAATCGAAATTTCATTCGATCGATCGAGTTTTCAATGTTTTTGATATACTAATTCTAATAAGAACTTTAAAATTTTGATTCAAATCGAATGCGGCGATTTGGCCCCTGAATTTTAAAAGGACAAATAGCCCGAAAATTGCAGTATCTCTAAGACAGAGATTTCAGTAGCCAAATTGGTCACCGCCAATTTTTCCTTGTCCTCTCAAACTTAGATTTTCATTTAAATATATATATTTATAGCCAGGTGGGAATCAAGGCAATCTCCGCAAACTTAAACGGCTTCTTAACTCTTTAGGCATGCAAGGAATCCATTCGTTGACTTCGTATCGCAAAACTAACGCACATCTTCTAGATTTGGGGACATAGGGGTATTGAAGAAAATGAAGGCAGACAAACTGGCGAAGCAAAGGGCCCATTTGCTTATAGACAAAGCAATGAACGTTAATACTCCATCAAAATTATACAATAAAGGATTCTGCAGTGAGGATCCCTAAGATTCGGGATTGACGAGGTTTTTTGTCCTTACGTGCGAGGGAACGATCGTAGACTGCAAGTAGGGATCAAAGAAGGTCATTGTTGGATAGCTGCTGTTGTCAATAGAGAAAAACTGCTAACCAGCGATGATTGCTAGCTCTGGGGTGTGCCGGGGAATAGGGAAACTTTTAAGTATATTCTGTGTCACTATCTAGCGCTCGTGCGATCCAGGGTCTTGTAGAGTGAATATCTGGGGTTGGTAATACGAGGCTGCTGACATTGGGTAAGGTAGTGTTGAACATCTTTAATTTTATAATATCGAATAAGGCAGACTGATTATCGCTTCTGTTTGACCGGTAACACTAAGAACTCAAAGGGTATCGGCTAACCAAATCAATGTAACCTAACCCTAGTTGGCGAATAGGGACCCAAACGAAATGGCTATTGCCGACCACTAATGTTTCAGCCTCATTTAAGATTTATTTCACCTAAAATTTATATTCTTTTCTTTACGGAAATCGATGTAAATTTAATCTTGTTTTCGCAATCGCTTCTTTTGTCTTACCTAACCTAAAAATAATTGGATTTTTGTTAAAAATCACATTCAAAAGGTTATAAGTCATAATCTCTAAATATTTTAATTTGTAATTTTTTTTCCTCATGAAGTATGTTCCAACGTCAACTATTACCCTTAATTTCAAAATGCTTTCTTTGATTTGTTATTTACCTTTTTTGAAGTGGAAATAAAAAATGAAATAAAAAATGTTTTTATATGACAAGTAGTTAGCATTTTGACACTTGTTCCTTGAATGCCTTAAAACAACAAAGAATAACGGTGTATTAAACTGTTATTGCTTTAAAATATTCTAAAGAAAAAAGTATGAAATCAGTCCATTAAACGAAGGTCATTTGTATTTGAAGGTAATCATGTGAACTAACAACCGCATTATATAAAACATATGTTCATATATACTTAAACACATAGTGGCAAAAAAAACGCACATGCTACCAATTATTTGGCGCCAAAACTTATCTAAAAAGAATTTTGGAGAAAGGGTATACCTTTACAATCTTTTTTCAGATTTCTGGTAAGAAATAGATTTTTCATCAAAAAAAAATTCTTTAAACCTCTGTTGGCAGTAAAATTCAGCTTTTTGCCAAAATTACTCTATATTGATTAAAGGAAATACAAGCAGGATGGGGCGAGCTCTACACTATAACTCAGCTGTGGCAACACTTAACAGGAATCATTTTCTAAATTCTTAGTTATTATAATGTACAAGGTGGGCCAAAAGAAGTCATCCGATGCTGTTTGGCTCTAATTTTTTTCTAAATGGAAAAACTTTGATTTTGTTTTTTGATTATGTTTATTTAATCCTTTGATTATGTTTATTTAAAACTCCTGCCTATATCATCATTCTCAAGTCGAGAAGATGATATCGGCAATATAGGAGCCGTCCCAATTGACTGCTATACGGGCTCGTTTTATGGCATTTTTCAACACTGCGGCGAGAACTTTGGGCGACAGATTCTCACACTCGTGTCGAATGTTTTCCTTGAGCGCTTCCAGGGTCACGGGCTTGTTAACTTAAACACGGGACCTAAAACCCCTACAAAAAAAGACTGGAGCGAGCGATCTGGCGGGCATATGTTAATCGCCAAACAAGAGATGAGGCGTCCCGGGAATGTCGCCTTCAGAATATCGGCTGGGGCTCGTGCAATGTGTGCCGCCGCTCCGCCCTGTTGGAACTACATATCCTCCAGTCTTTTTTTCCGTTCAATTGAGACAGAAAAGTCTCGGCTAACATGGCCCTATAGAGCACACCGTCCACTGTTGTAGTTTGACCAGCGGCGTCCTCAAAAAATGGCCTGATGACTTCTCCCGCGTGAACAGCGGTGCCCCAGAAGCAATAGTTTTGCTTGTTCACGTACTCACTGAGGTAGAAATAAGCCTCAACGCTCATTATGATTTAGATCAAAAATCGTCCACTTCTGCCCCGAGATTGCGGATGCCATTTGGAGATCGACAGGCAGCAGCTGATTTACGGACTTGGTATGGGAACATGCGCAGATTCTTGACCAAAATTCGCCTAAGGGATGACCGGCTAATGACTTATTGAGAGGCACAGCGTCTGGTCGATGTCGACATCCTCGCCAACGCCAGCGATATTCTCGGCAGAACGGGTGCTCCGGGGATGGCCACTCTTAGCAGCGTCTCGTATGGTTCTGTACTCTTCGAGGTTGGTGGCCAAACGGTGCCGTGTTTGCACAGTCGTTGCCGGACGACCGGGGAATCCGTGACGAAATTTGCTCTGCGCCAACACCACATACGAATTGTTACGCAAAAAAATAGACACGATTATTCCGCGTTCTTGGGGATTGTATCGCTCTATGGCTTGTTCACTTGCATTTTACATCTGTCTAGTTCATAAATGTAAAAGAGATTTGACATTGGCCGCCATTTGCAAAAATAATCGTCTCTTCAAATAGGGTGATTTCTTTTGGCCCACCTTGTAGATATGTTCGAGGTGGTGTATTATGCGCTTATGCAGATTTCTACTATGCCTAACAGTTGAAGTCTGAATTCCCCTCCCAATTAAATTTTTCGACTCAGAATCACTTTCTAAATCGAGTAATATATGTCTGCTCGTCCGTCTGGCTGGGTGATTAAATTATCATTTATATGTGCGACAGATATGAAACTTGATGATTTTCAAATTAAAATCGGGAAATTATTAAGGCATGAACTAAACATTTACTAACCATTGTTCTAACCTACCGACTCTTTTAAAAATTAATACAAATAAAGATAAATCAAGGTAAAGGCTTTCTAAGGGCTCTTTAGAAAATTTAAACGAAAGTTTCTGTAAAATATAAAAAGAATGCAGGCACATCGCCTAAACGGTTCTTATTCTCTTATGGTATTTGGCTTTTATTTTTGAGATCTATAAATACATGCACTAATGCAATACCACCTTACCACCTTAGGGTTAAAAATAACAAGATATTACCATGGGAGACGACATTTATTTAATAAAATTTTCTTGTAAAAATGCTTAATAGAAATATTAATAATTTTTTGTGAGTTTCAATTGAAGCAAAAAATATAAAAGTTTATATAAAACATTCTTTTCTTTGATTAATTAAATTTTTTTATCAAAAAAACATACCCTGTTCACTTTGTTACACCAAATTAAGCAGCAGTAATCATTTCTCATTATGGAAAAACAAACTTTTTATATAATTTTCGTTAATTTTTTTTTTTTATTTGTTTGGCATTTTCTATTTCCCGTAAATATCTTTTGATACTTAATTTTATTTGTTTAAAATTTAGAAAAAAAAATATCTTAAAAATTCCAAACTTCTGTAGAATTTTTCCCTTTATTTATTTAATGAACATGAAAAAATGTTTCCGTTTTTTTTAATCCACTTTAATGAATTAAAAGCATATTTTTTCTAGTTTTATGTTCCTGGTTTGTTTGTCTTATCATCTACCGACTCATTTAGAAGCTGACACTCATCCATCATTGTGTTGAAATATAAGACGCCAAATTAGATTTTCTCCTTTATTTAAACTTTTTTTGTCCTTTTTTTTTACCTACAACGAAGAAAAATATTTTGATAATTCTGAGATAAAAAAGCCAAATATTTCCCTTAAAATTAGTGTTTTTAATATAATTTTTGTATTTTATGCTTTAATACCTGTAGTCCTGTGCTTTCCTTGTTTCCTTTTTAATTTATATTTTTAAATTGTTTTAACACTCACCCCACTTTTGGTGATGTCCTTCCTTCTTCTGTCTTTTGAAGATAATTTAGTTTACTTTTACAAATTTTTTGTTGGTTGTTAATTCGTCTTTACTTTGTTCTTTTGTTTGACAAAATGACTTTGTCCCCACAATTGATAATTTGATATTCACTCTTTATTTTTTTGGGATTTATTTTTTCTGTTGTTTTTTTTATAATGAATTCAATATTTGATTATATTAATAAAGATAATCATAAAGAAATATTTTAAAGTAAAAGTGGATGTTTTTTTATAAAAAAATATTCAACATAGGTATTGTCTGTAATTACAATTAGGGGATTCACAAGGTGTCCTATTATGTCCTATTTAAATTGTTTTAAAATTTCAAAATGGTTTTTATGTCTTTCATACAAAAATAGTTCTTTAAAAGTACCACGTCGTTTAATTTACTTATTAAATTGTCACAACAACTCCACTTACACCTGCGCCGAGTGTCCAATAGTTGGTAAAAGTTGTTAAATCATTGTCAAAATTTTATGACAATATGACAATAGGACAAATAGAACACCTTGTGAATCCCCTAAATGTATTTCTTTTATAATAAGAGAAGTAATCAATGCCTCATAACAAAATTGGAAGAAAAGCTAACGTCCACCTTACAACTAAGTCCGGTTTTAAAATACCAAACACGATTTATCTAGTACAAATTTCTTACTTTTAGCCATATTTAAGTAAAACAAGTAAGAGCGTTATATTTGGCTGTGCCGAATCCCTTCACATTAGTCTTTTTATATATTTTACCATTTGATCTAGGCGAGTTACTTCGCACTGTAAATATTGTAATGAAAATACTTTGTGCCGGGCTTAAAGTCAATAGTTATCCTAGTTTTTGATATAGAAAACTTTACAAAATTTTAACATATAATAAAAAACACCATGTAGAAGGTTTGACGTCGAGAATTTTAACATATATCGTTATCATTCGTTTTTAAAACTTAATAAAAGTTGCTTATTTGTATGTGGGAACCCCCTACGCTGCACGTTGGGTTGAAATGGTTCGAAAGTGACGCTTAATTGAATTTTTAAAATTATGTTTTTGTAAAAATATTTGAAATCGGATAAAGTAAGATAAAATTCTACATCACTGTGTAAAATTCAAGCATCTATCTTGTCAGCTGACTCCGTAGTGACGTGTCAAAGTACAAAATTTTTTGCAATTTTTTTAAAAAGCGAAAAAAGTAAAATTTTGCATTAAACGAGTCCATAATTTCCTAATTTAACGTTTACAAAGTGTTATTTTAGGAATGGAACCTTCAACTTCAGGTATTAAAGTGTACAAAAATGATGTAGTGTTTTTGAAAATATGTGTTAAAATATTTTTGACGAGTTTGTTAAAAAAGGTCCAAAATTGGCCTATTTTTGATGTTTCGTGAACCATAACTTCTAAGTTTGTTAAGGTTGGATTTTAGATCTTATATTTTCTAAAAGTATAAAGTCTTAGCTTGATAACACAAAAAAGAAAATTTGCGGTTTTGTTGCTCAATTTTTGCTATTAACATTTTTCTGTTTGAAGTCGTGTTTTTTCACAGTCATGTATTTAACAAAACTAACGTTCGTTCAATACTATTGTTGTTATTGTTGTCGGAGATAGGTGCGTGAACAAGTATCAGTCATCTTTATTCACGAGAGTGTTAAAATGGTTCTATATGACTCCTACAATACATAATTTTTTAATTCATGGTCCCGAAATCATAAAATATGCCCTTTTACCGATTGGAGAACTTTCAGAAGAAGCTCAGGAAGAGAGAAATAAAGATTTTAGAAATTATAGGGAACACTTTGCTCACAAATGCAGCCGAGAAAAGTCGAATGAAGATATTTTTAATAGATTTTTTCTTAGTTCAGATCCATTCATATCTAGTATTAATAAACAAAATGAGCGGAAAGAAAAGCAACAGTTACCAAATTCCGAACTACAGGTTTTGCTATCGCCTATAATTTTTTAAGAAATACATGATAATGAGAGTAGTGAAAGCGAAGATTATGATGATGAAGGTGAGGAAGAACATAATATGGTTTCTTTTTAAGTGTATGACAATTATTGATAAACAAAAAAAATTATAAAAATTTATTTCGTTACTTTTTTAAAAAAGTTGTAAAATTTTCGAAATCCTTCAAAACCCAAATTCATATTTTAAATTAAACTTATATTAATATTTATGCAAAATATATATTATTTTTTTTTATTTTTTAGAAAGAAGACAATATAAGCTTTTGTTTGCTTCTCATTTTTTTAAAAAATCACTTTTCATTTTAAAATTATGGCGAAAATTCTAAAACAAACTACAATTTTCCGATAAATAAAAATGACTATAAAATCGTAAAAAAAGTTTTCCGTGTATTTTATTCTCAGAATATGCCTTTTAATGCATATTTAACGATTTGAAAAAAAAAATTAAAAAAAAATTAAATTACTGATCCCATGAATTAATCGCCATTTGCGGTGTCATCGAACCCACTGTGCGCTGCTCCCAACCAACTATTTTTTTCCAAAATGTAAGAATTGTTGTGTCGTTACCTTTTGTAAAACATTAAAAGTCGATAGCTGTTAAAGTTTACAAAATATATCGTATTGGAAAATTATTTAAAATTGTTAATATAAATGGGGCTACCCCTTCCCCTGCTCCTATCCCAAAAAAAGTTCAAAAATGTCGGTGTTTTTGTCCAATTACTTCTTGTAGAACATTTGAGTCGATATCTGTTATAGTTTGCGAAATATATCGTTAACTCATAAATCATAAAAATCGGTTATATATATATGGGGGCTACTCCTTCCCCTGTTGTTATCAAAAAAAAATCCCGAATTGTAGGTCCAATTACTTATTGTGGAATAATTTTCCCTGTTCCCAACCAAATATTTTTTTCAAAAATGTTCCTTATTGGACAATTATATTTTGTCGAAAATTTAAAGTCGATATCTGTTATAACTTTCGAGATCGTATCGAAAATTTTATAAAATTTTTTCATTTGTATGGGGGCTACCCCTTGCCCTGGTTCTATCCAAAAAACCATTTTTCCAAAAATGTAGATCTCTTTGTCCAATTACTTTTTGTTGAACACTTAAGTCGATAGCTGATATAGTTTCTCAGACTTAGCGCATGAAATATTTCACAAATATTTGTGCAATTGTGGGGGAAATACCACTTGCCCTGTTTCTAAATCAAAGTGACTATATTCACTGAGATATATAGGGATATATGCACGGACTTTGTTCTAAAAAATGGATTATTTTGGGTTTTCCCTTATATCTCGGTCAATAGTAAATCGATTTTGCTGATTTTAAATAGCGATTTTTTTTCACGATATTTCTGATTAAAAGTCATTTTTTGACTAAAAAATTGTCTGTAGCTGATGTGGCTGGGATTAGAACCTGGGACTCTCCGAAATGCAACACCAGCGCGCTCCCATCAAGCCCGCCGAGAAACTTTCCTTTAATGCTAGACTGGGCTTAAGAAAATCTAAGTACGGATCGTCCCTAAAAATTTTAAATACGATTTTGCATAACATCCTGAATAAAATTCTTAATTTACAAATGTGTTTTTTCCTTGTAGTGAGAAAACTCTCCAGATAGTTATTTAATAACTATTTTTGAAATACTCTCTATAAAATTCTATAAAATTCCTTTAAAGCTAACTTCTTAAAAAAATTCTCCCATTAATTACTTGACTACATCAGTATTATAACTGTTAATGTATTTCACTGATACTTGATCCTTATAAAGCAAATAAATGTAATTTAAACTATTTGACTAACAAGCTCATTATTACAATTAACAACAAAACAAAATGTAAAAGACACCCGAATAATCACTATTGCTGCCGCAACTAAACAATAGAAGAATATTTGAAACTAAATGAATGCCAAGTAGGATAATGGCAGGAGTAGAGAGGATAATGTAAACACAAAACAAATCTTAAGTTTCATTGTTCAATAGTGGTAAGAGTCGCAAAAATTCAAAATAGTGCCTGTAAATAGAAGTTGTTTAAAGGATAATGCCTTCTTTATTTGCTCTTAGAATTTACTTTCAGGTCTATTTCTATTCTTCTTACAAGAAAAGGCAAACACATACACATACATGTGTTTAAGGATCTGTGTATTGCAGATGATTTTTGTGAATTAAATAATGAATGGGAGTGTTGACTACACATATGTATGTGAGTGTAAATATTACACATATACCAGTCAAAGTCAAACAAAAACAATACAAATGATGACAATGTTTAATTCATTTGTATTTTGTTTTCATATAAAAAAAGATTTGGTTTGTTTTATATTATACTTTTAATGCAATTGATGTGGAAAAACAATACATTTGAGTTCAGATTTAAAACGATTTGGTCGGGGAAACTACACTGAGAGAATGAAAAGAAAAGAAATGATTTTAGGAGACACAAGTTGAACGAATTTTCTTTTTGGATTTCAGTTTCCATAGTTAATTTTATAGCCGCAGTACATACGTAATAATGATGGAACTGAACTCCTGCATACAGTTTGACGTAAGATCACGCTGTTAAGCGCGGTTATAAAATAAAATCTATTTCTTTCTGGCCGCAATTTTCCTTACGCTCTAACTTTGAAAAAGAATTTCTCTTAACAATATTGCCACACTTTGCCACACGATGCTTCTGGCAACAGGTAGACATCCTCATCAACAGCGGCGATATTTTCGGCAGAACGGGCGCTCCGGAGCTGGCCACTGTTGGCAGCGTCTCTGTATGGTCCTTTACTCTTCAAGGTTGGTGGCGAAACGGCGCAGTGCTTGCGCAGTCGATGCCGGACTACCGAAAAATTCGGAATTCGTGCTTCGCCAACACCAAAGAAGAATTGTTTCGAAAACAAATAGATACGATTATTCCGCGTTTTTGCGGAGTGTATTGCTTGTTCACTTGTATTCTAAATATGTCTAGCTCACAAACGTCAAATCAGATTTGACATTGCCAGCCAGTTGCAAAAATAAAAGCATCTTCCAATAGGGTGATTTCCTTTAGCTCACCTTGTATAGGATTAAAGTACATGTACGGGTGTCTTAAACATCCAAAAACAAAATTCTGAGGCCTGATTTACTTAGTTTATTCTACATTTGGGTCCGATTAGCTCGGTCCCTTTGTGTTACCTGGAAAGGCAGATGGTAAGGGTGGAGATGAAAGGAAAAAAGAAATTAAGAGAAGGATAAGAAAGAAATAAACAAAGAATGAAGCTGGCTTATTAGGCTCTCGAACCCACGACCACCCAGATTCGTGCACTTACCACTGTTCTATCGTGCCATTTACTAAGTTGATTTACCGATGTCCACCCGTGTGTTTAGCGCATCTCTTAATGTAATCAAAATAGACTTAAATAAGAAAAAAATCTAGCGATGATTAGATCACTAGGTACATAGCCGCCACACAAATGTTCTCCTGAGAAAAGCTTTAGCTATACCTGTCACAAAAATTATTTTATCCCCAGAAAGGTTTGCATATGCTCGAGGCTTTATGTGGCTACTGAATTTTATTGCATTAACTTTAATAGTCTCCAGGAACAGTTGCAGTTAAAAAATTTATTTTTCTATTATATTAAGTGAATGTCACCCACCCTATTCGCCATTCTAAGTCCCAAAAAACAAGTGCCCAAAGCTCATAAAAACTTGCGTTCTGGTAACGAAATTTATTTTTGAATCGAACAATTTTTATATACGGATAAATATTTGCTCAAAAATTTCAGAAATCAGTCTGTAGTTTAGCAATAGTATACAGGACCATTCTACTCGGTGCAGACGCCCTAAATTGCATTAAGATGGTATAAATGGTATTATTGGCACAAACAACGAATGTGGCGTATAGCATGTTTGGGCACTTTAAGTCTGAGGTGACAGATTTCTTGGGGTCTTCCCTTTCAGTTGTACACGTTTCAGGGCCTTTGGCCTTTACTAAGCACAATAAAAATTTGTTACGTGATGTTACAGCCAACCATTAATTCTATATAATTTCTAATAAATTTGATGGCATGGAACCGCTGCAAAAAATCATTACAACCAACGGCAAACCTCTAATAATTCTCATTTGGTTTTCACTTAGTTTTAGTTAAAGGCGAAAGTTTAACAAACTAAAAATAAGCAGTTACTGATACCACTTGTTTTTTGTTTCAATTTAGCGAACCTAATTCGTACTGTTGCCTATTTCTTTAGCCAAGTTTTACATAGATAATTTGAGGTATTTGACAGTATTTCAGTCTTAGATGAACACAGGTTCTCTCATATTTTCTTTGTATTTGTAAGCAATACCAGATCGTATTTTAGTCGTAGCCACGTAGTTTTCTTGTTATCTTTAGCACTACCAGATTGTATTTTGTTGGAAGCAAACTCCATAGCTTATACATCTACCTTGTTATGCTTGAAATGAAGGTTGAAACAAACTGTTGTATCGATGCTGCAGCAAGTCTTTTTGGATTGAAGACATCTTTTGCACGGATGATTATAGGGCACAGGGAAGAACAGGACTTGGCCTCTTTGTGCGTTGGTAGGCAACAAAAAAATTTAGTAATGGCGCTTATTAATCTAGCAATCAATGCATTTTGGAGATAATTAAGAGTTATACCTGAAACAACAAAATTGCCCAACCGCTTACCTCAAGTCAAGTTCAAAGTTAACTCGCAATACTCTGATAGGAAATCTGCAGTCCTAGATTAATGAGAATTATTGGTACATGCACCAACGATTGTGTTTTTTTACAGACTATTATACGGCGAGGAAATAAACCAAAAGTTGCTTTTTGTTAATACCTCAGAAACTCAGATTTGTTCCTCTCCTAAACCAAAGCACAGTCCTATAAGTGGAGTTCCGAGTAACAAAGTAGTATCTGCGCAGGCTCAGAGCACATGTATGTCAAACATATATAAATATTTGTACGGAAAGTCAAATGTTGATAAGAGCCGTAAATATAAAATCTAGGACAGTGTTGCCATGTAAGAGGAATATAAAAACCTAATCAAACTGCGCATAGTACGGGTGTCTGAATAAAGCAGAGTAATCCGTAGGTATTATAAAGGGCACTGTATAACAAGAAAATAGTTGAGAAAATGCCAAAAATCTCAATGGGAAATCTAAATTAAACGTTTAATCCTACAACTACACCTTCTTTGGCTGAGAGTTCTGGAGAACTGTAATCGAAAGACGTGCAAGAAGAGCATAGAATAGTTGGAACACTTTTTATGTAACTGCTCAGTTTTTGCATATGCAAAAGTCTGATTCTTTATTCCTAATGTTATAAATGATATTAAATATTTGAGAGTTATAAAATGCAACCATTAAATCTTGACCGACTAAGCTTGTCACTTTCTTAGATTTTTGTTCTGCAGTATTTCGGACCTATTAAGACCTTTTTTTCGATCTCTCTGCTTACCCGTTTTTTTAAATCTAATCTAATCCATTAAATAAGAATAAACTAAAATATATTCAAATACTTGCTTTTTATTCTTAGTATAGTGTTGAGTAGTCCTCAATTAAAATACATTTTGCAAACCAAATTGTCACACTGATATAAATCAAATAGACAAAACATTATTAAACTAAATAAAACAATACAAGAACAAATCCCCATAACAAAGACAGACACTTAAACACACATCATTCATACATATGTAAAAAAGTTAAGAATATAAAACACATACAAACAAACGAAACAGATTTCAAGGATTTGCGAAAAAAACTAAAGATTCGAAATAAAAAATTTCTATTGAAAAGCGAAAGATTCTAGATACAACAGGCATTAAAAACGGATGATTTAACGCTTCGTCGTCATTAGAAGACGTCAACGAAATCAATACGTTCAAGAGTGTGTATGAGTAATGATATCTTGTGGTCGTAGATAACAAAACATGTCCTGTTTATATGTTTGATATAAGATGCGTATAAAAAAAAATGTTATTTAATCCTTATTGTTGTGTTTTGACTGACTACTATTTATTAGAAGGAACATACACATGTGATTATTATTAGCGTGAAATTGGCAAAGGATAATGGTAAGATATTATAAATGTTCATGTGTAGGTATGTATGTATAGGGGCTACTTAAGCAAATTTATAATACAACAGTGGTCTGTTTGAAAATTTAAGAACTGGTTTTAAATCACGAATTTTAAAAAATCTGAAAAACAAGTGAATAAAAAAAATAATAAGTTTAGGGAGTTCTTATTAAGATCGCTTTCAAAAAGGCTTGTGTCATTAAATATATTTCAGCGGAAACCACTGTGCTATACTCCATATTATAGAAAAGATTTTGCGTGTCTTATTAAAAAAGATACAATATTATTGCTCCATTTTGTCATAGTCGATTGCAGAAAAATGTCGTTTTTTTTAAATCTCAAAAGTTTTTTTCAATTACAAAACATATGTTCATACATACATACATACATATTTAGGTATTTGCACACAGTGTAATTGCCTGTTGTGTCATTCTTAATTCTTAAGGATTTATGATTACCGGTAAATTGCAAGTTTCCTTTTGTTCTCTGCTATTCTTTTTGATTTTGTTTTAAAGTATACGATACTGCATATTGCGTAATATTTTCTTTTCTTCGCACTTTTCCTTAAAATAAAAATTTTAAATTTTAAAGAAAACATTCCTAAAGAGATTTTGCAGTTCAATAAATCCTTAAGTAGGCTTGAGCATTAGAAAATTTATAGGAAAAGGTGGAAAATGTCAATAAAAACAATGCGAATATAACATGTGAATGTAGTGATTGAGAGCAGATTAATATCAAAATCCTGTACAACCACCCAAAAACCAGCAGGTGATTTCCTTTTATGTCTTTTAAACGAGAGCAGTTGCTTTAATTTGAAGGATATTTGTTCTGGGGGTTTTTTTAAATAAAACACAGAAAACTATATTTTAAAGATTTAAGAAAAATGTTTTTGACTCATTTCAATCGAAAAAATACATATATATTGTACTTTGGCAAAAAGTTCTTCTAACATACTGTAAAACAAGGCATTATTTAGAAATTGTTTAATACTCTAAAGGACCAAACCAAATAGACGTAAATATAAAGGCGATATATTCATGCAAGCCCGCTCATATTAGACCCTCCACCACAATTTATTTTATAGTGGTGCATATAAAACAAAAATATTTTCTTATTCAAAAAATTAATTTCTGTTTTTGTATTTTAAAATTAAGAAAGAAACACAAGTAGGAAAATTCTAAGTGGTCGGTCAAGTCCAACCATATTACATCTTACTTCATATTCAAATTCTGTATTAGGAATCACTGTATGTACAAACCGTCAAAAACTAAGGTGACTTTCTTAAGTGGTGTTAACTTGATTTTTTCAGTTGTTAACGCGTACTACCGGGGGAACGGTTAACACACATACAAAATACAAAGTTGATTTCAATTAAGAATTTTGTAATTTCAATTAAATTTGTATTGATTCTAACCCTGCAAACAAACTGATAGTATCAAACTAGTAAGAGCGTTGTATTCGGCTGTGCCGAATCTTAGTTACCCTTCACATTGGACTTTCGAAACCCCAAACCTTTTTCATGTTTTTATCCGTTTTTTCATTTATGAAATATTTATAATTTTTAAATGGGGTCGGTGTCATATTTTAAGGGTGATTAGGGCAGCTGTAGAGGTTTCTACCCTAATTTTTTAGTGACTTTTACTCTAATTTTTAAAAATTTTGTATGGCAAGCCCCTTAGGTAATTGTGATAGGGGGTAAGTATGTTCTAGAAATATGTTTGGGAGGAAAAACCACTGGGGGCCTCTGATACATTTTATTCCTCTAGGAGCGACTCCGGGGAAGTTGTAAGGGTTTTTACCTTACTTGTTTTTTATTTTGTATGGCAACCTCTTTAGGGCGTGGAGATAGGGGATAAGTATGTTCTAGAAAAATGTTCGGGAGGGAAAACTAATGGTAGTCTGTGACATATTTTATTTCTCTAGGGGCGACTCCGGGGAAGTTTTAGAGGTTTTTACCTTACTTGGTTTTAAATTTTGTGTGGCAGCCCCCTTAGGGAGTGAAGAAAGGTGATAAGTATGCTCAAGGAATAAATTTGCGAGGTCGGCCGTACTCTTTATTTTTTTAAGGCCAACTCAGGGGAAGTTATGGGCGTTTTTACGTCATTTTTGTTAATTTTCTATGGCAACCTCCTAAGGTGATGACGATAGGGGGTAAGATACTCTAGAAATACGCTTGGGAGGAAAAACTAATGGGGGTCTGTGACACATTTTACTTCTCTAGCGGCGACTCCAGAGAAGTTGTAGGGGTTTTTACCTATTTTTTTAAAAGTTTGTATGGCAGCTCCTTTTAGGGGGTAAGTATTTTCTAGGAATATTATTAGGAAAATACACTAAATTTTAATTATATCTTACAGATGCAATAAATAAGGGATGAAAGAAATTTTGTAAGAAAATAAAATTTTCATAATAAATAAGATAAAAATTTATTTAACACCGTTTGCAACAAAGCACACCTGAGTTCTTAACTTAAGAATACTTTATTATCTGGGCTTTTGTATAATTTTTTTCAAAAAACAAATACTTGAAAACATTTGCTGCTGTAATTGCTGCAGAAATTGCCGTTGGTGCGTGCCACAATATTCTTTCGAATAATACCTTCAATTGAAAATACAAAAACTTTAATTATTAAAATAAATTTAACTAAGTCTTTGTGAAAAGTATGAGGGTGGATGGGTGGGTGAAGGAATCAGAAAGACAAAAGTGTTTGAAAGTCCATTAATACAGCAGCAGCAACACACAATATGAAGAGTTTTTATAAGATTTAATAATATGAATAAACATTGAGGAATAATGAAAATTATTATTGAGTAACGAAGCAACCATTTAACTGCGAAATGAGATATTTTTGAAATAATAATTAAAAATTAAAAAAAAATTTAAATGATTAAAGACATTTTTTAAAGAATTAATGCTTTATTTGTAATTTCAGTTCATGTTGATTTCGAAAATCAAAATATTTTAATTGTTTTAAGTAGGCATACAACAGCTCTAAATTACATTAAAAAGGGTCATGAAGGCTCTTGAGAAATTAGCGATACAAAAAAGCGAAAACAACTTTTTAAATACTACGTCCTAACTTACAAAATAAAAACAGAAGGAAAACACTGATACCGTATACTTTTCTCTGTTACATGTAAGTTAAATAGGTGATGTTTACAACCATATACACTACTACCGTTCAAAAGAGTACTGATGATGAAATTGCGTAGCTGCTTTCGAAAATGCATTCTACTCGGCTAGTAGCGGTAGAAGAATCAGCTTTTTTCAAATTGAAAGTTTCTTTCAACATTAACGGAAAATAATAATTTCTTCTAATAAAAAAAGAAATTATATGAACTAAAGCCAAACTAAAAATCAAAAATTTACAAACAGAATTTTTATTTTTCCGAACTTTTGCATCTTCACTTAAAAATTCTATAAATTTTAAATTTATTGCTCTCGCCAAGGATTCTTCAGATTTATATCGCCTTTCTTAGGGATCAAAAGCTTAGCATTGTTTTAAATAAAATATTTTTCCACGAGCTTAAATTCAATCCAGAAGTCCAGCGAAGTTCTAAAGACCTTTGATTAAAATTTCAAATGTAATACACGTCTTTGTAAACGAGCCTTACATATACCATTCGTGTTTATTTTAATGGCGACCTAGCCCTTGCGAGATTAAGACTATGAGTATGAAGCAGAACATGTTTTACTATGATCTTATTGTAATGTCTGAGTGAGGCCATATGAAAGGATCGTTGTAGATGCCCACCCAATTTTTCCTGCTGAAAAAATGCAGAGATGATGTTACGTTGTTTGAATTAACGAATGATAAACATAAATAAAAGGAATAAAAGAACCCTTAAAATTATGGGTATAAAAAACCGGTGCAATTACCTCTCAAAGAAGTATTTAGGTTTCGTGAAACAAATACATATTTACTTTTTGGGCTTATTCTTTAAAGTCTATTTTGGGGTTTATAAGCCGCGAGGGGTACCGTGGTAGACCAGTGAGCAGGTGCGAAAGTCTATAAATCTTAAGGCCGCGGTTTCGATTTCCGCCAAAAACTCTGGCATGTATGAATTATTCTTTACTTCTAATCATTCTCTCCACTTCGCAATCCCAAGTGAGCTGTAGCCTTTCCTTTAAATGGCTACTTGTTCTACCTAACCAAAACCGCGTGTAGAAACAGGCAAAGGTGGTGATTCATTTCACTGTACTATTCAAAATAAAATTAACTTTCTACTAAAAAGTATTAAGAAGTTTTGTCAAATATGCACAAGTTTAACTCCGTTTTTCTTTTATTCTTAAGTGGTATTACCTAAGTGCTACATATATCACTCACATTGATCTTGTTGTATTCCCAGACGTCGAATCCAGCTTAAGTATTTTTAAACCGTAAATATCACATTTAATTACTTGATGGCGGACTAGAAGTCGATAAGTGTCCAAGTTTTTGGAAAGGAAACTTTGCACATTTTGCCCCTTTGTATGGATGAAGCTACTCCCTATACCCATATCCAACAAATTTTCCACTATACAACTTTCTTGCAGCAGGTTTAAGGTCAATGGATCTAAAAGTTTCCAAGATACAGCAAATCACGAATTTCATAAAAATTTCCTCAACTCAGCATCCCGGAGTCATTGACAAGATGGGCCGAACCTAAAGAAACGGGGCTGATTGAAGGATCTCCAGACTTCTGTAGTCCAGGCTGGGCAGAATGGGCATTGAAAGCAGGGGGCTTCTGAGGTGCATTATTGAGACTCTGACAGAGCACTGCGATGGAAGATATAGGATTAACAAATGGGACAGGAACTCTCCAGATTTCTGCAGGTTGTGCTGGGATGAGAAAGAGAAAGAGGCAGCAGAACACCTTGTCTTCCACCACCCTAGGCTGAATGGGTAGATAGGTGGTTCAGCGCCTACGATAACAGACTTTTTTTGAATTTTTGCGGACAGCATTCTGCTCTCTTTTCTCATTTCTACCTATTAAATTCTTGTCTTTCCTAGCTCTCTTTTCGCCTCTTTTGAAGGAAATTGCAATGGGCCTAGAGGCCTCTGGGTGGAGACGTCAATTTGCACTCACCATCACCCTTCGTAACCTAACCTAATCTAGCTTCCTGTCTTCAAAGTACCCGTGCCGAGTCTTGTGGCAACAGTGACCGCTTATTTTTTCTGAGATATATGTGGAATTATGCATGGATTTTGTTCCAAAGAATGGGCAATCACAGTGTTTTTCATATACATACCGGCCGGTTGTTAACCGATCTTACTAATCTTGTGGTTGTCTCAGGATAATAATCCTTTTCAACAAACTTTTCTTGCAAAATGTAAAAATATTTTTAAAGCTGGCTCGAGCGGGTAGGTAACAAGTCGATGGCTGTTAATATTAAAAATTAGAAAAAAATAAATTAATTTAGCACAAAATAAGGAAATTTTAAAAATTTTTTTAAATTAAGGATCTTTTGAACCAAAACCGTTAAATCACTTTGTTTGTTCATTTTCTAAATTCGATTTAGTTTTTTTTCTTCTTTCAATCATTTAAATAACAACAACTGTTCAACTAGTTTCGTTGGCAATAATTTAAAATTTTCTTTATCAGATTTTTATAATCTAAACTACATTATTTGACTACTTACAGGTTGCAAGCAACTCTAATAAAATAATAAAAAAAACTATAAAATTTTTGTAGATTTACAATGTAGGTACGAAGTAAATTATAGACGAAAAAACGCCTAAAACGAAATTTATTTAAATAAGCAACAGAAGCTCTTGCTACCAAATAAAATCGACAGCAGCATTCTCAACAACAACAATAACTCCAATAATTTTTTTTATATACAAAATAAACTGGCTGCCACAAGTTGTAACAAAATATGCTAAAGATTTTTATTTTGAAAGCATCCCAACAAGACTAGAATAAAATAGTTTTAGTTAATGCTGTAGAATATTAAATATATTTAAGACTTCACCTAATAAGCCACAAACTTAATATAAAAAACAAGTAAGAATGTTATAGTAGGTTAGGCCCGACCATATTTTTTATATCTTACACCACAGTTGCATTAGGGCTGTATGACGAAATTTTTGAATTGAATATAATAGTTTGTATCCTAAAGTAACACTCGAGCAGTTTATAGTTAAAAATGGTTCTGGGAGGACACTTGCATGGGAATATACGAAAAAATAGACAGATCGTATTTTTATTCATATGCAAAATTTTGTCAATATAGAGTAATATTCGAACAAATTATAGCCCAAAGCGCTTATCCCGGGAGGATACTTATACGAGGTTTTTGTCAAAAAATGGACCGGTCATCACCTAAAACAATAGGTTTCTTTCCAAAGCAAAAAATTTCATTAAAAGATCTTTAAAGTTGCGAACTTTAGCGTGTTCACAAAAAAAGGACACCCCCCCAGCCAGACGAACGGATGGACGGACATGCTTTAATCGATCCAGAAAGTTATTCTGAGTTGATTGATATACTTGAAGGTGGGTATCAGACTATTTGTTTTGGGCTTTACAAAAATCTGCACAAACCCATTTTACGGATACCACCTATGTAGTGTTGGCATAAGTATTTTATATAAGATATGATGGGATTCCCGGGATTGCCGGGAACTTAGTTTATATTTTTCCATTTCCCAGGAAGCAAGAAATTGCGGGAAACAGAAAATCATAGTCGCTACACGAAAACTTTATGAAAATATCTTTGAAAGTGCAACTTGTACTGGGACGAACGAATATATGATCCACTCACTAGACGGACGGACGTTTTATGGACACAAAAGGCGATTTAGTTTTTTTTTACTGTAATATTTTTTTCTTTAAGTAAAACATTGTTTAGTCCCAATGTAGAATACGGGAACACAGCTTTTGTTGTTTTTGACAAACGACGCTACATGCTTTAGTGAACATGAAAATGAAAAATATTGGTGATAATAATGAACTTGCAGCGCTAAACTTTGATTGACTGTTAATGGATATTTAAACGAAATGCTGGTAAAAAATATAAACGACCGATTGTAAAAAGAAGAAAGACTTTCTTTTACATATCATTCTTTCACTTTCTTTTACAATTTAGTTTAAAATGTTATTAAGTTTAGGAAAGAAAATGAATTGTATTAATGTAAGCAGAAGATAAAAAAACTATTTTTAAGTTTTTAAATTTAGTTTGTTTAGTTGAAAATTAAAAAAAATAGTTTTGGTTAAAGATCTTATTGGTATTTACATATGAATAAATGTCTTAATACAGAAATATAAAACTTAATCAGCCTTACTGTGTTTGGTGTTGTCGTGTCGAATGTTGTCGCATTCGACACAGAAACGACAGGGGTGCTAGACGGTACCAAAAACTAAAAACGACTACGCGAACGCCGCGAATAGATGGATTTATTTTGTTAACAACGAATCATCACGTAATTATTTGCTGATGAAACTGATTTCTCAGTATTTATAAGGATAATAAGAGGCCTCGCACCAAGTTGATACTACCAGCAGCAGCATATTATCCACAAAGCAAAAACAAGCAAGCATTTGTTAAGAAAAATTAAAGAACATAAATATTTTCACTTTACTTTAACTTTACAAAGCAAATCGAGCTTCACAACCACTACGAATAATCAGCTGATGCTTAAGCACTTTAATGAAAAATACTTTGACCCTTATCTGGATTGTTGCATCACATAGAAGGCACATATATAGGCAAAGTCGACAAGATGGGACCTAATCAATTGGCTAATTAGTAGATACTCTGTGTTGCGTTGGTGCTGTGTGATAAATTTATGGAGTCTCAAGAAATAAACAAAAATTATTAATTTCAAAAAATCCTACGAATGATAAATTCTGCTCTCTAAAATATTAAAAATAACAGCATCCAGAAATATCTTTAGGCTCCACTTGCTTAATGCGAAATTTTAAATTGCATGAACAAATATTTTAGTAAGATGGATCCATCTTATCTTACAGTTGCGAATGCACTTGTTTTCAGAGGAGATTAAACGAATTAATGTTTACTATGAGTTGGAAACTTATTTCTGCATTCATAATAGTAAAAGTAGGTTTATAATGGGCTTACTTGAGAGATATCGATCGAATAATTGTCAAATAAATCCCTAATAAACCTAAAATAATTACTATGAATAGGAACGTAGGCTTAAGTCTAGCCCTGGCTGTACTAATTATAATAACTAATATGAAAGATCCGGAAGCTTAGCTAAAAAGGGATATTGTTGCTAAAAAATTGGCCAAATGAATTCTTCGCCTGCAGGAGCTCGATAGAAAAGAGTTGGAGTCGTAGCACTATCTCCTGGATAATCCGGCTTAGAACTACCTATGAATGCTTAATCTGATGAGGTGCTGTCTTTTAGACTGCCACCGTAGTACGTTGAGTAAGGGTTTGAAGAAGTACTTCGATTTGTATCACAGGAGGTTTTAGGAGCACTCTACAAGCTGCCTTAATATAACACTGGAACTATTGTACTTGGATCTTCTTGTTGATGGTACTGCTACACTGATATACAGAAGAGGTGCAATTCTCGATCAAAACATAACATCATTAATATTGGAAAGATTTACCTGTTGAAAAACCAGGCTAACGTGTCAGACTATTTGTCACTATATTCACAGCGGGCATGGAAATACTTATCGCCGAAAATAACCACTTTTTATTTGAAAAGCTATTAAAGCATAATGATGGATTTTAGATGGAGGCTGGAATTGAAAGGGCTATCTTTAGCAAGTCACATAAATTCACATTGCGATAAGATGATCACAGCACTGAGTTCTAAGCGAATATATTTACGTTCATATAAGTAGCAGACTTATTTCGACGGAACAATGATCTGAAAGGAGAACGAAGACCGACTGAGTGAACAATCAAACTGATATTTAAGCCCTCAATTCTAGCCTGGTTAGGCCCGATGTGGTCAAGGAGTGAAGATCACCACTTTACTTCCTCAGGAGTATCAGACTGTGCTGGGTTCCACGGATACCCAGATATTAACTGACATGAAGCCGTTCTGAAGCAGATGCAAGTAGGGAACTTTCTACCTCGGCTTTTGCATTTTTCGTCAGTTTTATAGGGAAATTAAGGGTCACTAAAAGGACTTTGAAGTTACAGGCTGTAGAGTTTAGAAATCTCTTTGATTAGAACCAGTTATTGCTTGGTAAAGGGGACCTGAGGCTACTGACCGGTATTCACACCTATCCCTGACATATCGTAATATTCTCTAAAAGCTGCTAGCTTACCAGTTTACTGGTTGTGCAGGCACTCAAACGAGGTCAAGACAATGATCTTCTACTTTGTCAATAGCACTGGCACTTATGCAATTATTTTGTGACCTTATGAGATACTCGGAGATGTCAGAGGGCTCATATATGCATTTTCCTGCTAGTGCCTAGCACTTATGACTTTTTGAAATTTTTTTCCTTCATCTCGCTGTACCTCTACTTACGTTTCTTCCCACTTCCACCGCCTCTTTTTATTCTTTCAGGGCAACACAACAAAAAAGCGTATTGGTTCCAAATCAAGCGATATACCACAGTCTCTTTAACTAAACTCCATATATTTCCGGTGTGAAAACTTATTGTTAGTTCATGTAAATGATGATTTAAAAATGAAAAGAAGAAAACATTTTGTAGTTTTAAAAAAGCGCCAAAGCTTTACAATTTTAAATTTATTAAAATTATTTCCTTAAATATTTTTGAATTTCAACTTAAAACTCTATTAAATCATGCCTCCCACATCTCAAATGTAACTGACCTAAAAATTTAACATGTGAGTGCATGCTCAGTGTGTATTAAAGCAAATTAACTGATCCTTTTGGCCTGCGGTTATTTAATTTTATCTTATGAATAATTGTTTTTCTGACCATTCATTTATGAAAATGTGTTTACACATATTTGCACAAACTCTTTTTTTTTTTTTTTTTGAAAGCAAAACGAACCCAAAAAAAATTATATTAAACCTAAAGCAAAAATTCACAAAAAATGTATTTAACTTAATTCATTTCACTGTAAATAATTAAAATACACATAATAATGTGTATAAAATGTTTAAATGAATAAAAAAGCGACAAATTTGCTCATTGGAAAGTCTATTGTTATCCTTTATGAATTTTTTTACCAAGATTCATAAATATTGTCCTTTTTTAGTGTAGTGTCCATACTAACCTCCCACACAAAAGAGTTTACTCCCGTTTAAAGCCTCAAATAAATAATAGGGTTTATATTTAACCAAAATTCATTGAGTGTAAAATTTCCTACATGTAAACACTTGTTATGCCATACACGTCAATGTACACGTTTGTATTTTATTATCCTTTAAAAGTTTTGGGCATATGATTATGCACTTAAAAAAATTTATAACTGAAAGCAAAACTTGGAAAAAAGACGGAAGATGCCAATTTCAAATCTTTTTTGGCATTTGTGAACTAGACAGATGTGGAATACCAGTGAACAAGTCATACCGCAATTAAACAAAATAGGGCAGAAGCACAGGTGGTTCCAACAAGGCGTAGCAACGGCATACACTGCGCGAGCCACAACCAGTATTCTGAAGGCAGTGTTCCCGTGCCTCATTACTGTTTTAGCCATTTACATTGGGCCGCAAGATCGCCAGATTTAATCGTTTCCGACTTGTTTTGTTGGGGTTTTTTGGAGTCACGTGTTTACGAGAACAAGCCTAAGACCCTAGGAGCCCTAAAGGACAACATTCGACACGAGTGCGAGAATCTGTCGCCCGAAGTTCTCGCCGAAGTGATGAAATCAATTGTGACGGCGCCCATTTGGCCAAAAACATCTCCTGGACTTAAACCAATAAAATTCTTAAGGTTCAAATAAACATAATCAAAAAACAGAATCGAAGTTTTTCACTTAGAAAATAATTAGGGCCAAACAGCTTCGGATGACTTCTTTTGGTCCGCCTTGTACAAGAAAGAGTATCGCCAAAATTTACGGAAATCTCTAAGATATCTAACAGCAACGTTGGCACAACTGGCAAAATTTCAACGAACTCTGACGCATTTTTGACCGCAAAACATAAAAAATGGTCGACGCAAAACCTGTCAGACATGTCTGACATATAAATACGTCTGACAGAAATGTTAGTGAATTATAACGCGAAATCGAATATATTTCTTTATTCATTGTTTTATATATGTTCAAGACAACTTAAATTGCCTTCATTTGGAATTAAACTGACATTTGGTTACTTTTGTTATTATCAATGTCCTTTTGATTTGCATTTAAAAAAAATACTTAAACACAAAATAAGCTAAAAGAAACAAATCCTTTTGCATATTTTAAAGGGAACACAACAAAAGCATAAAGAAATGAAAAATAATTAAAGATAAACAAAGCAATAAAAAGAAACAACTAGAAATCTTACAGATATGTCATACATCAAATTTCCCAGACATGTCCAAAGTAAATATGTAAGATATTTGTACAAATCGATTCAGATTTTTTTCAAAATTAATTGACACAGACAATTTTGCAGGCTGGGTGCTGTTATCAGGATTAAAGGAGCAATGCCATTGAATGACTGACTTATGGATTCATCATCGTATAGCTCAAACGGGGTGTGCGGGGCTTCACCAAATTTGGAAAAAAGAACTAATAATGGAAAATTTTTAATTTGAGATCTTCTACGTAACAGAAACAAAACCCAAAAGATATTTTTTTACTTAAAGCCAGCAGACTCGCATTTTGACAGGGTAAAAATTATGTTTTGGTCCTTTTTAGGGCCATTTTGTAAGTTCAAAACAATTAAGAATCTCAACACTAGTAAGTCTCCTGGGCCGGATGATATACCAGGACTGGTCTTAAAGCAATGCTCTTCGACCCTGGCGCGTCCATGATCTAGCCTTTTTGGCAGTATATACCGCGCCGGGGTATTCCCCATATGCTGAAAGGTGGCTAATATTACGCCGATCCCTAAAAACGAAAAGGCGGAAAACCCTAAAAACTACTTCCCGATAGCTATTGGTTCAGCTGTCTCCAAGATTATGCAGGATATGGTTGATTTTCACCTTGTCAACTATCTATAGTCCAACGTTTTATTAAGCGACCTCCAGTATAGCTTTTGTAGACGACGTTCTATGGGGGACCTACAGGTCTTTCTAACAGAAAAATGGTACCTCTATTCATCATTTTGGCGAAAGTAAAGTGTTGACTCTGGATATTTCTAAGGGGTTTGATAAATTCTGGCATGGTGCGCTTTTCTCTAAGATTGCTGATTTTAGTATTGGTGGGAAATTTTCGCGATTTATTTTGAGTTTTTTCAGAGATCGCGCTGTTCGTGTTGTTATAGATGGGATCGGTTTCAAGAAGTTAAAAGTCAATTCAGGGGTACCGCAAGGCTCCGTCTTCTCCCGTACTCTATTTCTTATAAAACTTCGAATCTTATATATTCCTTTGCAGACGACAGAAGCATATGTCATTCGAACTCATTTGGTCACTGGTCTAGCTCTTTGGAGATTAAGGCTATGAGGCAGAGTATGAATGATACCCTTAACCGTGATCTGGTGCTAGCCTCGGACTGTTTCCGTGCAAATAGGGCTTACTTTAATGCCCGTTAGAGCCAATGTTTTCTCTTAACACGTAAGCGCACATTGCACCCATTAATATAGACGATGCAGTTTTGTCTATATTAATGGATGGTATAAGTATTGAAAAGACAGAAACTCTTGATGTTCTGGGCATGAAAATCCGCTGGACAGAACACATTTTCTTTGTGTCGATGGAAAGATCCAATGACATTGGTCTTCTCAATTTTTATATCACCTATATCCAACCGAAGATGAAATATAATACTTATGTTTGGGCAGGTGCTCCAAAGTCCATTTTGGAGCTACTTGACCGCATAAGGGAACAGGCGAACGTACTCATCGGTGATGTTGGGGTATCTAATCGTCTCGATTTACTTGACGATTGTCGCAATATGGTATGGATTTTATATCGATAGTTTAATGGAATGTGCTCCGAGTAAATCTTGTTTCTGAAGCCCGTGCTTTTTTGCATGATACATGTCTTTCAAAATTAGCACATCCTTTTGTAATCGACTGGCCAGTGAATCGCAATACGCATTATAGAGAGAATTCCTAAATATATCTTCCTGTCATAAATAATATCGAGAAATTTAAATCAAATGTCCACAAACACTTCTCTCTTTATCCTCTTTCCTATAACCTATTTTCCTGATACCAGCACGATGCAATGCATGCGTAGGGACCATCCCCTGAAAAAAAAGAAAACTGTGTTTGACAGTTTGACATCAAAGAGGTTGAAAATGGGCAAAAAATATATTTTGTACCCTCAAGGATTTTAGCATAAATAAAGATAAGAACGTAATGCAAATTGCGTTCAACAGTTCATAAAAAAAGTATAAATTCGATAAAAAGAGGACAAATTATATTTTGGTCTTTTCAGGTAATTCTTGAAAAAAGTCAAATTGCTAATGTAGAGCCCAAAAGCCAACTAAGTGGACAAAAATTATTTCTTTTCATGTTTGATACTTTTTTGAGATTATGAGTGTTAAAATTTAAAATATGGAACCAAAGACCCAAATAGAGGTCTAAAGGCAACAAAGACAACAGAAAAAACGTTTTTCACTTTTTCCTACTTTTTTTCGAGATTACAAGTCCATTAAATTAACAAGTCCATTAATGTAAGATGGTGGAATTAGGTTGTTAAGAGCTATTGAAACGGTTTTAGACTGTTAGTCGACTTAGAGGATAAAAAATTTATATATTTTTAACTTGTGTTGCCTTTTTGGCTTTTTTAAGTAAAAAATATGATAATAAAGAATATTTACCCATTTTGACGGCGAAAGTAAATTATGCTGCCAGAAAGTATTTTTCCACATTTTTGGCATATTTTTAATTTTATAAAGATTATCAGTCTAAATGTATTAAATTAAAAAATAAAAAATATTAATATTGAGATCTAAAGTCAATTAAGAAAAAAAATAGGTTTCAAACTTTTAGAATTTTTAAATATTTTCCTAAATTGTCGGCTCAATAATATGAAGTTAAGGAATAAGGGAATATTAATCGTGATTGAAATCTAAAGTCTATCAAATGGTGAAAGGATACTTTTCGACACCTTTTAATTTTTTTTTTCTGATTGTCAGTCTAGAACTACAAATTTAAAAAATATTGACCCAAGTTTAGGTCGAAAGTCAAATAAGTGGCCAAAAAGTAATTTTTGGCATTTTTTTACTTTTTTGGATTATCAATCTAGAAACACGGTATTAAAAAAATTTGACCCAAATAAACTCTTTCAATTTTAATACACATTTTAAACAGATTTTTAAAGTGGTTAACATCTATTTTTCATTATTACTTCTTAACCCTTAAATTTAAATTTACGAGACTTTGTTATATTTCTTCAGCTTTAAATCAAAAGTTTTATTTATTTTAAAGGCAAACTAATAAGAAAAGAAGCAAATAAATTTAAATGAATTATTAGATCCATTAGTAAATCCACTTAAGCCAAGAGAAATAACAAAAAAGCAACGAAATAACATCCAAATACTTTAATAGTTTATGAAGAAACAATTTTCTTTCAGAAACAGGATTTATTATAAATGTTATTTTGGTTGCTGTTGGTAATGTTTTTATTTTGCAGAAAATCTTTTAGAAATATTATACACTTGGTTAAACTTTATTTAAAAAAAAAACAACACCCAAAGTCGTACTCGTATTAAAACAACATCCAAATGTTAAATGTAAATATTGCAAAATTAAATAATAAAAAAGTATTTTAGAAATCTCATTGAAACATAATAATATGAGGACCAAACATACAGTCATTCAAAACACTCAACTTTTTTAAGTAGTCCTTGAATTAATCTTACCAAAGTTTGTGGAAAAATTTTACATAGAACTTAAAACAACAATTAAAAATCATTATGTATTAATGTAATGCTAATGTAGCAGCATTAAAAATGTTTAAAAAAATCCTGAAGGGTTATCCCAAAGATACAAATATACCAACATTCTCATATATTTTCAAAGTAACAATTGCAAAAATACGGAGTTCAATTGAATGGGGCTTAGAAGAAAAGACAACATCAATTACAATGAAAATATTAAAGGGTTGTCGCTCTTTGTCGGTCGGTTTATAGGTTTTCTTCTGCCATTAGAAAAACATTATTTGGAAAAACGGAAGAAGCAAACTTATTTGCATAGAAAAATACATGTTGTGGAAGTAGGTAATCTTGTGTTTGTTACATTTACCTTTTTTTTGCTTCGATTTTCAGAGAAAAATATTTAGCTGCTTTGAGTAACATTAGACAGCAACACTACAAATGTTCAAGGAATGTTTTAAGTTAAGTGGTGATTCAATGTAACCATTCGACAATAATTCATTTGAAATTAATTTATTGTGAAACTAAAGTACTGGTCGAAATTTTAAATCGTTACAATTGTCATTATTTAAAATACTGGCAGATGCACCAAGGATAATATTGTTACACGGAAGCTCTAGGGCAGTTAACGCACAGCATAAGCAGAGGTTCGAGAAATTGCGAAAAATTTGTTCTACATAAAGGCCTTATAGCCAGAAACATCTGTGTCAAATGTCAACAAAAGGAATAATGATAGAGGTCACCAAATCCGAAGGATGCAATATAAGTACGAATAAATAGGTATTTCAGAAGTACGATGCAATAAGAAATAAACCAAAGTTAAGTAACTGCAGACATATGTCCCAAGAAACGTCAAAAACTTTTCTGAGACAAAAACTGGGTGGAAACTCTGGAAAAAAATGTTTACAGTGTACTGAAAAACAATAACACAGTTGACAAAATGACAAGAATCCCTGCGGGAAATAGCTGTCAATTGGTCGGCGTACCCGTCCTGTTACAGGTACAAAAGATGAGTTGGACAAAAGTTGTTGGTAGTGATTGGTTTAAAAGGCACACATCAAGTAACTGGTTAAAAGGCGTTAAAGAGGTTAGGGGAAAAATAGAAATACTGGTCCCTACACATAAACATGCATCTGTTTACATATACACACACACGCGTAAATACAAACAAAGTAGATTGAACAGCATCTTAAACAATTTATGCAAAATTTGCTTATAAAGGATTGGCCTGTAACCCGTTCTTAGGTGTTAGTTTTGAACCAATTGCCCCCTCCAATGACAACGCAATGTTAAAGTGACAGGTTCCCTTCATATAAAGTACCTTAAGGGACCGTTCACGTCGATAGTCTTGGACCAGTCCACTTCCCCGTAGGGATCCTTTGAGGGGACCCGATTGTATAAAGGCCTAAGGTAGTTCTAAAATTAGGTTAAGTCATAAATATACAAACAAACCCCTCAAACCTACAGATGGGTTGTGAAGAGAAGCAAAAGTATAGAACCAGTTGAGCATTTTCTATGCTACTGCCCAGCTTTTGCGCAGGCCACATTGGCGTATCTACAAATTTTTTCTGGGGGGCCAGAAACTTTAGGTGCATAATGTGTATGAACCAAAAAATTGTGTCTAGAATATTTTTTGAATTTTTGAGGGGAGGGAAAAATGATTTCGGCGGGCCTTCCTACGCCAATGGTAGGCCAGAGTCAAACATTTCATGTCTGATGTTATGTCAGATGTGGTTTACTTTAGAAGCGCCAAATAGAACCGGTCAAGGTGTTTGGAAAATTAACGTTTAAATGACGCTAAACAACCGATAACTATTAAACAATATTTGAATTAATTATCAGTGTTGATACAAAAACCAAAACTTACCGAAATTGTTGGTATTCGGTTAGATAAGGTTGAAAGGAGGATACCTCAATGAAAGTCCTTAATTACCGTAAGACCTGCACCAAAGCCAGTGAACTTTTTGTTTTTTGCTTCTAGCAAGGAGTCTCAGTGATAAGGATAAAGTCTCTGAACACTTTTAATTACCCACCTTATTACAAGCTGAGCAGGGACACGGAAAATGCTCCACTGATTTCTCCCTTCATAAGGAATCACGCCCATGCCGTGATATCAAGGCACGCATATGATGCAAACGTGGTCATATTCTGACTTATCATCTTTCACTCAAAAACGGTCCTATCATTATTAATCCACTCTCCTGTCGCTTTTGGTCTTTCGCTGCAAGTGCCGCCTCGTAGCGCACTCAGGTTTCGATAGACTGGATATTAAAAGCTCTCTCTAAAGCCCTCAACATAATAGGCAACATGTACGTTTGGCCACTAAGTTAAAGGTAAGTAATGGTCTAATTATGCTTCAGTATAGCCAGTGTGGCTTCACCACTCATCCATGTCGTGCTTCCGTTTGTATTTTCCGATCCAGGTTTATGTCAGGTACTTTACTCAGTCGGATATCATAATCGCCCTACCCATGAAACGAAGCTTGTCATAAAACGCGATTATATTTTTCGCGATGAAAAGAAACGTAGTGGTCACAGGTAGGAATGTTAGTCTACCTGTTACTGAACTCGGTGATGAGGGCAGTTAAAGCCGTACTACCTGTTTTTTTTTAATGAGTAGAGTTCGGGTATCCTTATTTATGGGGACTACCGCGAATGAACCCTAGCTTCAGCTCTTCAGCAAGGTGCCAGTTAACTACCAAGTGCCGAAAACCAAAAAAGAGTTTTTTAAATTTTGTGTTCTTTGCAAACCACATGGGGCGATTGTCCAGTCCGGAAGTTTTTGGTACGTGATGTAAGATATACCAAAACGGCAATCGCTGAGTTATATCATACTACAAGGCGGGCCAAGATAAGTCAACCGATGTTGTTTAGCTCTCATTTTTTTCTATATGAAAAGCTTTGATTTTGTTTTCTGATTATGTTTATTTTAACCTTAAGAACTTTATCAGTCAAGTCGAGAAGATGATTTCGGCCAAATGGGCGCCGTTACCATTGATTGCTTAACGGGCTCGTTTTGCGACAACTTTCATGACTTCAGAGATAACTTATGGCGACAGATTCTCGCACTCGTGTCGAATATTGTGCTTTAAGGCTCCTAGGGTCTTGGGTTTGTTCACGCAAACATGGGACTCCAAAAAACCCCGCAAAAAATCTGAAACGCTTAAGTCGGGCAATTTTGTTGGCCAATGTAAATCGCCAAAACGAGAGATGAGGCGACCCGGGAATGCCGCCTTCAGAATGTCGGTTGTGACCCACGCAGTGTGTGCGGCTGTTCCGTCCTGTGGGAACAACATAAATTCCAGTCCTAATTCGTTAAATTCCGGCAGGAAAAACTGGTTTATATGGCCTTATAGCGCACAGCGTCCACTGTTGTCGTTTGGGCAGTGGCATCACTAAAAAAATGGCCTCTGACTCCTCCACGGCGTACCCTGCAGTCACTTTAAGCGGGTGACATGGCTGCCTCGTGGATTTTTGTTGCTCCAGACATTAGCTTTGCTTGTTCACGTACCCGCTAAGGTGGAAATGAGCCTTCTCTCATTATGATTTTGGTCGAAAAATCGTCCGTTTCGGCCTCGAGATTGAGAATCACTTGGGCGTAGTTTATACGCGTTTGGCGGTCGACAGGCAGCAGCTGATGCACGGACTGGACTTTGTACGGGAACATGTCAGGTCTTTGGCCAAAATTCGGCTAAGGAATGACCGGCTGATGGCTAATTGTGAGGCACGGCGTCTGGTCGATGTTTTTGGCTAAAGCTCGACTTCCTTCCAACAGCGGCGATATTCTCGGCAGAATGTGCATTCCAGGGCCGGCCACTCTTGGCAGCGTCTCGTGTGGTCCCATGCTTTTCAGGGTGGGTGGCCAAGTGTCGCAGTGCTTGCGCAGTCGGTGCCGGACGACCAGGGAATCGACAACGGAATTCGTGCTTCACGAACACCACAGACGAATAGCTACGCAAAAAAATTGACACAATTATTCCGCGTTCTTGGGGAGTGCATCGCTCCATGGCTCGTTCACTTGCATTCTACATCTGTCTAATTCACGAATGTCAAAATGGATTTGACAGTGGCCACTATTTTTAAAAATGAAAACATATTCCAACAGGGTTTTTTCTTTTGGCCCACATTATATGTCTATCCTAACGATTGGAGGTGTGAAGTCTTAAGAATTTGCGCGTTTTTAAAAGTAATAATAAGAGAAACCACAACAACAGTCAAAAAATGTCGTACTTTGGTTTTGGAAACATATAAAAACTTAAAGATTATTAGAAGTGATAGGGAACTAATCCAATAAGAACTTTACTAAAACATGACTTTTATCTGTAGTAATTGATGAATTGTAATGTTTTTGAGATTTCCTGGTTTTATCCAATATCGAAAAATGTGTGCCATTTATAGCGTGTTCTTTGACTAACGATTTTCAAATGAATGCGATTTTAATGAAAATATTATTTTAACTTTTAAGAATTAAATAGTTAAAACAAAAGTAAAAGGGTGGTAGAAAGCAATAACAACAACAACAAGAACATTATAATAAGATTCACTAGAAATTTGACTACAAATAAAATGAAAAGTGCTTGAAGTTGAGTTCATTTGTTAAACTTAAATACAATCAAGTGTGTAGATTTTAAAGTGTCTACAATTAAAAACAAAAAAAAATAAAATTATAAAAACTTTAAAGACCTCTCGGAAAAGGGTTAATGTTAAAAGTGTTTTTAACAGACCACTTTCCTACAGCAAGAGTTTGAGATTTTGAGCAGGTGAGGGTTTTTTGTTTTTAAGTGGATTTAAATATTTCATTAAGATTTTTAAAAAATATTTTAATTTTTTGCTAATAATGTTTTGCACAAAAGGCTTAATAATAAATTTAATTATTAAACTTTTAGTTAAATAATAATTATTTGTAAAAAAAATAAATTCATTAATATTTAATAATTTATTTACAAACCACTTAATTTGTTTTTATTTAATCAGATTCTGCATTAATGGCATTTTTTTAATTAAAATTTGTTTTATATGTAAAATATGGATTTTTCAGGAGCGTAGATAAGTTAAATCTTTTATATTAAATTCAAAGTCAATCCCAATATTTTAAAAACAGATGCCTAAAGGACGAACAAACATGCTCAGAAAGTTTTTTTAAGTCGATAGATATCGTTTGAGGTTGATCTTAGACTTTTGTTATTACTTTTCTGTTACAAATATCTGCACAAAATCACGCATATATCATATTAATTTTCAAGAGCGTACGAAAACAAGTAAGAGCGCTATATTCGGCTGTGCCGAATCTTATATACCCTTCACATTGGTCTTTAAATATACCCAGCCGAGTAATTTTGTACTGCAAATAATATAATAAAAAACCTTGTGCGAGTTTTAAAGCTCATAGAAAAAATAACAAAATTTTAACGTTCGTATGAATAATAGAAATAGATGAAGAAGATTTGAGGTCGAGAGTTTTAAAAGCTTTCGACATTATTCATATTTAAAGGTTAATAAAACTTATTAAATGTTCTAGTCCCGCTGCTCTTCTCCAACTTTTTTTTCCAAAATGTATAAATTATTTGATTATTACTTTTTGTAGACTATTCGAAGTCGATAGCTGTAATAGTTTTCCAGAAGTAGCGTATCGAAAATTTTATAAAAATTGTTAATTTGTATGGGAGCTACCCCTTCTTCGCCCCTCATCCGAAAATTTTTTTTCTTCAGAGCGTAGCCCTTGATGTCCAATCACTTTTTGTAGAACATTCCATTTCGATGTCTTTTATAGTTTCCGAGTTATAGCGTATCGAATATTTCATAAAAATTGTTAATTTGTATGGGAGCTACCCCTTTTTTGCCCCCACTCAAAAAATTTTTTCTTTAAAGCGTAGGCATTCTTGCCCAATTACTTTTTGTAGAACATTCCATTTCGATATCTTTTATAGTTTCCGAGATATAGCGTATCGAATATTTTATAATAATTGTCGATTTGTATGGGAGCTACCCCTATTTTTGCCCCCACTCAAAAAATTTTTTCTTTAAAGCGTAAACATTCTTGCCCAATTACTTTTTGTAGAACATTTCATTTCGATATCTGTTACAGTTTCCGAGATAAAGCGTATCGAATATTTTATAATAATTGTCGATTTGTATGGGAGCTACCCCTTTTTTTGCCCCCACTCAAAAAAATTTTTCTTTAAAGCGTAGACCTTCTTGCCCAATTACTTTTTGTGGGACATTTGATTTCGATATCTGTTATAGTTTCCGAGATATAGCGTATCGAATATTTCATAAAAATTGTTAATTTGTATGGGAGCTACCCCTTTTGTTTCCCCCACTCAAAAAATTGTTTCTGTAAAGTGTAGATCTTTGCGTACAATTACTTTTTGTAGAATATTTTAAGTCGATACCTGTTATAGTTTACGAGATATAGCGCATAAAATATTTCACCAAATTTGTGCAATTGTAGGAAAAATACCCCTTCCCCTGGTCCTATCTGAAAAAACTTTTTCCATTATTTAGGTCCCTTCTTTAGGAGTATCCATGCCAAGTTTTGTGGCATGAGTGACTATACTTACTGAGATATATAGGGATATATGCACGGATTTTGTCCTAAAAAAAATGGGTTACTCTGGGTTTTCGCTTATATCTCGGTCAATAGTGAACTGATTTTGCTGATTTTAAAAGCGATTGTTAGTGGGATATTTCTAATCGTTTGACACCATTAACTGGTCTGTATCTTTTTATTTGACTCCGGAAACTTGATTTCAACAGACGGACAGACGGACATCGCTCAATCGGCTTCCCTATCTATAAGGATCCAGAATATATATACTTTATGGGGTCGCAAATGAATAATAAAGAAATTACAAGCGGAATGACAAAGTGATATATACCCTTATCACTATGTGAAGGGTATAAAAAGACGCAACTTGTCACAGGACTAGCCCCTAACTGACAGTAACCTGTTTCAGCTAAAAAACTTTATGTAAAATTTACCTCCTGCTTTAGCCATTTCACATCAGAAAAAACCTAAATAATTTCTAAGACTTAAAATAGTGTTGCCCTTTAAAGGCTCAAGTTTAAGTTGGCTAAAACACGCCTCTGCCAGTTCACGTATTAATGTGCACATACCTACACATAAAATGTATGTGTGTGTGTGTGTTTTCCTATGTATGCCAATTTTTTGTTATTATATTTCTTTTGCATTTTGCAATTATTATGCATTCCGTCCTGGTTCAATTTTTTAATGTAATTAAAACTCAATTGTTTAACATAAAAAATTCATTGCTTTCAAGTAAAGGATTAATTTTTTATCATTTTCGGTTTGCAAAAAAAAACTCTGTCAATGAATAAAAATAACTAACTGGCCGTGGCGGATTTTAAATTTTTTTTCACACTTTTTTGTTAAAAATTTTTTATTACATTTTTTAGAGATTTTAAAACATTTTTACATGTAAATATAAAATTTTAATTCTTTTTAATAAAACACTCTTTAGTTTTAGTTTTTTTTTTCAAATTAAATAAAATTTTTGTTGTAAATTTTTAAAAATCAATCCAAGCACATGATTTTACAATCTCTGTTTGCAGTTTTAACATTTCAAACAAAATTATTTTTAAATATGTACATACATCTACATACATATATTAATTTTATATTTCCGTGCTTAAAAAGATTCATGTGGTTTTTCTAAAGGGCTTTAATTATTACTAGTGGTCGGCAATTGGTCAAAATTTCACCTTTCATTGCTGCACGTTGCTTAATGATACATACATCATTCTCTATAAAGCGAACGCTACAAAAGACGTACTGGGGTATCAAAAATCGTCACCAAGGAACCCGTAATACGATGAGAGGTGCTGCAATACTACTTAACAAAAAATGAGTCATATTTAGGGTGACCATTCGTGCTGATTTCATAAGTACATTTACTGATTTCTCATTTGCTGTACTAATTGCAAATGTGTGTACTGAAATGTACTGCTTTTTGAAAAAAAGTACTGATTGTACTGATTTTTCAAGAAAATTGTTATTTAAAATGTTTTTTTTAAATTTTCAAAGATATGTATATAAAAACTATAGACTTAGTCAAGCAAGTACAAATGAAATGACTCAGCTGGTATTACAAGAGCGACTATTTCGTGAGTTGCTGTAATCAAATTATGTTTTGCTTATATAAAATATGATCTGACGAGCTATTTTGACGATTTCTTTACAAGTAGATCATTGGTGATGTGTTTTGTGCAATAATTGGAGGACTATAATTAGGATCTTTGAGCTAAAATTTTTAGCAATATTTTGACACTTTTTGGGCGAAGATTGCTTATGTTTACTTACAGTCTTCGTTCAAATTTATTATTTTACTCTTTTTAAGTGATGCTGCATTTTATTCAAATTTTTGGACGATTAAATATTATTTTGCTTATTTTTACGACAGTTACTGTTCTGTTCACAAAATTAAAAAAAAAAAGTTCTTCTTTCAACTCCGATTTTGATAAGTTCAGTGGGTAGACAAGAATAAAATATGTTCTTTTTAGTTTTATTGAATAAAAAATGTTTGCTTGAGTTTCTTTAATAAAAAGTGTCTGTAAGATATAAAAACTTTTAATGCTAACAAGCCAAGACTTTATATTTAAAAACCTGGTCTCCTCTCAACATTTTTTATTTTGAAAAAAAAAAATTAAGAAGAAAGCAAAATATCCTTATTGCCAAATAAAGAAGTTTCATAGACTACAAAAACTGGCAACACCCTTTTTTGAAAAAAACCAAAAGTGTACTGATTTCAAAAAGTCACGCTAGTCAAATTTAGTAACACTCCATACACCAGCAAAGCGAACTGCATGCAAAAGATGTCAAGAGAAAAGCAGAGACGAGAAAAACTTTTCCAAATGAAGAAGGGGATGGCCATAAGTAAGAGGAAGGCCGGAGTATAAGGAGAGAAACGAAGCCCAAAAACTCCATCAAAACATTAAACTGAGGGCTTTAGTGCAAGCATTTCCTACAAGGAAACCTGGTATTAGATACGAAAACTGTGCTGATTAAAGGAAGAACATATTTCTTCCAGTTTTGTGCCATCCAGAGAAAACGGAAGTAAAGATACCCTGGATTCCATCAGCGATGACGGTGTTAAAAGTGTAAAAGAAGCTGCAAGTTATGAGGTAAACCAGCAGAGCTGCCTATGTCCTGAGTGGATTAGGTGCATGCATTAACCCATTTGTACTATTTGGTTTGGTGATCACATGACCAATTATTGAAACCTAAGAAGACGAATTTGCCTTCGCCAGCTACTTATGTATAAGTCTCCTTCTATGACCACTCAAGTTTTTCTCTTGCGGCTGGCGTACCTCAAGGCTGTTTTATATTACCATATTACCCACGTAGGGGGATGAACAAAGTCAAAGAGAATATACATTTATTAACAAAACTGCATTTACGTAGCTTTTACTTTAACGCAGACAGTGATTCCTCTCAATGCGTATTAACAACCAGATGTTTTCTTGAACATTTGGATCGTTGCCTCACATGGAAATAACATATATATATGCTAAGTTGCTTTAAGCAGCTTCAATTCATTGGCTAATTGGTAAAATCTCTATGGTTCGTCTTGATTGCAAATTTCTGCTTTAAAACTTGATTTGACACCAAAGTACGAAATTTTCAACAATGTGAACTGGAAACTCGCATAAATCCCATCGGTCAAAACAACACTACCGCTTGAAAGGAAGGTCCCTCCTTTTTGCGCTGAGATGAAACAATCGGAGCAGGTTTTGCTGGTCTTGAACGGCTGGTCTAATATTAATCATAGAATTTTTGAAATTTGAGTCTTTCAATTACTCTGGAGAATTGATTTTTACAGGCGGACAGACGGACACGTTCAAATCGACTCTCCTATTGATAAGGATCTACAATAAAAATATATTACGCTTTACGGGACCGCAAATGGATATTTTAAAACTTACAAATATTAAAAGCTTGATAAACTGTTATATACAAATAGAATAAAAATTTAATTTTCGAACCGCATGAAACGATTGCGGCGGCTATAAATGCATCATGAAAACCACAATCTGACCAAAAAGTATTAAGATTACAAGTTCATATGCAAAATCATATACTATTACGGCAACATTTAAAAAAACTTACTTCGAAACAAAAGTTAATATCATTTGCATTAATATACAATCGAAGAAGTATCATCTTAAGTGGGAAAAATATTGTTAAAATGAAACTTTTAATTCTAACATTTATGGTCGTCTTCTTCTATTGTTCTCAAATTGTTTTGGCACAAACATCGCCTAAACGACTTGTATGTTACTATGATGTTGTAGGGCCAGAGAAAAAAGGTAAGTCTTAAGATGCAAAAATATTTTTCTTTTTCTTAAATACTTTAAGTTAAATACTTTCTAGTTTACTCTGATGATTTTGAAAGACGCTTTTTTAAAGCTCTTGTGAACTGTACACACCTTGTATATGGCTTTGCCCAAATCTTGCCACAAAGTTTTGAAATTGAAAAATTCCATCTGAGTATAAAGCCCAGGCATTTAAAAATTCAGTTTCCTCACTTGAAAATTTTTTTAAGTGTCGGCGGTGATAAGCCAAATCTAACGTCACAGTATTTGCAATTTTTAGAAGCTGGTGGTCTTAAGCACAAACGTTTTGTTGTTGCTGTAAAGAACTTTTTAAAGTCAAATTTCTTTGATGGTTTGGATTTGGCTTTTCCATTTCCTCGCAACAAACCGCGCAAGGTACATTCCAATATGGGTATGATAGTGAAGAGATTTAAAAAATTATTTACTGGAAATCAAATTAATAATCCAAATGCAAATACACATAAGCAGCAATACATGAAATTCGTAAGCGAGTTAAGGAATGAGTTTGTTAAAGAGAATTTGCAGCTCTCAATGACGGTATTGCCAAATGTTAATTCAACTTGTAAGTACATAATTGACTTAATTTTAAATTGTAATACCGAAGGCAAATTATATAAATTCATCAATGCTTAAACATTTTGTAATTAAATTTTTGTCAGGATACTACGACATTTTCAAAATCCACAAAAATTTTGAATTCATCAATCTCTTCGCTTTTGACTTTTTAACTGCCACTCGTACTTACGAAGAGGCCGACTATACTGCCCCTATTTCCTTTAAAAATGAAGCCAATCGTTTGCCTTATTACAACATTGAATATCAAGTGGATTGTTGGATTAATAATGGCTGCCCGCCTTACAAGCTTAATCTAGGAATTGCCACATATGGCCACCCCTGGAAACTTACCGTCAATTCAGGATTATCTGGTAAACCAGTAGTTGAAAACACTAACGGGCCAGCTGATAAAGGAAATCTAACCCAAATTTTCGGTATTCTTAGTTGGCCTGAAATTTGTTTAAAATTGGCCATCAAAGGCCTCTTACGTAAGGTTGTGGATGCAGAGCATAAGTATGGTGCATATGCTTTTCGTCCGGCAGATAAAAATGGTATTTCGGGCATATGGATAAGTTATGACGATCCTGAATTTGCTGGCATTAAAACAGAGTTCGTTAAAAGGTGGGGATTGGGAGGTGTGGCCTTATTCGATTTAAATCATGACGATTTTCCAAGTGTATGCAGGGGTTCTTACTCTTCGATTTTATCACAAGTAAGTCAGGGCCTAGGGATTGTACCAAAATATAATATAAAAACTGTACCCCATGTACACCATTAAAAGTATTCTGAATATGCTCTAAGCAAAAAACTTCTTAAATAATTGTATTGACTTCATAAATAAATTTTTTATTTTACTATAATCTGGCAAGGCTTTGCGTGTTTTCTTACATTTCTTTTTATCGTTTGCGGCTTTTTTTCAAACAAAATACAAAACATGTGCGTTTTTTTGTAATTTGTTATTAAGAATTAGGGTTTTTGTGAAATGTCTTTATTAATTTTGACTAAAATGTTGTCATATTTTTAAAATAATAAAGAGAAAGATTAATTTCTATAATCGGCAATAGTACTTTGTACGTAGTTCACATTCACCCGTTAAGCTATTATGAAATGCTTGTTGATTCATTTTAAAATTCTAAAATCTATGAATAATGATAACACAGGTCAACACTATTTTTGAGGTCGATGGTTTCATAGTTAATTTGTATACACTTGGTACTATATCACTCTTTATACCCTTTCCATAATTCCTTTTGTAATTTCTTTAATAATCATCTGCGATTCCATAAAGTATACATTTACTTACTTGGTCCTTATAGATAGGCAAGTCGATTAAGCGATGTCAGTCTACCCGTTTGCCCGCCTGTCCATGTTATGATTGAACTTTTTGAAGCCCCCCGATGCTATATTGACCCGTCAGTAGTATCAAACTATCAAGTATATCTGCGAGAAGATTGCTGTTGAAACCCAGAAAATACGCTTCATAACTGACCGAGATATAAGTAATCAAGACTACCTCTTTGCATTTCTCTAAGGCTTGTATATAAAATGCTCTACAGTTGCCCCGCAGTTGCCCTAACAACGGTGCAATGCAAGACTGACTCCCATTAATTTTTTCGCACCAAATTTTTTGTGAAACATACTTACACCCTATCTCCACCATCTAACAGGAATGCATACAAGTTTAATTTCTTTTAAATTTTTTTAAGCCGCTCCCACAGCTTCCAGAGTGCTGTTACAAGGTCAAATGTAAGACCGACCTCAAATAATTTTCCCTCAAAAACATTTTTGTAGAACATATGTACTTACCCCCTATCTCCAGCCACTAACAGGGTTCCCCAAAGTCGCCCTTAGAAGAATATAATGTATCACAGATATTCCTAGAGCATACTTTCCCCCTATTCCCGTCACCTAAGGGGATTGCCATACAAAATGTACAAAAATGATGTAAAAACGCCCATAACTTCCATAGAGTCGGGCTTAGAGAAATCAAGAGTACGGCCGACCCCCATTAGTTTCCCCTCACAAAGATATTCCTGGAACGTACTTACCCCCTATACCCCATACAAAATTTGGGAAAATTGAATAATGTAGGACTGACCCCAACTCATTTTTCCTTGCAAACATTCTAGAACATACTTACGTCCTAACTCCTAACCGCTAAGGGGGTTGCAATACAAAATTTGAAAAGATTATGGTAAAACCCCTACAACATTCCGTAGTCATCCTAAGAGTGTTAAAATATAAAACCGACCCCTAAAGTTAGAAATATTTCATCAATAAAAAAATGGATAAAATAAAAAAATCGGGGTTTCAAAAGGCCAATGGAAGAGTATATAATATTTGGCACAGTCAAATATAGAACAATAGGAGACAAAATAACCTTTAAATAAATAGTCTTCATAGAATTTTCAACAAAAAATAATTTTTTTTTCAAAAAAATTAAATTTTTTTTTCCTTTAAAAGACTCATTAAAATTTTAAACTAAAAAACATTTTTAAATTTTATTTCTTATTGTGATTACTTATTATATTGCAAATAAAATGAGCTTAAATTTATCAAAATTATAAACGTATTTGTTTCCTATTCTTTTGTGTTTTCATTAATTTGTTCGGATAACTAGTTCTCGAGGAAATGCAATTATGTGCTGCAGCATCCTACTTTTTCTTGAACGCAAAATATCTAAGAAACCCTCGACATTACGAAAAAAATTTAATTTTGTTGACCTGTGTAATTATAAATATGGCAACAAATTAAAACAACAAAAACAGATGAAAAAAGCAAATTTTAGCAAGTTCTGATGAATGTTTCTCTAAATGACGTTATTTAAAATATAATTCAATATTTAATTATAACCCAGCAAACATTTTAAAAAGCAAAACAAGTAAAATACATATAAGAAAATTGTAGGCCTTTCTTCACATCAGTAACATTGAAATCCGTAAAAATTTGTGAATGCTGTGGTGACTCCGAGAAGTGGGGCTTACATGAACTTATTGTTGGGAAACTTTATCCCATTTTTTTAGTATGAACATTTTTCAATCCAAATTTGTTTACGTTGCTAGATGCATGGTGTTTTATAAATTTCCCAAAGAAACGTCTTAAATGGGAGGTGGGTTCACAAATAGGCTGACTTTCATAAAAAATGCACAGAACTGATTAGGTTTAAAAAAGTATTGGCGCTCTATTCGGTTATGCTAAATCCTATATATCATTTACATTGATATATTTGTATACCCAGTCATCCGATACAGCTAAGTTGTTTTTAAAACAAAATATTATACTAAGTTTACTCCTTGGAGATTAATGAAGTAGAAAACTATATAAAAGGGTTCGTTTGTGTAGTGGTTACCACTCCACTTGCTCCTGTTCCACCAATTGTATCTTCAAAATAGTTAAAACCATACGATACATACGTTTAAGCAGTTTCTATGATTGTGCCTTTTAAGAAATTCATAAAACTGGTTCCTTTGGATGAGGGCTACCACTTTCCTTACTCTTATTCAACTATTTTTTCCAAATATATAGATATTGTATTCAAATTACTCTGCTGTGGGTTTGAAGTCAAAGGTTGTTATTATTCCCGAGATAAGAAGCGTTTAAAAAAAATCGCAATATGTAATCGTTTTTAAGTGGCTTATACATCCCTTGTTTATACCTATACAATCCTTGATATATAAATGGTTTTTGTCTTTAAACATGGACAATATGAGGTGTTTGCTCATATTTCAGTTTATAGAGAGCTGGGTTTCAGAAAATTGATTTCAACAGACGGCCACACAGAGAGAAATTGCAAATTCAAATTTCCTATTTAAAAGCATCCAAAATTCACGGGTAAATCAATATTTAAGGGATTTTATTTTCAAAAACTTGAAGAGTTAGAGCAAAAGGGATAGAATTCTGTTATCACCACTAATTTTGGCCGACAAGTCGATTATACTGGGATTTTTATTTTAAAATGCGTTTTTTTATATCTGTCACAGTTAGAGCAAAAGGGACATAAAAATGTTATCACACCAGATTTGCCCGAAAAGTCAATTCTTTAGAAATTTTCATTTTGAATCTTTAAATATATTTTTCTCGAAAATTAGAAGAGTTAGCGTAAAAACAATTTTGATACCCTCATTAGCCAAATTGAAATAACAAATTCTTAACTTTAGCTAAGTCAAAAAAAAATACCAATTCAATTTTGTTAAAAACGTTATTTTTGCTACAAATTATAATTAATAAAATAAAATTATGGCTTCAATACTGAATGGCATACGTATGTACAAATTTTGTTACTAAAAAATATATTTTGAAAAATTCTTGCATCTAAATTTTATAACTTACTGCATGCTTGATCTTTTTATCAAGGCTTATTGATTATCAAGTGGCCGCAGTTAATCCAGCTGATTAATTTTTTTCTGTATAATGTTTTGTTACCTAAATGTCAAAAATTGTTAACGTTATTGTTCTTCTTATCATATTATTTTCCCTTCTAAGAAAAGATAAAGAAGTGCTTGTAAAGAATCTTTCCAAATTTTTAAACAAAAAATAGTGTTTTTACAAAAAAAAAATAATAATAAAAGTAAAGAACTTTACATTAATATTACAAAAAGGATATTACATTCATTCAAAGTTAAAATTTGTACGAAGCACAAGGAACGCTTATGTGTGTGCTCAAACATGTAATTCCACGTTAAATTTGTAAAGTAAAGTCTCATTTTTTGACATTTGTTGTACTAATTTCCAGTAAACAAATTTTTGTTGTTGTTGTAACTTTGTTATTTTTGCAGAGCTGACGTTACCTGTTCAATACGACTTAATCTCGTTTTAACGCTGCGTCTTAACGTAGCAATTTTTATTGCATGGAACAAGCAACAACGTCGCGACGCGTCAGCAGAGTAACGGCACAAAGATTGCTAATTGATTAGAGTAAAGAATACGTTTTTTTTTATCAAATAATATGTTTTAATTGAGCGTTTTCATAAGTTAAATATAATGGCGAAAATACTGAAATGACAACTAATTGCAATGGATTGCTACATATGACAGTTTTCGGTCCACACGTTGCAATTTTTATGAAAGATATCGAGTTTGACAATTGGCGCAATAAATATTGCTGCGTGTAGACCCTGAGTGAAGCAGCCCATAGGCACATACTGCAGGCAGCTACTGCCGATAAACTCTTGTGTACGTGTGTAATTGACGAATTGACTACACACACATCAATCAACAATTTAATTTTTTATGCCTTTTTTATTTAAATTGTTACGGTCTTATTCATAAAAAATTGTATGAAATAATTGTCAAAAAAAAATCCCCTTATTAAACATAAAATAATTTTATTAATTAGACCGTTAAAATTTTTCTTTCATTTTTATAAAATGTCAAACTGAAGCTAAGAAAAAGTGATAAAAATGATTTTATTGTTTACGGGTTTCACTTTTAGCAGTATGTGTTGATTTCAAAATAAAAATTATTTTGAACCTTCATAATGCAATTTCTGTCAAAAGCCAAAGCTGAAAAACTCTCGGTTAAGTATATTTTTTAATCGAAAATCAATAAAAAAAATTTTGCTGGGTTATTTCACTTTTCTATTTAACTCGTGCAAATAGAGGAAAAAAAAAACAAATAAAAGAAATAAACAGACCTCGAAATTGATAAGAAACTTGTCTTGAAAAAACCCTTGTATTAAACAGATTTAAAATCATATTTCAGCTCATAAAGTTGTACGGAAGTTTTAGTAACAATTTAAAACTCATAGGAGTCACTACACGCTGTGAAAGTAACTATTAAATATCGAAATGAAAAAAATATTTATAAATTTTTTAGCACTTTTGTGTATTTCGCAAATTGTCTTGGGACAACAAACAAATAAAAGATTAGTATGTTATTATGATTCGGAAAGTTCTACAAGATCAGGTAGGTTTTTAATAAAATACTATCTGTTAATGAGATATAAATAATTTTTTAATGAATTTTCTAGGATTCGCTCAATTACCTCAGCATATGCTGGAATATGGTTTACAGTTTTGTACACACCTCATTTATGGTTACGCTGGTCTAACCCGCCAAAGTTTTGAAATATTTAGCTTGAATGTGGATCGCGACATGTTTCACTATCGCCAAATAACAGCTATGAAAACGAAATTTCCTCATTTGAAAGTATACTTAAGTCTGGGTGGCGATAAAGACATTGACGAAGAAGATCCCAATAAATATATCCACTTTTTGAAAGGCGGCAGACAATTGTATAAAAACTTTATTCAGTCTTCTATCAATTTGCTGAAATATAATAATTTCGACGGCTTGGACTTAGCTTTTCAGTTCCCACGCAATAAACCTCGCAAAGTTCACTCAAGTCTTGGCATGGCTTGGAAGAAGTTTAAGAAATTATTTACTGGCGATTTTATTGTTGATCCAGATACCGATTTACATAGGCAAGAGTTTACAGAATTTGTAGATGATATGAAACAGGCCTACAATGTTGCGAACTTGTCAATGACCTTGACAGTGCTGCCAAATGTTAATTCGACATGTAAGTATACAAGCTTTTTATTTTTTCAAAGTGATAAGAAAATTGATTGATTGATGAGTTTTGCAGTTGTAAAACTTTTCATGAAAATTTGTTTGATATATTTAAGTAAATTTTAGTTACGATAAGTATGTATATAAAGGCATAGCCCAAACTCGTAAAGGCAGAGACTTGAATTTGGACTGCGGATACTTATTTTGATGTGTAAATACTCCAAAAAGGGGCTTTGGGACGTTCGGGCCCAGAGGGGTCAAAGTTATAAATTATACAAGAAAAAAACAAACTTTTAAAAGTCTACAAAGCCAGTTTATAGGTACCATTTTCCATTTTTAAGTAATAATGAGTATAAAAATATTAAAATTAGAGCTTTTGACATACCAAGGTCGAAGGTTAACTAGTAGAAAAAATTAAATTTTTCACTTTGTTGGTGTTATAATTTAAGAATTATGAAACTAAAGACTATTACTACAGATTGAGATTAAAATTTGATTCTTTGGGAAAAAGATTGTTCTATACATTTTAGGTACCTTGTTCGCAAGTATATGACCCAGACGAAGTCATCTAAGTGGACAAAAAGTCCTTTTTTTCACATTTTAGGCAGTTTCTTTGCACTTTTGAGTTTATGAGTCTGGGAATATCAAAATAAGAACAATTGATCCAAATTGAGGTCAAAAGCCGAAATTTATTCAAATCTTAGGATATTTTTGCTACTTTTTTGAGGAAAAGTTATTCCATACATTTTTGTTATTTTTTTGTCAGTTTGAGTGACCTGCTGGCAGGTGTGGTTCTTGTGTTCTTTTCTTCAGAATTTCCTTTTTCTTTTTTTAATTCGGCTCTCCTAAAGGAATTCGTTTTGCCAACTGTCTTAATTTTTTTCAGTGTTGTGTGAGCAGTTACTGCACTATCGTTCAACTCGGTCTTCATTGCAAAAAGGCTTCGGATTACCTGCCGTTAATCGCCAAATTATTTACCTATTCAATCTTAATTTTCCCATAAGTTCCAGGTACTCACATATATGGTGTACTGTATTACCCTTATTGACACTTAGGTCCTGCATTTAGGTCAGACATTCACGTAGGGAAGGATTGTAAGGAATAAGAATTAATACAAAAATACACACATATAAACGTGGCCCATGTGCTGGCTTAAACTCAAACACCTAAAAGGAAAACTCCCACACCCCCTTTAGACATACCGAAATTTTTGCATATTTCATTTAATCTTTAGTTGTTCAGGCGTGCAAGTAATTAATTGGTAAACTGTGTGCCGGGAGAAAAGTGCCCATCTACTGGTTTTGGGAATACATGCTATTAAGAAGAAAAATATGGCAGATGAGCTAGGAAAACAAGGGGTCCATGTGCCTTTGAAAAAGCAATGGATGTTCGTGCTCCACCTCAGTTCTGCAATACGAGTATATACTCTATGTTGAGGGTGAAAGCGACGGAGATCTAGGTAATTTACACTTCTTCCACTCCAGTATAATGTGGGGACATTTTGAACCGGGGCGAGGAGGTTACTTCTTTCTTTGCAAGGGAGTAACTGTAGACTTCTAGTAGGGATCATAACTGGTCAATGATGGGCACTGGCTCATGCGAAGAGAGCAGAGCGACTGACCAGCTATGACTGCAGGTTCTAGGGTGTACCAGGTGATAGGGAGACTACTGAGCATGTCTTGTGTCATTCGTGCGCTCTAAAGCAAACTGTCTAGGATTTAATTTTTCTTAAGGCCTAGAGAAAATATCCGGGGCTTGTAAAATTTCATTCCTTACATAGAGTAAGTACGATTATTTATGGTTATAGTTTTTTTTTCTGGCACCACTAAGGACCTAAAGGGTAGAGGAGGAGTATTCAGGGCCAGCTACTTTAACCTTACCTAACCTATTACTGCGTGAATATTATTTAATTCCTACAAAATTTTGTATATGTTTAAGGCCTTATGCCACCAGTTCTTCTAATAAACTTTCCAATAATAATTTTATTTGAATATTATTTCCAGAAATCACATTTATCCGCATAAACTTCGAATAGGCTTTTTTAAACGGACCTTCCCCCCGAAAAAAGGTCTACCCGCAAGTTATATCAATTTCCATTGATATCAACATCAAACCTTATTTTTGTTTGAGCAATTTTTATATTAAAAGAAAAAAATTGCAACTAATTTCTTGACATTTAGTCTACGTGTTTACTTATTGTTGCAATACTTCTTTAAGCCTTCTTTTCCCAAATACCCGTGCTTTTTTTTTGGAATTTTGGTAACAGCTCTTTTTGACATCTACAAATTAAAGTCAGCTTTGATCATTTGCAAACCGAAAAAAATGCGGTAATTTTTTAAATTCTTAAAAGTTTTAAAAACAAAATTTAGCAGGAGTTTATTAAATGTAGTTTTCATAAGAAACTCCGAAAAGTATTTTTAAAACCAACTAGGCCTGTGCAGGTCTGGCAAGACAGCATTTAAGAAGGGTTGGAAAAATGTTGTTCGAGTTCTAGCAAAAAACACTTAAAGCATTTTAAGAAAACCGACGGCTTTCCACACGTCCACAAGATTTTAAATTAAACAATTATTATAACTTATGCAAAAACTAATCGAAAAAATTTAAATTTTTTTATTCACTTTTAATATTTTAAAAAAATTGTTTCTGTATTTTTAGGGTATTTCGACATTCCTAAAATCCAACATCAATTTGAATACATTAACCTGTTTGCATTTGACTTTTTAACACCCGAACGTAATCCCGAAGAAGCCGATTATACTTCACCTATTTATCTAAAGGATGAGCAAGATCGTTTGCCACATTATAATATTGATTATCAAGTACAACATTGGATAGACCATGGCTGCCCAGCCCATAAACTCAACTTAGGTATTGCCACTTATGCCCGCACTTGGAAAACTTCCACCGATTCTGGATTCGCTGGAATGCCTGTAATACCAGCCACTCAAGGACCTGCCGAGGCTGGCTTGCAATCAAAAAAAGAAGGCCTATTAAGCTGGCCTGAGGTATGTTCCAAAATAACTACAACTTCAATTGGTGACTATAGAGGACCAAATGCTCCCATACGCAAAGTCTTTGATATGGAGCGCAAATATGGCAATTATGCTTTTCGGCCAGCCGATGAAAATGATGAGCATGGCATATGGATGAGTTTTGATGATCCAGATTTTGCTGGCATTAAGACTGAGTATGCCAAGCAAAAGGGTATGGGTGGTGTTGCCATATTCGATATAAGCTATGACGACTTTAGAGGCCTTTGTACGGGGGCCAAATATCCCATTTTGCGTTCAGTTAAAAGCTATTTATAAAATAGTTATTTAAGAAAATTATAGTTTGTATTAAAAATAAGTGACAAAATAAATAAAAACTATTTTACATAATCTGACCCCAACTCTATGTATTAATGTATTTTGTTATCAATGTTGCTTTTGTTTTCTTGATAATTGTTTTTAAAAATTGTTTTTTTTTTTAATTGCTTTTGTTTTTAAAACTTGTATTTCTTATTTGGCGAATGATAAGTTTCATAATTGTAATTCCTATTAATTTATTTGCTTTACAAAACATCTAAGCCCGCTTACTTAGAACTGAGTGATAAGCTTTTTGTCTAGCTATTCGCAATAAAAAATCAATGACGCGATTCTCAATATCATTATCACAATTCTGCCAGCTTTAGAACTACGATGCTGAGCGTTCAGCATCTTTTTGTTTGAGTTATTGTTTTTAAGGAAAGCAAACCTTTAATTCAAAAAATTTTAAATATTTTCTGAAATGTCTAAAGATTTTTGGTTCAGAAATTTAGTTACGTTTAAGCTTCTGTTGTTTACGGTTGTGCCACTGAATTTTGTATTTAATTTTTTTTTTTTGCTTTAAAACAGCGCGACAGTGTACAATAACTTACTGTGATGAAACTTTTAATATTATTATCACTGGTAGCCAGTATTTACGGTGCCACGGATGGCGCAGCTAATCTTATGTGTTACTATGATTCTGGCAGTTATATACGTGAAGGTAAATTTGATAAAAAAAAACGACAAAAAATGAATTGTGAAATACAAAATAAGAAAAAATATGGCCGGATTTAAGAAAACACAAAACTTAAATTAAATTTTAAATAAATCAATATAATTTGAAAAACAATATCGGGGGACCGGAAGTTAAATTTTCAATGGTACCATACGATTACAGATAGTTGCGTGTAACAAGAGTTTGAAAATATAAGAGAGTTTAATTTAATTCTGCAGTTTTTCATTGGTCTCCTTGTATCCTTAGAGCGAAGTTGTTTTTTATGTGCAAATATAATAACATAATTACTTTTTCCAATACTATGGTCAATAGATGTAATAGTTTCGAAAATATATCTTATTCACTATGTATTTAAGAACATTGTCTAATAACATTGAGTTTACCTTTCCCCCTTGCTTCTATCCAACAACTCCTTATTGTAGATTTTGTATAAAAAATTTCTTTGCACTAGATTTAAAGCCGATGGCAGTTGTAGTTTCTAAGATACTATACATCAAATATTTTGCAAAAGTTTCTATGTCCTTGCTCCTACCAGGGTTGTCAGCTATGGCGATTTTGCGTCAAATTTGGCGATTTTTTTGTGGTTTTGGCGAATAATGTGAAGTTTGGCAACATTGCGTTATTTTTGGAAAAATTTTTTTAAACACTTTTAACGTTTTTTATTAGAAAAATACTCCCAATTTGATTAATTTATAGGGGATGTTTCTGTTTGTTAAGGTGGGATACAAGTATGGATGTTATTAGTTCTTAAGATTAACCATTAGTAACCTTAAAAATAATTCTAGAACATATTCCTGAAAATTTGAAAGTAGTTCCTTTTATCGTTTTAAACTTTCAATACACAATCCCTTTATTTTTTTAGATTAATTAAATAAAAAAAATATATATTTATTTTAAATTTACCAAAAACTTATTAGTTTTACAGTTTTTTTGTCTTAAAGTTAGTAAAGTTCCATTTTGTCGATTTTTTGGCAACCTTTTGATTGTCGTATCTCAAAAAAATATTTTTTGGCGTTTTTTTTTGCGATTTTTGATAAAAGTTTGGCAATGGGGCCCAGAAAAAAAATGGCAACCCTGGAATTACTCTATTGCAGGTTTTGGAGTAGATAGCTGTAATTGTGTTTCAGAGAAACAGAATTAAAAGTTTCATAAATAAAATTGTCCGCTTGTATGGGTGCTACCATTTGCCCTAACTCCTACCCTATTAATTTATTTTTATATCTACAAATCACACCAATATTACTTTGTACTCGTAGAAGGCTTTCGTGATCCGCTTGCTCCTATTCTACAAAATTTTTTTAATATGCAAAAATTACTTAAAAATTTCTTAGTTGCAGGTTTTTAAATCAATAGCTGTAATTATTTCAAAGATATATGATATAAAAAATTTCTTTAAATTGTCATCTTGTGGGCGGTTATCATGCCCTCTTGCTCCCATTCTACTAATATGTTTCTTATGGGTACAAATCGCACCAAACTTACTTAGTAATAGGTTTTTAAATCAATAACTCTTATTGTTTTGAAGATACCTATAGAATACAAAAACTTAATTAAATTGCCCCGTTTCTCCCTTCCCCTTGTTTCTTACCTACTAATTTTTTTCTTAAATATACAAATCCCACCGTTAATCTTTTGTAGCAGGTTATTGAGCTGTAATTGTTTTCAATATACCTACCTATGCAGTTTTATAATTGCATGCTTCCAGCCTACTAGTTAAATTGTTCGTTTGTATGAAGGTCTACAACTCCCCTTGCTTCTGTCCAAAAACAGTCCCGAAATTAGCCTACTACCTTCAAAATCTCTAAGAAAAACTTTGTAGAAACAGTCACCATAGTTACTGAGATGTTTTAGGATACCTACATGTATGGATTTTTTTTCCTTAAGGATGGGTTGTTTAAACTTTTTCTTTATACCTATCTCGGTCGTTAGTAAATGTTGTTAAAATACAAATTGAATGACAAACTGATACCTATGTATATAACCCTAATACTATATAAAGCACATGAAAGCATTATTTTAATCCTACAAATGTCTTTAAATTATAGTCAATTGTTTTGTAGACAATAGACCCACTGTGCATATAAAACTGTAAGTTGTATGTAAAATATTTACTATAAATATCTCAGGTCAATAGCTTATCACTACCAGCATATCTGTAAATTACTCATTTAACCTTTACAAGCAGCAAATAAAATTTTTTGTTTACATTCCAACAAAAGAAAAGAAATTTAGACAAGTCTACTGTATTATTTCAGAAAAATAAATAAATAAGATCATGGAAACAATACCCACTTTACAGCAACAAAAAGATCCACTCATAATAACGAAAGTAAAATTAAACTAAATAAACACATTTAACATTTAAACTAAACACGCATGAATAAATAATATACAAAAATAAACAATGTTTTTTGTGGTTTAAACAAACCTTATAAGTAAATAAAATCATTTAAATTTAATTAAAATTCTCATATTTAATTATTTCCGAGAACGTAAATATTTAGCAATAACACATGACACATGATCAGAATAATATTGTTTTTGCCAGATAAAGTTATCAGTTTGCAATTGTAAAGGGTGTCCTGCTATTTATGTAGTAAAATGTTGGCAGCTCTGAAAAATGCAATTTGATAGTAAATTAATTAGGATTAGTAAAAACTGAGTGATACGCTAATCAAAAAAATTTTGTCTTAATAAAACAACAACAAGTTTAAATGTTATATTCGGCCAAGCCTGGCCATGTTATACCCAACACCAAATTTGTTTTGGGGGCTATATAAAAAATAGACTGATAGTTTTTGTATTCGGTATAATAGCTTGTGGCATAAAGTAAGACGCATATGCAAAATTTTGTCAAAATTTAGTAATATTCAAGCCATTTGTAGCTCAAAAATGATTGTTCCGGGAAAGACATTCCTATGGGGGATATGCCAAAAACTGGACTGAATGCCAAAGCAAACAAAAGCTTATTGTGCCTAGTTTCATCCAAATACTTAAAAATGATGACCTGTACTTTAAACACAATAATATATAGACACCCATCCGGACGGACAGACGGACATACTTAAATCGATTTTGGAAGTGATTCTGAGTCGATCGCTATACTTGAAATAATAAAACTCTATCAGTCTCAACCATATTATACCCTCTATTTTCTTGCACAAGCTCTGTTTTGAATATTAAAAATAAATTTTGTTAAATTTAAAATTCAGCAGCCAAAAAATTTCAATAAACTATATTTAATATACATAAGTATTAGTAATCATTAATATACAGTAGTTTTCCGGTTTAACGAACGAGTACTTTGTCAGCCCTGTTCGTTAAACTGAAAAGTTCATTATATGCCATACTTATGTCTTGTACCCTTGTTATGAATAAATAAATAACTAAAATTGTATTACTTATCGTTTATTTTTTAAAATGTTTTGAGATCTGTATAAAATATTGAAAAAAATAAAAAAGGGTACAATTTATAACAATGATATAAAACCTAAAATAATTTTAATAAAAAATATAGTTTAAATTCATTTTAAATTTTTTTGAAAAGTTTATATAAAAAATTTGTCGAGTAATAATTGTTCTTTTAATTTTTTTTTGGAACAACAAAATTTTGTTTTGTGGCATCTTTCGGAAGTTCTTTTAAAAGCAATAAAGTTGACAAAGTAACATTGGTTTGTTGGACCCATTTGATTCAAATGTCGCAACTTTTGAAAGCATCTATGCGTTTATTTGTTGCTCCAAACAGCTTCACACAAGAGCCGTTATTCTATTTTTGGAAACTTTAATGCCTGGTGCAGATGTCTCTACCGCTTGAACGCAAGTTTTTTCAGGCAATGCTTTACAAAAAAAACAGTTTATTCGGCATTAAAAATAACAGACAGCCAATTGTAAGTTATGTTCTAATATAACTTGTTGCAGTTTTCTCTTAAAAGGTTCAGCATTTTTCATATTAGATTAGAATTTTTCTCCGCTTTATTTTAAAAGACGTATGCCAAACCGTTTTTTGAGTCTGGACAACCAACCGTGACTTGCATTGAAGTTCCTACTATAAAGCTTTCTATCAATTGCTTTGACTTTGAATTAAAGGACTGACTGCACCAGAAACATGCACGTTTGAATGTCGTTGACGTAGAAACCAAGAAAAAAGTTGTATCCCCATTCATGGCTTTTCTATTTTGAAATCCAAAGTTTGTACTTTCCGCATTTTTTATAAGACTTTGTTTTAATTATTAAATTTTGAATCTTATTTGTTCGCTAAATTGAGTACAAAAAAATATTTTTTGTTCGCTATTTAAGGTTCGTTAAACAGGAAAACTACTGTATAAACGTTTATGTAAATTTTATTTGTTAGTTTTGTTGGGCAAAAAATATATAAAAGCTTTGTGAACAACAACAAAAAAGTAGTCGGGTTTTGGTTCAATTTGCATTTTAAGTTTAAAGCTTTAAAAAACTACCTTATATCCAGCTTAAGACTCAAATTAAATTTTCAAAATATTTAAATCTTAAATATAGTTAAATCTTTCAATATTTATTATTTTTAAGCTTTCCAAAATTCTTAAAATATTTTTTTAGGGGGAAGTAAACAATATTTTATACATAAAGTGGCAACACTGATTCAAAACGCGTCATAATCTCTACAATAAAACTTGTTTTGTACTCATTTTAATTGCTAAAAGTATCTTTCCTTGAACATTGCCGATAGATCATGACAACTTATTAATAAATATTTTACGCTCAAGTTGTCACTTGAGCTTGTTAATGATATTCGGAAATAATAAATTAATATGTAGATAGAGAAACATATTAAGCTTATGTATTATGAATGAGACAAGCTTTTTAGTAGTTTGATAAATACTTTAAGGCTTATGGCAGGTTGTGCGCTACAAGCGATAATATAATATTGTGCTATCGCTTGTATTTCCTATTTGCTTGTAGCATAGACTTTAAAAGTAAAATTAATTTGTGGCAAGTTTAATGTCGATTGTTCTTATACACTAAACAAACAAAAATAGAATTCTATTACCAAAGTGATTGAAACAATTAATAAAATGTTTAAGTTTGTACCTATCACCGAAATGATTATATTAATTACCAAAATTGTAAAAGCTAAAACATAGTGATTTTTTTAATCCAATTAAACATTTTTAAGAAATAATCGAAATAAAAGCATACTTCTCTAATATTTAAAATGCATTAAGGACCTGACAAATTAAACAAAAGAGAATAAATAAAATTTTTTTGTGCTCGGTTGGGATTCGAACTTGGGCTGCTTGAGTAGTGTGCGAGCGCTCCATGTAGAAAGAAGAACGCATTTGCATTAATACATATTTGCTGTATAAGCATTATCCCAAGAGAAAAAACAAATTGTGAAAACTGAAAAAAAAATTTTAAATCAAACTTTTAAAAGATTTTTATTACTAACACGATGTCTTTTTCAAAGGCCATATAAAGTTTTTTTTTAGTACTTAACTTTTTTAACTTTAATTCAAACAGGTTTGGGTAAACTTTTGAATCCCGATCTTGAACTTGCCTTACAATTCTGCTCACATTTGATCTATGGCTATGTGGGAATTAAACCTGATTACTATCAGGTCTTCAGTTTACATGAAGATTTGGACATCTATAAGCATCAGTTTTCTGAAGTTACCGCTTTGAAAAGAAAATTTCCCCATTTAAAGGTTTTGCTAAGTGTTGGTGGCGATAAGGATATTGATCCCGAACATGCTAATAAATATATGGAACTATTGGAAGGTGAAAGAGTCAAACAGACAGCCTTTGTTAATAGTGCCTATGCGATGGTACGTTCATTTGGTTTTGATGGCATCGATTTAGCTTTTCAATTTCCTAAAAATAAGCCGCGTAAAGTTCATACAGAAGTTGGTACTTTGTGGAAAAAGTTTAAGAAATTATTTACCGGAGACTTTGTTGTCGATCCCAATGCTGAAATGCACAAGGAACAGTTTACAACTTTAGTTAGAGATTTGAGAAATGTTCTTAAGCCAGAAGGTTTAATGTTAACGCTGACCGTTCTGCCGAATGTGAATTCAACTTGTACGTAAAATAATCATAAACAAAATTAAATTATAAAACTTTATTATTAATTTTAAATTTTAGGGTATTTTGATGTGCCTGCTGTTTCTAGTATGGTTGACTTTGTTAACTTGGCCGCTTTTGATTTTCTAACACCTGAACGCAATCCCGAAGAAGCCGATTATACTGCTCCACTATACGAATCAAAAGAACAAAATCGTTTACCTCACTCCAACATTGATTTTCAGGTATCGTACTGGATACAACGCCAATGTCCTGCTTTTAAGATTATATTGGGTATGCCCACTTATGGTCGAGCTTGGAAGCTTTCTAGTGATTCCGGCTATACTGGAACACCTGTCGTACCCGAAACCCAGGGACCTGCAGATGCAGGTTTGCAAAGCCAACAAGCTGGACTATTAAGCTGGCCGGAAATTTGTGCTAAGCTTCCTAACCCTCTTAATACTTATCTTAAGGGCGTTGATGCTCCCCTTAGGCGCATTAGTGATCCCACCAAACGTTACGGTACTTATGCTTATCGCCCAGCCAATGTTAATGGTGATCACGGTATTTGGATTAGTTACGAAGATCCAGATTCGGCTGCGAATAAGGCCGGCTACGTTCGCGCTAAAGGTTTGGGTGGTCTGTCATTGTTTGACTTGAGTTATGATGATTTTCGGGGCTTGTGCACAGGCGACAAATATCCTTTGTTAAGAGCTGCCAAATATCGTTTGTAAATATTTGCCTAAAACTAATTAAAATTTTATAATAAATAACTATTGTTTATACGTAAATGTTACTTAATAATAATTTTTTATAATTGTCTAATTCACAACCAGGGTACCCTGTTTACAACCTATTTTATGTATTATAAGCTGTCAGATTTAAAACTCTGACAGCGTTTAAGCGTTTTATATAGAAATAGCTGTTGCAACTGGTGCAATATTTTTTATGTTTTTTGCATGTCATGGATTGTTGTTGGCAACTTTTTTTCCTCACAACAATAAACCGTAATCTATCGTAGTTTTTACAACCTACAAACTACAACAGGTTGTGAACTGGCCAAATATACATAAAAAAGGCGGCAAGTATTAGATATTTGTCTCTGTTCAAAAACCAGATTCCACCATATGTGTACGTCTTGACGACACAAATTCATGCCTAGACAACCGTCAAACTCAGTATATATAAAACTCAGTATATAAAAAACCCAGTATAAAAATACCGGATTTTTTTATTTGGATTCTGACATTTGTCTAGGCATGAATTAGTCTCCTCAAGACGTACAGTAAACAGAAAAACTCTTAAATGCAAATTAATTTTAAATTTCACTATTTGTGATCTTAAAACCTATTTGGCATTCACATCGAGTCTCTAAAAAAATTTACTCAAATAAACTTCGAAGATTAGTTTTTATTAGTGAGCCTTCACACGAGCAAAGTACAGTAGTTTGCCAATTTTTTTTAATTCTTTTTTAAACTTTCTTTTATGTCTACACTGGAAAATAATACTTTGTCAAAATTGTGTTTTTCAAGGTGGTTATAATTTTTAATATTTTAAAAACGAAATACAATACGTAGTCTGCAAAAATAAAAATTGTGCCCACCTCCTCTCTATTTTTAAGCCAAAAACTTTCAAAAATCAAACTTTCGTATTTAAACGCTGTTTTAGTTAATATTGAATTATTAATAATTTATCGGTTTTCATTTTTTTTGTTTGTTTTTGCCTAAGTTAATGAAATTATTTTTATTTTGTAAAAGTAAAACAAAATTCATTACTAATTGAGCACTTTGGGACTTTGAAGTAAAAAATGACAAAAATTTTTAATAGTTAAGCTTAAGTATTTACCAGCTGGCAACTATTTAATAAAAAGGAACACGTGTTTTAAAAATGACTTTGTATCTTAAATGCTAATGTTAGATCAAACTTATTTTAAACGTAAAAGCAATAGATGCCTATAATAAACGACGATCGATTTACGCCTATTGTAAAAAGGTTTGCTCAAACCATTTTCCATTTGATGTTAGTAAGACACCAAAATTTATATACAGCAGTAGGAAAAGCGTTACGTTAACGACTCGTATAGCCCAACTAAGAAGTAATTTTGGAACACTTTTACCCAAGGGAAATAAAAATTAGTCAAAAAGAAAAAATCTGTAATTTGCCATTTCATAAACTATGCAGGATAGGAAAAAAAAATTAAGGAAGGATTGTATTTTACTTAAAAAAAACTAACGACCCGTATCTAGTGTTTTTTTCAGAATAAAGTATCTAAAAGGCGAAAGATATATGTATACATATTTTGACCCTTTAAAAGACCCAATTTTTAATGTCTAAACCAACAAAGATAAAAAATTGTTTAAACTGCATTTGACATAATCCTTTAACAAATGAATGTCTTTGTGATACTTTTTTTAATTTTAACCCCAAGGGTTAAAAAAGGTTAAAAATTATATATTAAAGCCTTATCATTTCAGAAAATCATGAGCTTTATATTGATTACAAATATAAAATTTGTAAAAATATGAATTTTATGGTTTTACAAAGTTGCTGGGCAAATTTTTTTTTAATTAAAATCTTTTAAAAACTTTCACTAATTTATTGGGTATAACTTGTTTAAGTTGTGTTTTAGATATGATACTCATATTTAAGGTCACGTGTATTTCTTTCAGTGTAAACTAAGCTTTAATTAAAATATCCAAATATTTAGATTCAATTGTGATTTTTAACACAATAAAGCTTTTACTCACTACTTTTGCTTTTCTTTGCTCTCACAGTAGAGACCCTACACCATTTATGGTAGTGTATATTCAGCCAGATGTTCCAATTAACCCTTCTACTTGAATAAAAATATTCACAATAATCCAGAAACTATAATACAACTGTTTTTTAGATGTTTTTGAAATAAAAAACCACAATTTTTCAATTAAGATCTGTAATGATCGTTTGAAATGTCTTTGTTGGCCCAAGGCGTGTGTATATCAGGTGACCTTAGTTAATCAGCTGCATAACAGTATTTCAGTATTTAAATGTCAAATTTGGTTATGTTTATGTATTTGTTTCTTGTTTACAAACAACAACTGTAGTATTCTAAGAAAAGCTCAAAGAGTTTTAGTAGAGAATTTGTGAGTTTTTTATGTGTTTTTGACATTTGTATGACGATTTAGTTGTTTCTGTAGAACTAAGGACACCTGTTATACATGCGCCTTGTTTGGGACCAAGGCCAATGCTCAGAATTTTTTTTCATCATTTATCTTTTAAAAGTTTTAAAATATGTAACAATACCTGTTTCTAGAATAAACTTATTACATCGTATATATATATTGGTGCGTAGGGTGTAAAAATCGTATACTTGACCGATTATATTTTTCTCACTTATGATAAATATTTTTTATTATACGCACGCCATTTGAGTGGAAGGGTGTTATGCGTTTGTGATAATTTTTGTAGCGCCCAAAAGTAATGGTTCAACACTCACCTAAAGTTTTTCGGGTTGATTGTAGTTTAAAAAATTTAAAACATAAATTGGTAAAACTTGTCTTTGTGATGGAGCCTATTTAATAACACTTAACTTTGTCTATCATTTCAACAACCTCACAACAAATGATTTTTCGGAATAGGTTTAGTTGATTTATATTTGCCTTACTTATAGACATACATACATATGTGTATAATATCATACCAAAGGAATGCTATGACTTTTTAGAGGTAATTTTCTGGACGATGGTTATAAAAAAAATATGTGCGTGCGGACCGTCAATCGATTCATAATATACACTCAAAATGTCACTTGCATATACATACGAACATATTAAAATTACATAAACCCAGATGTAGAGTAAAATTAGGTCGAGCTTTACCAACTGAATCTCTCTAAGTTATTTGTTTCAATTGCCGACACATAAATAACAATGAAGTGATAGTGTTTGTGCCCTGTAAAGCCTCGCAAACACTTGACCTCATAGAAACCAAGACGTAAATTAAAAAAAATTAATTGATAAGCTACACATATAGACAGAGCGATGTTCTATTAACAATCGTAAATTTTTATTTTAGTTTCATTTGATCAGTTTGTAAAATCACAACTCAGAAAACAAATTTGTCGCACAACGTATTGGATTTAATTGGAAATTATGAAACTTTATTTAAGTTTATTATTGGCATTACCTCTGTGCCAGCTTGCGCTGGCTGCAGGTTCCAATTTGGTGTGTTTCTATGATGCATCCAGTGCTGATAGAGATGGTAAATATCTAGATTGGCCTTTTGGTAATTATATCCAATGAACTAAGATTTATTGTGTTTGCCTTTGTTGTTTTAGGTATTGCAAAATTTTCCACGGCCGAACTTGAAATCGCTTTACAATTTTGCACCCATTTAATATATGGCTATGCCGGCATTAATTCGGAGAATTTTAACTTGAGAAGTTTAAATACCCAACGTGACTTGCAGAGACGTCATTTTGGTGCAGTCACTGCTTTGAAAGAGAAATTTCCGAATGTTAAGTTTTTGTTAAGTGTTGGTGGTGATAAAGACTTTGAAAATCCTGACAAATATGTACAACTTCTAGAGGGAGGAGCTGAGAAGTACAGAGCATTTGCTGAATCAGCTCGTGATTTATTGCGTAGTTACAATTTCGATGGTTTGGACTTGGCATTTCAATTGCCTCGTAACAAACCACGCAAAGTACACTCCAGCCCAGGTGCAGCTTGGAAATCTTTTAAAAAACTCTTTACTGGTGACTTTGTGGTAGATGAAAAGGCCGATGAACATAAGGAGCAATTTACTAATTTTGTTAGCACTTTGAAATCGATTTTTAACTCAAATAATTTAATGATTTCCCTAACAGTTTTGCCAAATGTTAATTCTACTTGTAAGTTCAGTTTTAAAAAAATTGTAAAATATATTTTGAAATTCTTAGTTTCTCTATTGCAGGGTATTTTAATGCTCCCGCTTTGGCTGGTCATTTGGATTTTGTTAATTTGGCTGCCTTTGACTTTACTACGCCCTCAAGAAATCCCGAAGAAGCTGATTACACTGCACCACTTTTCCCCGTACCATTGGAAGGCAATCGCCAGCCCCATTATAATGTTGATTACCAAGTTGATTACTGGATCTCTCACCGTTTTCCACAAAATAAACTTAATGTGGGCATAGCTTGCTATGGTCGTGCTTGGAAAATGACTTCAGACTCAACTACTAATGGTCAACCAATTGTTTCAGCCACCAATGGTGCTGCCGATCCTGGCCCTGAAACAAAACAAGGAGGCCTTTTAAATTGGGCTGAGATTTGCCTAAAGCTGCCCAACCCCTTTAATGTTGGTAGATCTGGTGCAGATGCTCCTTTAAGCCGTGTTGCCGATCCTAGTAAAAAATATGGAACCTATGCTTTCCGTCCTGCCGACGAAAATGGTGATCATGGCATCTGGGCTAGTTACGATGATCCCGATACTGCTTCCAATAAGGCCGCTTATGTTAAGACCCGTAATCTAGGTGGTGTGGCTTTGTTCGATTTAAGTTTAGATGATTTTAATGGCCAGTGCACGGGTGATAAATTTCCTATGCTAAGAGCTATTAAATACAGATTATTGTAAATATTATTTTTGTTGTAATCAGCTCTGTAATGTTTTCTAAGATTTATCAAATTATTGATATTTTAAATTAAGCCAAGCTCGAAGCTTTTGCTTACCACAAATAAATTTTATATTTACGAAATCTTAACCAAATATTTACACAAGAAATAAAAACAAGAAAACAGTTTTATTTATTTTTAGAGCTGAGAGAGCTTTTAGGAATACAACAACGAAATATTAAAAAAAGTTATTTTTAAAAACCCAGTTTGGCCAGTTGGTAAAATTGTCAACCGCAAAGTTTTAAAATTTAAAAGTTTTCAATATCGCCAATGACGTTTCTATTTTTGTCAAAGGTGATGCAGGAGAAGTTGTTCTTTACGACTGACTATATGATAAAGTCGTTTTCAAAGTTTCTGTATAAGCTTAATGCGACCTGCATAAGTGGCCCTTTGCTATATTAAGCATTTGTACACTCAAAAAAATTTTTTAATCAAAAACAGCTGTATATTAATTTAAAAACCTCCAAAAGGATATTTAAAAAAAAAACAAATTCTTTAAATTCAAACACTTTATTAACTTGCAGAAAACCCTAAAATGAATTAATTTTTCGTTCATTTTTGATTTCATTACACCAGTAATAAGTGGAGGCTTTTGTTATCAAATTTCATTAAAGTTCTGTTATCCTTTCTCAATAAAAAATTGTTTTAACAACTAATTTCGACAAATTTTGCTTCTAAATAATTTGGCTTTGGTTAATTTTTTCTTAAATTTCTTTTTGCTAAGAATAAATAATTATTTTTAATTAATGTAAATTGAAAGATACTTATTTAAAAAGTAAATTGACCAATTTTGCCAAAAAAAACGGCAGACGCAATTTGGAAACACCTTTTTTGGGCAGGAACTGGGATAGCTTCACTACAGTTGCATTAATTTTATTATATTTTTTATATGCGTTGTCTCCGAAATTATTATATAAATCTATCGACTTTAAATCTGCTACAAATTAGTTCCAGTACAACGTGTGTAAGATCGCTATATTCGGCTGTGCCTAATCTTAGATACCCTTCACATCGGACTTTCGAAACCCCAAACCTTTTTTTATTTTTATCACTTTTTTTATTTATGATATATTTTTAATTTTTAATAGGGGTCAGTGTCACATTTTAACCCTCTTAGGGTGATTAGGACAGCTTCAGAAGGCTTAACCCTAATTTTCTTAAAATTTTGTATGGAATTTTACTCTAACTTTTTAAAATTTTGTATAGCAAACCCCCTTGGGTGATGGTGATAGGGGGTAAGTATGTTCTAGAAATATGTTTGGGAGGGAAAATTAATGTTGGTCTGTGATAAACTTTATTCCTCTAGAGGCGACTCCGAGGAAGTAGTAGGGGTTTTTAATTAATTTTTTTTTTTTAATTTTGTATGGCAACCCGCTTAGGGCGTGGAAATAGGGGGTTAATATATTCTAGGAATACGTTTGGGAGGAAAAGCTATTGGGGGTATGTGATACATTTTATTCCTCCAGGGGCTATTCGGGAGAAGTTGTTATGGTTTTTACCCTATCTTTTCAAATTTTGTATGGCAACCCTCTTAAGACATGGAGGTAGGGGGCAAGTATACTCTAGGAATACCTTTAAAAGAAAAAACTAATGGCGGTCTGTGATATATTTTATTCCTCTTGTATGAATTGTTTGATCATAACTTTTTGTAGAACATTCGAAGTCGAAGCAGTTAAAGTTTTCCAGATATAGCGTTTAAAAAATCTTAAAAAATTGTTGATTTGTTTCCACAATGTAAGCCTTATTGTCCAATTAGTTTTTGTTAAAATTTTGAAGTCGATAGCTGTTTTAGTTTTCGAGATATAGGGTATTAAAAACTTCATAAAAATTGTTAACTTGTATGGGAGCTACCCTTTCCCCTGTCTTGGCTCAAATTTTTTTTTTTTTTTTTTTAAACCCAAATCATAGGTCTTATTGTCCAGTAACTTTTTGTAGAGCATTTAAATTCGATAGCTCTTATAGTTTCTAAGATTAAGCGCTTAAAATATTTTACAAAATTTATGCAATTGTAGGGGAAATACCACTTCCCCTGATATTATTGAAAACATTTTTTTCCCCTAATTTAGGTCTCTATCTTCAGAGTATCAGTGCCGAGTTTTGTTGCAAGAGCGACTATATTTACTGAGATATATAGAGATATATGCACGGGTTTATTTAGGGTTTTCACTTATATCTCGGTTAGCAGTAAACCGATTTTGCTAATTTTTAACAGCGATTGACTCAGGGATATTTTTGATTGTTTGACACCATTAACTGTCCCGTATTGTTTTATTTGACTACAGAAACTTGATTTCAACAGGCGGACAGACGGAAATGGCTATATCGACTTCCCTATCTATAAGGATCCAGATTATATATACTTTATGGGGTCGCAAATGGATAACAAAAGTTTACAAACGGAATGACAAACTGATATATATCACTGTGGGAAGGGTATAAAAAGCTCTTTTATATTGAAGAGTGTAAAGTAAACATATTAAAGTTAAAGCCTCTCATTTATCTATTTTTAATTTAAAAAAAATTTAGGAGAGCTTTATGTATGTACATATATAAATGCTGTTGTGTGCCAGGGAGGGGTTTGGAACCTTTATATTGTAATTTTTTGCGTTAAGTGGGATTTTTCAGATAAAAAATTTGGGGGCATTTGTCTCTTGCAGAATTGTCTGTTTGTTTTTTAGATTTAGTAATACATATAAAACTTTTTCTGGCAACCCTGGTTTATGCAAGGCTTAGTAAAAGCTCTAATATAATGCAAACGTTTAGCTTTTAACTGACACATTATTTGTTTATTATTAACTAATTAACACATTTATAATTAGGTCACGTATAAAATATAGACAAAACGAAACAGATAAGAAATTTTGCAAAATTTTCTTTTTAAGTACGGAAACGAGTTTAGTAGGCTTTTAAACTAAGTGAGAGTAACATTTCAAAAAACACGGCCAAAAAAGTAGAAGATATGAAATTTCTTTTCATTTTCTATATAATTCTGGCTCTTTGTCATTTCTCTAAGAGCTTAGGGCCAAATACAGTTTGTTTTTATGATGCAGCCAGTGCAGAGAGAGAAGGTATTTATATAAATAATTATTTTTTTATTGTTTTTTCAATTAAAAAAATATATTCTTTCTTGCTTTTAGGTCTAGCTAAATTCTCTTTAAGCGATTTGGAAACAGCATTAGATTTCTGCACTCATTTAGTGTATGGCTATGTCGGCCTTAACCCGGACAACTTTCGTTTGGCTACTTTGAATTACGAACGAGATATTAAAAGTAGGAATTTTCTTAAGGTGACGGCTTTAAAGGAGAAATTTCCTTATGTTAAGTTTTTGTTGAGTGTGGGAGGTGACAAAGATCTGCAGGATTCAGATAAATATATCGACTTACTAGAGGCTGGCCAAGAACAACAGCAATCCTTTATTGAGTCTGCCAATTATTTGGTGCGAAGTTTAAATTTTGATGGTTTGGATTTGGCTTTCCAATTGCCCCGTAATAAGCCGCGTAAAGTGCACTCTACACCTGGAGTAGCCTGGAAGTCTGTAAAAAAACTTTTTACTGGCGATTTTGTTGTCGATATAAAGGCAGATGAACATAAACAACAATTTACAGAGTTGGTTAAGAAATTAAAATTATCGTTTGCTGAAAATGATTTATTTTTAAGTTTAACAGTGTTGCCCAATGTGAATTCATCTTGTAAGTATGAAAAACTTTTAGTAAAAAGTGAAAGATAGTTTTAACTTAAAACACTTTATTGTTTCAGGGTATTTTAATGCTCCCGCTCTTAGCAATTTAGTTGATTTAGTTAATTTGGGTTCTTTCGATTTCACAACCCCTGAACGTAATCCTTATGAGGCCGATTATACTGCTCCTTTATACGCACCCCCTCTAGAGGGTAATAGACTGCCGCACTACAATGTTGACTATCAAGTAGAGCACTGGCTTTCTCAACGTTTCCCAAAAACTAAACTCAATGTGGGAATCGCTACTTACGGACGTGCCTGGAAAATGACTTTAGAATCTAAAGATCAAGGTAACCCTATTGTAGCTTCAACCAATGGTGTTGCTGATGCCGGTTCTCAAGCAAAACTTCCCGGAATTTTAAGTTGGCCTGAAATTTGTCAAAGATTAAAACCAAAAGCTGAGTATTTTTTGCGTCGTTTTGCTGATCCCACCAAGAAGTATGGCACCTATGCTTTTCGAGCGGCTAACCAGGACAGTGAGCATGGTACATGGGTTAGCTATGATGATCCTGAAACAGCTGCAACTAAAGCAGGTTATGTTACCACAAAAGGATTGGGTGGTGTCGCCATATTTGATTTGAGCTTAGATGACTTTCGTGGTCAGTGTACAGGTGATAAGTTTCCGATATTGAGGGCCATTAAATATCGCCTTTAAGTGAAGAAAAATAAAAGCTGTGTTTTAAATAAAATAAGTTCTTTTTTTATAAGAAAAGAGTATAGTTTTTCAATAAGTTTTTAGAAACAAATTTTATCGTATTTCGAAAGACACACACCAACTGTAACTTTTATATCTTTACTTAACCTAAACTTCAGAAAGGGTGGCATTACAATTGTGAAAAATTTGATTTTGGAAAAAATTGTTTGGTATACCCTGTATTTTCGACCCAGAACATCATTGCAAAAAATAACTTGAAAATTCAGATAAAAACTACTATATGCTGCTTCTTATTACTAAGAACTTTTTTACTGACTCCGCTTACACTAGACATAGTCTTTGCCGTATTAGTTGTCTTAAATTCAACCTTGTGCAAGCACCTTTAAGATTGCTATTTTTGCATCTAAAATACGTATTTATATTCCTATCAGCTGTTTGTTGTTCGTCGATCTTATATTAAAGCTTGTGGACTAAAAATCTAAACTTATTACTTCTACCTCAGATCTGCGCTCATAATATTTTGAGAGGGATATCAAATTCGCATGAACAACATCTACCTTTTTCTTATCGTTTCGTTAGTATTTTCTACTATATCCACTTGTGACTCCACATATTATATATTCTGGACCATTATAAATAGGAAAGTCGATATAGCCTTTTCCGTCTATGATTCTGTTGAAATCAGGTTTTCGGAGGCAGGCGTTAAGGGTTTTACGTAAACACCTACCCTCCCTGCGGGCGATAGTTCACAGTACTCTTAACACTTGGTGGAAACAAAACGTCCACCAGCGCTCCCAGAATGGGCCACCCGGCCACCCAGGTTGCAATTCTCTGCAATGACTCTGTGCAAGCCATAACAGACCCCTTGCTGAGGAGTTGGGCTATCTAAACAAAAATCGCGTCTCTAGTTTTGGTCTCGCCTTTCATAATCAAAACAGATCCGCGGCGACAAGACACATCTCAAACGCATTTGAAACAGCACCCAACCTTAAGCAAGAAAGATTATGATTATCATGTCGCACCCAACAAATGCGACACCCAACTCTGTTCGAAGGATGTTTTTTCATTTAGAAAAATCAATTTCTCCACTTTAATCAACGCTTCATAATCTTCTCACCGCCAGTCAGGCCCGAATCACGCACATGCTTCAACATGCCAATGCCGGCCATTTCATTATTTGCTACTACTCTGACGGGATCTTGTTTTATATCCTAGGGCCCCCAGCCGTAGCCAGTTTCCCTATTCACCTACCCCCAAACACACACCTTTTCTGCTATTAGTCTACTTCATCAGTTGCTCATGTGCCTGGGTAGACCCGCCAAAACTAGAGACTTTACCTGGTGAACCTTAAGTTCATATAAGACCGTTTACGCGATCATTCTGGCGCCCGCACAAGACGTACCCCAGCATATTCACTTTCGTTCTCAGTTGTAATGCTTGGGGACAACCACAGTCACCACGTGAACTCCCAAAGGACACCTCACCATTAATCAGTTCATGCACTGGTAAGCACATGGGGCCAACTGATTCCCGTGTTACCAGACAGGACTCTGGTCAACCTCGGAAATCTACTTCCGTACAATTCCTACCAATTTTAATTAAGCACAGATAAGGTATTGGTACCCTTTAAACCTTGTATTGCTGTGACAATTATTGGTGATGTACATGCCACAGCGACAACAAGGACAACCTGCCTCAAGCCAGATCAGTAAGTCAATAACCACTTATCTCTTTTAGTCTAAGACAAATTGTTTTTAATTTAGTCATTTTTGTTAGCCTTCCAGTAAACTAAAAGTTACCCGGTTGATACCACGAGGAGGAAGACTTAGGCACTGCTGATGGAAGGTTGCCCGGGGGCCCTCCTCTTCCATCATATAACTTTTCAACTAGGTTTTCGGAGGCAAGTAAAATACTACGGACTAGGTATACAACAAAATGTATATATATTTTAGAAAAAAAAACTAAGTCCGATAGGAGCAAAGGGGCCAGCAGCCTCCTACAAGTTAACTTTTTTTTACGAATATTTGGATACGATATATCTACAAAGTTATTAAATTAAAATACAGACTTACATTTTAGTTGCCCTCATATAAAAAACTATTATTATAAATTTTTGTAAACTGTCAGAACTGTCGACCTTAAACCAGCTACAAAGTGGTTCTATTATAATTGTTTTTTAATTGAAAAAAAAATTTGTTGAATAGGGGCACGGGAAGTAACATCAACCATACCTGGCCTAATATAATAAATTAAAATAAGTTAAGAAATTGTCAAACTGAAAATATGTGCCTAAATTTTAAATAAAAAATAACTTATTATCTAACTGTTGCTAAGTAATACAGGCGGTATGTTATAGAAGTGTAAAGGTAAGAAATTTGTAATGCCTAATCACTTCCAAGTTTTTGCTGGGATGTTAAAGATAAAATTTTCCTTGCACTGATATAAAAAATGTGTACCATTTTTGTTAGCCTGCGAAATAATTAAGTCCATAATCAGCACTTTGAGACGATTTTTGAATCTCATTAGCAAAAGGATTTTTGAGGAGGCGGTTTTGCTTCATTGATTGTATCATAAGTTCTAAGAAGATACAAAAAAGCAAAACAAGTAAAAGCGCTATATATGGATGTGCCGAATCGTATATACCCTTCACATTAGTCTTTTATATACCCGGTCATCTGATCTAGCCCAGTTATTTCGTAGTGCAAATAATTTAATAAAAATACTTTGTGCCGGGCTTGAAGTCGATAGCTATCATAGTTTTAGAAATAGAAAACTTTACAAAATTTTAACAATTGTATGTATAATAGAAATACCCTGTAGAAGGTTGGCGGCCAATAATTTTAACAGTTTTAGACAATATTAAAATTAAAGGTTTAACAAACGTAGCTTATTTGCATGAGGATACCCCTCCTCCTGCTCCTATCCAAATTTTTTTACAAAATGTAGGTCTTATTGCCCGATTTCTTTTTGTAAAACATTTAGAGTCGATAGCTGTTATATTTTCCGAGATATAGTGTTGCGAAAATTTCATAAAAATTGTTAATTTGTATGTGGGATACCCCTTACTCTGCTACTATCCAAACAACATTTCTTCCAAAATGTATGTCTTATTGTAAAATTCCTTTTTGTAAAACATTTGAATTCCATAGCTGTTATAGTTTCTCCGAATCAGCCCATAAAATATTTCACCAAATTTTCACGATTGTAGGGGAAATACCAAACCCAGCTAAAAAATTATCTAATTAGCTATCTTCAAAGTAACCCTGCCAAGTTTTGTTGAAAAAGTGACTATATTTACTGAGATATATAGGAATATTCATGGGTTTTATCCTAAAAAATATGTTACTTTGGGGTTTTCGTTCATACCTCGGTCAATAGGGAACCAATTTTGCTGATTTTAAACAGCGATTGTCTCAGGGATATATCTGATTGTTTAATCCAAAAACGTTTTCTTTGCGACATAATTTGAGCCCGGAAACTTGATTTCAACAGACACATAGACGGACAGAGGAACATGGCTATATCGACTTCCCTGTCTATAAGGATCCAGAATATATTTTATTTTATAGGTTCGCAAATGGATAATGAAGAAATTACAAACGGAATGTAAAGGGTATAATTTAAGAAAATAATAGAAGTGATTGGCGATAAATAATGAATTTGTTCGGGCTATCACAATTTTAATAATTAACGTAAAGCCAAATCAATAGATATTATTAATGAATCTCTTTTATAAAAAATCTTTTTCATTATTAGGTTTGTAATATGTATTTAACAATAATATATATACAACTTTATAGTAAAGAATAAAATGATATCTCGATAAACATCACTAGTTAATTTGATCATGTAAACTAGCGTGCGTTGCCAAAAAATTTATTTTTTTCTACCACGATTACTTCTTTTTAGTTCCCAAAAAATGTTTGCTAAATCACAGCAATATTAACAGCAGCAGCACAAATAACTCCAGCAACAACAATGTCATGCAATCAGCAACACTTCATCTGTTTAAACGAAAAATGAATTTCTTGCAGCCAAGAGAAAAAAAGCCTAAATGGCATAATGAGCCTTTAAACAGCTTAAAACAAACAATAACAACTTATTTAAAAAAAATTTTTTTTTGATTTTAAAAAAACAAAAATTTTGGTTTTTAGCTTCTAAAGAAGGCAAATAAGTAAGTTAATTCGATAAAAAGTACTTAACGAATGTCGTGTACGGTGGCGCACATATTTGTCATCACATACTCGTATAACAACCTTAATGTTTCTCTTTTCTTTTTTTCCACCAGGTATGACCAACCTTAAGGAATTTAGTGTAAATGATGCGACTTAGTTTTTGGACAAAGTTTCAGTGTGAAGTAGAAATAGAGCGAAAATATCTGATATTTGGCAGAGTGGCTAATTGAGAGAATGTGATGCCTGGCAGGGGGTACTTTTGCTTTTGATGATTCAGTTTAGTTCTACAATTGGTGAGCACACTCCATTGTATAGCCAGGATCTTGGAGATTTGATAACTACAATTTTGTAAAGATTCTTCAAGATTGTATGGAAATCTTTCGTGCCGAGGACGATTAGACTTTTTAAAGGGGTAATTGTAGACTCCTTGTGAGAATAGTAAGACGTCTTTCCATGACGACAATAGGGCAGACTGACTGACCAGTAATCATCAAAGATTTTGTGATACAGGGGAGATTAAGGAAGCTGTGGAGCAATAACTCCAGTCTTTTCTTCCTGGGTATAGTACTAGCATTGGTCAAACGGCCGCACCTTTACCCTTATGTTTTTGAGAAAAATAGTTGTCAACCCAGGGTCCCCTTGGAATTTATTGATGTCTGACTAGAGCCTGTGTCTGATACCACTATTGCCTACTCGAAACTCCTACCTGTGTTGATTTTTTTCCAAGCTGCCTGAAAGTAAGACTCTTATGGGGCCTTTAAAAAACTATAAGCCGATCGCGACAGAATTGGGGGCGACAAATTATGCAACAATTTTTGTATGTAAGCAAGTATCAACACAAACGCATATGTCCACACAGTTTAGGGCCCCCTTCTAAAATACCTTTTCACCATCACAGTTATTTAAAAAAAGAAAATCCCAATCTATGCATATAATTTCGGCTGTGTGTGAATCATGCTTAACTTAGTATCGACCAAATGATCTTTACCATCGATGAATGCATCTTTATTGTTTATATTTAGTTTTTTTTTCTTTTTCTGCTTACACACCAGAATAGAGATCCTTTAAATACTTCTAAATGTTATTGTTGTTTAGTTCCTGCCAACAATAATAAAAGTAATACCAACGACAACGATGGGATTTGCAAAAAAATCTTGCATGCAACACAACAATTTTTATGTTAAACTTAATGAGATGATCTTTAAAAATGCAATCCATACGAAAAACGACATCAAAATCAATTGTGTGTTGTGCTGCTGCACTCTAAAGCGACAACAAGCTTTAATGTTGCAAACTTTCAACGCTTTTCAAAATTTACAACACTGATCGCTGGCTCGCTTGCTACACATATGGATACACACAAACATGTAAGTATGTATGTATGTACTCTGGGCAATCTCAGATATTTGTCTGGTCAAACCAACAACAACTATAGCTTATTAAGCCAGATACGAATATTCCAACATTTGTTGCTGTTATTGTGCTTTTGTGTAGTGTTTGTCGTCAGTTATTGCAGTTTACATGACTGTATTATGCCTTGTTTTATATCTTTAGACAATTATTGTATTTTTATTTATTTTTTTTTTTTTTCTTTTTGTTAATTTAATAGCGCCAGTGTCTCACTGTGAGTGAGAGAATCCTTTAAAATCTGTTAAAAAGAAATAAAAAAATATCCTAAAAAACAGACTTAAAATCGATCGTTAAAAGAGACAATAATGTGCTACATCTTGTTTACAGCATGTTTTTAAATTTTGCAGTTAACTAAAGTTGTTAAACATTCAAGCATTAAATACATTCCTCGCTACAGGCTACCGAACACAACCAGTCAAAAATAGAATACACTTGTGCTTATGAGAATAATTTTTTTAACGGCTACAATGCAACACGACTACGGGTTTCTGTCAATGCTAATTTTGTGGCGTGGTCGAAATTAAACTAATTTCTATTTTTATACGCGACAGTTAACAGATTGGTGCTGCCAATACGGTAAGATGCAAAAAATATAGCTTAAACAGTACAAAAAGACTTTAGGTGGCACCACAGATAGTCATATTGCTTATATGTTTATTTTGTAGTGGTAGTCTAGTAAATATTTCAGTAGCAGCCAGTCGGACACAAATTTAGCAAGCAACTTTTGTGTTCGTGTGTTCCTGTGTTCTTGTAGCTTGAATGTGTTTAATGCATCATACACAATTTGGCAACAGTGTTGCCAATGAAGGTTTTAATTAAAAAAATAGTAGTTCCAAACAAAGATCTTCCATGAAGAAATATATCTAGATTTAGGTAATTAAGACCTTATGCAAGAACCTTAATTATTGCTTCAGTGATATGACTCTTTTTCAGACAAACCCTTAATGCCTACTAGCCCAATCATTATCCAATTTTGGAAATGCTCTCAGCAACGGAGTCTTGGGGAATAACACTACATCAAAACAAATTGGAAGAGATACTGCAAGATTTGTAATCCAGATCGATAACTTCATTCCAGAGGAACCCTTTAGAGGGACAATGTTTTGCTTATATTATTATGTTTGTATGCGATCTGGCCACTACTTAAGGCCTAAATTTCTTAGCAATGTTACTCTGAAAAACATTGGTATAATATCTAAGACCTGAATATCCTTTTAGATATCGGCCTATAAAAAATTTGTTCAAGAAGGTAGCTTCCGAAAGCACCTGCCATTTGATGTAAATTATTTATATTGCAAAAGCGAATAGAGATCAATGGTACTATGGGAACAAGAAAGCTTCTGGGCTTACGGTATATTTGGTAGTGAAAGACTCCTTTAGAAACATACTTGGTGCCTGGTGATTCCCAAACAGGGATAGAGAATAGAAGTTAGAAAAAGTAATGTTGGGCGTAATTATGATGGTAAATCCGGAAAGTATATGTACTCTGCAGATGGCCTGAGGTGATGTGATAGTATGAATGTGAAGTGAAAAAAGGTTGGATGTAAATAAATGAGGTACAGTTGTGGTCGTTGTCTCCCTAAAGTGGTGTGAAGGTAGTGTTCGCGTCGGTACTGTTTTCTGTTTTCAAGCCTATAACGTTAATCCAAATAGATAAATTAGGGATAGATAATTTAACTCTACAAAAACTCACTTCCGGCGTCTTACATTTTACCCAGTGGTAGGCCCACCGTGATCTTTTCTCGCATAGTTTAATCGATTGGCGTGGTAGCTTGCCATGCATGCAAGCTGTCAAGATGTGTCTCAAGGTTAAGTACACAACCATTTTACTCAAAAGATGTTTCAGTTTTCGTACTTTTTTCTTGGAGCTTCGTGCTTCGATAAGGACTCAGAGCACTTGATCCAACCCAAAGTCGAGCGGGCTTTCCAATGTTTATTAACTCTGCATCTCAATAATCCATTTAGGTAACTTCTTTATTTAAGTACCCAGAAATCTATCCCTCCAGAATAGGACAACCCCAAATATTATAAAAAATCATTGCCTTTTTATCTCTGTTCCTACAACTACACTAGTGGTTGTTAGAAGGAAGTCTGAGTATATTTGCACATTTCCAACCACTTTGGGACCTGTTAAAACTGACACCAACCACGCTACATTCTTGGGGATTATCAGCAAGGTCATACGCTTTGAGTCAGAAAAGGGCCACATCCTCCTAGAAACCTACATGTTTTAGATTTAACTTCATAACCACAGTTTCTTCAAAAAAGTATCCTAAGGTTCCACTTTTGATTATGCCTAGCAGAATTGCCACTTACTTTGAAATATAGATATTAGGAGCTCATCTCAGTATAACCTGTTCGCCTCCTCGTGCATTATAGACAATCTTGCTTACTCATCTCTTCCACACATTGGTTGACTAGAAGCGACGTGAAAGAGTGCGAACTGAGCGAAGTGCCGCCTGACTGTTGACTTAAAACCCAATATATCCGCATAAAAATTTACCTCTGGGTAACAAAACTGCCTCATAGACATCAAAACCTGAAATACACAACATCCATTAGACAGAAATATGAGAAACTTAACTAAAGATTTGTAGGATCTCCAACCACAATCCATCCTGGGCTACCAACCAATAAGGTATTCATACAAATTTTTCCATATTCTTATTTTTAAAATGCCTTACCAGAACTGGGACACTTTCACTTTTCACAAAGGCTCACAAAACAAAGGGATCAAATTAAGCGGGCATAAGTCAGCTGTATCCCTTCCTTTAATGTCTGCCTGTTATACTAAATATAGAGTTTGGTCCTTTCAAAACAGCGCCACGTTGACTCTACACAAAGGTTTGTGTTTTTTAAATTGTACCCACAAGCAAAAATTTTTTGGGTTCCAACTAAATTCATAAGGTAAGACTCATGCAGTTGCTCTAAGTTGGTCGTCATATTTTTACTTCATAATTAGCACGTTAAGTGATTGCATGGAATAAAAGTTTTGGATCGACAGTCATCCCTACATCGATATTATATTGGCATTGCAGGGCGAGTTTGCTCTTTAGTCACGCAGTTCGTATGTAGAATAAGCTTCCTAAATATGCGTTTCCTGCAACAGTTTATATCGAGAAACTTAAATCAATTGCCCATAAATACTACCCCCTCTATCTTCTATCCACAAACCTATTTTCTTAATACCAACACAATGCAATGCGTGTATTGGGGCCATCCCCTGAGTGCTGATTATTACATTGGTAACCCTGACTCCAAACGTATTGTTTAAAAGTCTCTTATATTTAGCTGCACAAACGCATTCATATACTTTTACTATAATTCGTAAGTGTTTAATACCAGCACTGAGTTCATTTATTTAATTTACTTGATACACTTATGAATTTAGGCAAAAACATCAGAAAAAATTTCGTATCTCACTTTTGTATTTTGTAAGCCTAATGACATACTTGAGATTCCATTATGGCTCAATTGTACTTACTATATTAGTACAATCAGAACACGCATATGTAAACATTCACACAAACTCTTAGAGATAGAGGAGCCACAATCATTAAGAGCGAGCTTTATAAGATCATGAAAAGGTAATGCAGACATTTCGACCATATCGGATGGGAAATCAGCAGCAAAAAGCTTTTTCCTCGTATTTTAAATAACTCTTCTGCAGAAACAACAAATGCTTTGTACTTATAAGAGAACCTTAAGGGATTAATTTGTTTTAAAATATTTAAAAATCAAAGAGCCTTAAGGTTGTTATCAGATAAAAAAAAAAAGTAAACGTTGAGGTTAGTTAAGATGCGTGACAGTTTAAAATTAACTGATCTTGTTTAATGGTAATAATTGCCATTGCGGAATGTTATATCTTTGGTTTTTGACTTTTATCAATTACAGATCGAAGTGGAGAAAATATGTGTTTATTACGTGGATAGTTTCCTGAAAATTAAATTAAAAAAATTTAGAGGGAAATAATTATATCACAGATAATGAGAAAGTTTAATAAAAAAACTCCTTCAATCAACCTTTTTTGTCTCTATTGATTGATACTGCCGGTGCCAGTGGAGTTCGATACAAGCCAGATTTTACTGCCGTACAACAGGGGTCTTATAGCCGAACAATAGGATTGACCTTAGGCATGCGTCAAAGTTTGGTTGGTATGCGCTAACGTTGTTCATGATAATGGCTTTGTTCATTTAGGCCATCATTGGCCCCAAATATTTTCATTTCTTTAATTTTATTTGTATGTTAAAGATCTTTTGCGAAAGAAGATAAATATCGTTGGCGTCATACAAGGCCTCGAGTTGACAGAAGAGACTGCAATATGTAATTCTTCTTCTCTCTAAAAAAACTTTTGCATAAAACGTCATCCGGTTAAAAGTCGAAGTAATAGTTGGAGTATTAGTTTTAACTCTGTTTCAGTATGGAGTGGTCTGGTTTTCCTGTTATAAAAGACTGAGATTTCAGAACCCTCTCACGTAGTTCTGATGATTCAAACAAATTCTTATACCCTTCACATAGTGGTAAGGGTACATATCAGTTTGTCATTCCGTTTGTCATTTCTTTATTATCCATTTGCGACCCCATAACGTATATATATTCTGGATGCTTATATATAGGGAAATTGATATAGCCATGTCCGTCTGTCCATCTGTTGAAATCAAGTTTCCGGAGTCAAATGAAAATATACGGACCATTTATCGGTATCAAACTATTAGAAATATCCTGGAGACAATCGCTATTTAAAATCAGCAAAATCAGTTAACTATTGACTGAGATATAAGCGAAAACCCAAAATAACCAATTTTTTTAGAACTAAACCATTTATATCTCAGTAAATATAGGCATTCTTGCCACAAACCTTCGCACGGATACTCTAAAGCTAGGGGCCTAAAAAATACAAAAGTTTTTTTCAGATAGGATCAGTGGTATTTTTCCTACAATTGCAAAAATTTGGTGATATCTTTTATGCGCTTTATCTCGGAAACTAAGACAGCTATCGCTTTAAAATGTTTTACGAAAAGTGATTGTGCAATAAGACCTACACTTAAAAGAAAAAATTTTTTGGGTGGGGGCAGAAAAAGGGGTAGCTCCCATACAAATTAACAGTTTTTATAAAATTTTCGATACGCTCTATCTCGGAAACTATAACATATATCGAAATCAAATGTTCGACAAAAAGTAATAGGACATCAAGACTTACGCTCTAAAGAAAAAATTTTTTGGGGGGAGGCAGAAGAAGGGGTAGCTCGCATACAAATAAACAATTTTGATGAAATTTTCGATACGCTATGGCGGAAACTTTAACAGAAATCAACTTTAAATGTTTTGCAAAATGTTATTGGACAACAAAATTTTCGCTTTAAAGAAAAATTTTTTGGGTGTGGGGTGAAGAAGGGGTGGCTCCCATACAAATTAACATTTTTTATGCAATTTTCGATACGCTATATGTCGGAAACTTTAACAGAAATCAACTTTAAATGTTTTGCAAAATGTTTTTGGACAATAAGGTCTACACTTTGAAGAACTAATTTCTCATACAAGCTAACAATTTTTTTGAAATTTTTAGCGTATCGAAAATCTGGAAAACTATAACAGCTATCGACTTCAAATATTTTACAAAAAGTAATAATCAAATAATTCATACATTTTGGAAAAAAAAGTTGGAGGGGAGAAGGGGGACTAGAACATCCCACAAAAATTAATAACTTTTGTTAACGTTTTAATATGAATATTGTCGAAAAATTTTATAACTGTCGACCTCAAACGTTCCTCATCTATTATCCATACGAACGTTAAAATTTTGTAAAGTTTTCTATTGACTTTAAAACTCTTACTTGTTTTTGGTAAGCTTCTGCTTCTCAAATTTTTTCAGCATTTAGTAATTCCTTAGTCTTAAGATTTGAAAACTTATTGTTAGTTCGCTAAAGCGGAGATTCAATAATAAAAATATGCAAAAAAAAAAAAAAAAAAATTTAGTAATCTGCAATATTGGTTGATGCTTGCAAAGGTATTTTTGAAACCTTTAAAAAGGGAATATAGCGGAATTGATAAACGAAGCAGAGGACCAGCAGAGTGCTATTTGGGTAAGGATTTTTGGGTGTGCACTTAAGTTAACGGAAAGCGATAAAGAGCCACGACTCCGCACTCCTTGCAAAATAAAATGGAAAATGTGAATTTGGATAACACTACACAACAATATGGCAACTTTTGTCTGATGATTAACATTTATCACGTGATGCTTACTAATTCAGCGTCGCTTATTTCCAATATATCCTCAGTTTTTTTGTAACCTCTCTTGAGGACTAGACATACACAGAAAAAACTGAGTTGTAGAATTAGTAACAAATTTCAGAGAATCAGTAAATATTTTGTCTGGCTGAGGACCTACAACGAAAGTTGTAAATTTAGACAAACAATTTTGCAAGAATTTTAGTTTCTGTTAAAAAATTTTGCTGAGCTGGTTAAATATTTTATTTGTCTAGGCGAAAATTTTGTTTGATTTAAAAATCAAATAAAAATATTATTAGAGACTATTAAATAAATTGACTAAAAAAATAAATTATTTTGAACAAGAATTTGTTTGAAAAATTTTTTTTGTAGTTTTTTGTGTGTAGCTTTCACGAAAAAATTGTTGCGTTGGTGTGTTAGTTTGATTGTTATTAATCAAATATTTAGTTTTCTTAATATAACTTGGTTTGACGTCGTCAAGAAGGGTTTGCGCAAATGATTAAAATCATTTTTGTTTCATTTGGGGAGATTAAACGTTAAGAGAATTCGTTTGAGTGTGACAGTATTTATTATTGGGGCTTACAAAAATTTTTTTGGTCAAACACTGGAAAATAAAGAAAAACCTTGCGTTCTCCAAAAGTTTATGTATGAAACCGCTATAATTGGGACTGCACCCTTGAACTTCTCCGACAACAGTTATTTTTTGGAAAAGAAAACTGGACTTAACCGGACAAACCGGGCTAAATGGGAACACGGGAATAAGGTCGGCATATAACCGTGCTTTGATTTCTAGAATATCACATGAATCTCCAGCTAATTCCTTACAGAGGGAGCCTATAGATTTTAGGCTCCTGACCTGAAGACGCTGTAATTTTTCAACAAACCTGCTTTAGAAATTTTGGCTTTAAGGATAAACTTGGTAACAAAAGAATTAGAAATTTCTTATAACCGCTTGTTAAAACGTTTTTTTTATGGAACAAAAACAGTTCTAAATTTTCTCAACACATTGAAGAACTGGTGAGTCACTTTTAAATGCTTAAAAGGTAACACTTTCTTCACACCTACCTGGAATGTTTTCCTGCCAATCTAAGGGACTTTAATGAAGAACACAGATAACGACTTTTGTGCCATGGAGGAACGCTATTAGGATTACTGGAACGCACACATGATGAGTAACTATTGTTTTAGTATTCAGAATGGCTCTCAGCCCTTAGATTAAGCTAAAAATTAAAAACGAAGACATTTTAATCAGAAATGGTGTTGTGCAGTGTAATGTATGACTTAAGTTGAGGGGTGCATCTAGTTACACAGCACATTCTGCAATTACTCTTTATCTAACTATGTTTGGTTGTAGTGTTTGGGTGGGGTGGATTTCAGATTAAGCTATTTTCACAGAACTACGATTAAACCCCTTAGACTCTCCCTTGTGTACTTATCGATGTTTCAGACGTAAGTATGTGTATATTATGCAAATAGTCAAAAAACAAACCATACCCAGGAGATTATTGTAATCGAAAAAAATCGTAAGGTGAAACCAGACTAAAATGATTCAAAATTTATTTCTGATTAAATGGATTTCACTGATGTAACCAGTGTGAACAAAGCGGATAAATTTTTTAGATGATCCCAGCTTTTACCGTTTATTTTATGATCAGTTGAGCAGATAAAACTTTTGTTTGAAGTTTTTAAAACTCAATTTTACTGCCCAGTTTTGTATAAGTTTTTGATTTTTATAGTTAAGAAGCGAACATACCTATTATTGTACGCCTAAAATTAAATATTGAGTTAAATAATTAACGATTATATAATCAAAATATTTAAAAATAAAGCTGATTTCTTACTTAAGCTTCAATAAGAAAATTTACTAAAAAATAGCACGCCAAAAGAAACGAAATTTTTTTTTGGCAAATCGCAGTAATAAAGTACTTGAAAAACTTTGTTTTGCAGCATTTTTTTGAAGCTTAAAATTTTTAAGAAAAAAATTTTAAAATTTAAAATTAACTACATACTAGATTATTGGCGCCTACGGTCAAAATAATTCCAACTACTGGCTTAGGATATCTTGATCGTTTACTTCAATTTTATATTGCAGCTACTGCTAGATTACAAAAAAAACAAGATTTTAGTTAAATGTTTTGTCCAAATGTGCAAGCTTGTGCTCCGCTTCTGCATTTTGTTTCTGTTTTCTTGGAGCAAATTGCTCTGCTTTTTACTCATAAAATATGTACATGGATTTAGATTGGTGGCAGCAACAAGTACTTGGAACAATTTACCTGTTGTGAGACTTTTTGTAAGTACCCTACAGTAAACATTACAAGAGTAATTCCAATACATATTGCATGCATATGCATGTATGTACCCAACAAATAAATGTTACGATTTTGTTAAGAATTCGTTAAGACTTGTCGGAATTGTCTTTTAAACGAAAACGTAACGATATAAAGGTAAAAAATCGTCAACTTCTCTTTTTATTTTAGATTTTAGCAAACAATTTACTTCTTTTACAATATTTTTACATGTAGTCTGACGCAATATACATATGAACCTTTTGCTAGAGCAGTGGAGTATGGTGGCACCGCTATTTTACTGATTTTATAAAAAAAGTTAAATTGTTCTTTGTTTTTCATAATTTTTTTTCCTAATTTATTTTATTTGTTTCAATCTTACAAGTTTTTATATCAATTTTATCCTATGAAAGCTTGTTTAAAACATTAAAAAAAATTGTGCTTAGATAAACTACCGAAAAGTCTGAACAAATTCGTAACGATAGGTCTGACTTCAAAAAACCTGGAAACTTTTAATTTGCTGCGTTTATACAAGAAATAAAACTATTAACACGGCCGGCTTTTGAATTGACTAGGGTGGCCTTTGGTACTCGGAAACATTTAAACATTTTCTTTACTTGTTACGTTAACTTCAAATTGCAACAAAAAAAATTTTATTCCTTAACGGTGTCGCTTTTGTCGTTTTAAGCATTGCTGACATGCCACCAGGCTTAGATTTTTTTCTTTTTACTTTGTCCATTTGCTTTTATTTTGGTTTTTTGATTGCAACGCTGGAACACAGTTTCAAAGACATAAAAAAAATTTAGAAACTTGTTTCTTGCAGCGTAAGCCAGAATTAAGTAAACTTAAGTAAATTAAGTCATTGTTTTAGGTCTATAAGCTTTGATTTCTTTTAAAGGTTTGTTAATTGGATTTTTTTGTCTGAATGCGGTAGATTCCCTACTGTGATACCTGTTGAAGGTGCAGCATGGGTTTTTTTTTATTTTTTAAGAAAAGCATTTAGGAAGCAAAAAGCGTTTAGAAAGATTTTGTGATGAAGTGAAATTAATTAATGAATTGAATTCAGAATTAAAAGCAAAAACTGTCTTAAAACAATAAGTTCAATACAAAATTGTTTCAACCCATTTTAACGGTTAACAGTTGTAAAAAACTATTGGTTTTAAAGTCAAATATTAAATGAGAATTACGACGAACTACAGTTCTGCTTTCCTTTAAGTACATAAAAATATGCGAGTATATATATAAAAAATAAACTAAGTTGGGCTTAAGATATTTGTATTTTGAGAAAATAAATTTTTGTGCTAATGTACGAATTACGCGCAAGGCCGTTAAGCTGCCACAGCCGGAAATGGTTGGCCTTTAGCCACCGCACTCTCTCTATTGATCGGCCTATTTCTCTGACGGTGGTCCTCCATATACCAGAAAAACAATTTAATGGAATTTTTGCAATGTTCGTATATAATAGACAACTTAAAGCAATTTTTTTTACAAAACGTAATAGGCTTAGTCAAATATATAGCGCTCTGACTTGTTTTAATATATTTTTTTATAAAAAACACGCTTTTTTTTATTACCCATTAATCTATGTGCGGGGCTAATATAACAAACAATATCTAAAATATTTAAACACATCATAAAACACTTTGACCACAAGGCTTTTTTTATTAAACAAAAACAAAGAATTACGAAAATCCAAAACAAAAAGAGTAATGCCCGAAAAAATTTTAAAAGAAGCTTTTTAGTGAAAACAGACATAGAAATTAAATGAAACAAAATCATTTAGACTACAGCGATGCATTTAAGAAAACAATGTGGTACAAAACAAGGCAATAAAATAGTTTTGTTAAACAAAAAAACATTTATGTTTGGTTGATAATTACATGGGATTCCAGGCAAACATTTGTGCTTTGCTTTCTAGGTGGCGTTAAAGTAATTAAATTTTAAAAAATTTTTTTACAATCTTCTCAACTGTTCTAAATAGAATTATATTGACGCCGACCTCACATACATTTACGAGCGCAGAAATTAAAACAATATAAAAACTGTAAAATTTGTTTTTCCCGACTTTGTGGTTTTAGCAAACAAATGTTGAGAGGCATCATTATCCACCCCATTACCACCATCATCGACATTGCAGCACCATCATTCATAAACTTTTTCATTACAAATTTGTATGTCTAGCCTGTAACAATTTATAAGACAAATCAATCCGTTTACTGTATTTTACAATCGGACGCGACATATTTAAACAAAATGTTTCAAGATTTTTACACACCAACATACATACATACAAGTATTTGCCGTTCCCACTCATGAATTCATTCATGTTCTATTTATCTCATTTCAAATTGTGCCTCATTAAAAGAAAATAATAAAAATTAGATGTAAAAACAATTTAATGAAAAAAGAAAAACATCAATTGAAAAAAAATATTGTTTATGGCATTTAATTTTAATGCATCTCGATGAATTGTTGTTACAATTTTTATTGTTTCTGTTTCTTTAATTTGTAGTGTAAACGAAATGAAATCAGCGATTTAACTGCATTTTGCTTTATATTAGATGCCCACCCATCGTGGGTGATAAATGTTTAAGTAAATGTCTTTATACAAATAAAGCTTAAATGGGCTAGAATACATACGAGGACTAGCTGAAAAGCTTTTTGAGCCAAGAGTATAGGTAAAATGAAAAAAATTTTATAAATTCATGCCTAAAGTCCTCTTTTTAGTTTTTTTGACTAATTTTATCCCAGAAGAAGGAGAACTTTCAAAAATGTTTAACAAAAAAAATTTTTATCAAGTTATCTTATATTTAAGCCTATCTTAATTTAATATTTACTTTCATCACTGACATGCTTTTAGGCTACTATAAAGTAAGTTCCCTGAATTTCGACGCTTTTGCGGCCACATTGAAATACAGTTTTTGTAACAAAGGAACTTTTTCCCCAGACTTTACTTAAATATTTATATATATAACCTTTTAAAATTACCTTCCTATTTTATTTAGTACATGTTAATTAAAGTTGTAGTTGCCATACTAAAACTCATTTGGTCCAACAAGAATAAACATATAAAACATATTTACTGTTGCAACATCATTAATCATACTTCAGGGATGGGAAATTGGGTTGTTATTCCCCTCACCGCATAATTAGGAATATAATTAGAGGGACCATTTATTTCTAGGTCAATATCAGTGTAATTTTTGGTTTTTAAAGAACCACCTTCAGATATATCGATAGATTTAAGCATGTCTGTCCGTCCGTCTAGATATCTATATATTCTTGTGTTTTAAAAACAAGTCAGAGACCAATATTTGGGTTAGAAAATATATATTAAAACTATATAAACATTTTTGGAGGGCTGTCAATCGATTCAAAACTAGATTGGAATGATAAAAACCATTTTTAATTATAATTAAATAGCTTTTCTCTGACTTATACCATGTTCACACATATGTAGATCTTAATTGCGCACATTTAGGCAATTAAAGCTTTAATTGAGCTCAATTTACCATACAAGGTTTTAATAAATAAATTGAGCAATTTGTAGTAAATTGCTTCAATACGTGAGTTAATTTCGAAGTGCAACCCTGCTGATTTAATAAGAACTGTGTTCAGTTTTTATAAAAGCTCTTAATATGTATGCCATGGTAAAATAATAAGGTGAACTTTTCCCTACAGCAACAATTTCCTGTACAAATTTAGTATATATTTTGTGGTTGCTAAATTCTAGCTAGATTGCCAAAAATGTTGCTATCACACATACGGTATAGGAAACCAAAACATAACATAACAATTTCGCAATCTATGCTATATAACATATGGCGTAATTAAAAGTCAGCTATTCAGTTGCTTCTACCTTGTTCAATGTACATTAAAAATGAAAATAACATTTTTTAGCTATCATATGCTAGCTGAGTAAGCCTAATTATTTATGTGTGAAAAAAAACTTAACTGCTCAATTTACTTTAAATTGTCTCAAATTATGATGTATGTTTAAACTTGGTATTTAGAACATTTTTGAGGAAAGTTATTTAAAATATTAAATTATTTCGCGAAATCAGTACAATCAGTACCTTTTCTCAAAAATCAGTACATTTTAGTACATGAATTTTTAATCAGTACACCTTATAAAAAATCAGTATATGTAGTTATGAAATCAGTACGAATGGTCACCCTAGGTATAATGCGCTATAACATGTTCACACGCTAAAATGAACCACTAGGTTGTCTTTCTGAATCGAGATGGAGAACCTTGGTGTTCACACGATTCTTCCCGTTTCACTATTACCATTACTTTTAAATGTTTTTTTTTTTATAATTGAAAATATTTAGTTTTTATTTGTTGTATGATATTTTTAAGTATTAAGATTTTGTATCTTCTATGTTCAAATTTTTTTGGCTCTAGGGCAGATAAATTTGGATTAATTTGTTATCCAAATTTAGGGTGATTAAAAAACTCTTCAGTGTTCTCACAAGATTTAAAATGAGCTTCAAAAGTTCGCTCTTAAAATTTGTATAGCGAACCATGTAGATTCAATCATAGTTGCAGTGTTAATCGTGAATGAGAGAGTGAACCTCGAAGGTTGGTCCTCGTGTGAACATGCTATTGGTACGAATGTTTGGCATCGTAAATGAGCCAATTAAATTTGGTAATAACCAGACCATTTTTTTACAAATTCCCAATGCAAAGCTTATAACTGCCTATATTTTTACTAAAAGATCTAGGCCATTGGCGGTTAAACCATGCCTGTTTGTTGTTTAAAAAACTCCGTACTATTGCACGATCCTGGTTTTCCATTTCTGCCGTTAAGAAAAAAATAAATACATGAAGACTCTTAATCATGGGAGAGGGAAATTATAAACACTTCTTTACGACTTTTTGTTATTTGTTTATTTTTGTTGTGTAAAAACATGATCTAATAGATCATAAAAATTTTTCGATTGAAAAATTATTTCAAATACACGGAAAAAATATTTTTTATTTTCAAAATATGTATACCTATATTAAAGATTTCTTGCAAAATTAATAATCAAAGTTGTAAAATATTTTTAATTTTTAACTTAAAAAATAATATTTTAGGAACAATAATGACAAACAAGGTATTTTGATTAACTTTATTTTATTTTAAAAAAATATTTGTCGGTATCTGAATGGATTTTAACAAACTATTTATTAAAAAAATATAACTTATTTTCATATATATGCACCTTTTTAACAAACTTAATCCTAAACCGAAAAATATTTAATTCAAAATTTAAAAAGCCAATATAATATATCTTTATTAAATAAAATCTTTTTTTATTAAAAAAAAACAATACAAATTATTGTTTAATAAAAACAAGCGCTTACTTAAATTAAAAAATTTTTATGGTCATCCAGGTACTTGAATTCAATTCAGGAGATCTATATATGTAATTCATTTGATATTAAATAAATTGGTTACTCGGAACTAATCCTTTTTTTCTTTACATGCTTTGCATACGAATTCAATGGAAATAACTTCATCGTAAGCCATGTTTTTCAACTCCGTGCACATGAGGTGAAACCATTTAGGGCAAGTATCACACCCTACATTTTTTAACTGGTCATCCTCAGCATCAGTATCCAAATCTTGGTTACAGGTGCCGCACATTTGTTTGTGTTTTCTTCCTTTTTTTGCTTGTGTTAACTTATTCTTTTTTTCCATCTGTCTTTTTTGCCGCTCTTGTTTTCTTGTTTGTATAGCATTGGCTTTATCAAGCTTTTCTTTTTCTTTGGCCTGTATGTGCTCCCTCCATGCAAGAGCAGATATAGCGCTTGGAGCCTTGGTTTTAGGTGTTGACTGTTTAGAAGTTGATAGTTTTGGAAAGTACAGATGCTTATCAAATGTTGGTGATACCGAATTTGCATTATTTTTCATTAAATTTCCGACTGTAAAATTAAATAATACGAGTACATATGAAGGTACGTGACGAATATATTCTTATTTACCTGCAATCGGAGAAAACCTTATTGGAGTAAACCTGTTTTGATTGGAAACGCCATTAATAGAAGAAGTAGGAGAGGGACAGTTTAAAATTGTTTGAAGGGATTGACTGTTGTTTGGGATAGGAGAAGAGGAAGTGGAAGGCAAAAACAAGTTATTTTGGTGATAACGCCTTGATGAGCTTGGGGTCGGACAGTAAATGGACTCCAATTCCTTGTCATTCTTTACTGTAGACGTTGGCGCTTTTGGAGTTAAAGAAAATAACAGATTTGAAGGTGGAGCTGTCGTAGGTGTTGATGGCATTTCAGTTGTCTCCATTTCTAATATCCCTTCTTCATTGACTATATACGTGCCTGACCGTATCGTTATATTTCCTAATATTTCAATATTTTGGCTGTCTTTTGTTTTTAGGGTATTTATCTCTTCAATAACAACATCCGGATTAACACCACGTTCACGCAACTTTAAAGCTATTTTGTTTATTACACCTACAGCATTGTCTAAATCTATTTCTTTAAAAGAGTCTTCACATGTGGGACTATCAGCAGTCAATTCTTCCAACTTATTTTTTACACACTTCGTATAGTCAACATTGTCGGCATTATAAGGATATAAGCCACACTTTCGAAACCCGTTTTTAATCGTCTCCCTCATATTTAAATTGGAGAGAACCATATGAAGTATGGGACAGAAGGTTGACTTTGAAATGGCTTTGTTTTGGTTTTCAGGCTTCAACTGCCACTCTCTTACTGTTTTTTTCCATTCCGATTTAAGTGGTTTAAAAACGCTTACATCAGCGGGCTGCATCATGTGTGTTGTGTTAGGAGGCAGCGCATACAAAATTATCCCATTGTTTTCGCAAAACTGACTTAATTCTAAGGTCATATGGGATTTATGACCATCTACAAAGAGCAAAATAGGACGCCGAATATTATTTTGACTGAGCCAGTTATGAACACCATTTGCCACATATTCAAAAAATGTTTCGCTAACCATCCATCCACTTTCTGACTTCCCAAGGAACCAATTGTCAGGCAGACTGTTAACAACTTCTTTAGGTGGTCTGATATACGGAAAAACAACCATTGGGACAACTGTATCTCCGTTTGCTGAAAAGACTAGCAGTACTGTTACCGTTTCTTTTTCATTCCCTCTTTGGATAGTGTAGACGTTTCGATACCCCTTTGGTGCCAAAACTTTTCCAGTTTTAGGGCACATAGAAAAACTGGTCTCATCACCATTAAATATTCGCGATGAATCTTCTAAAATATCTAGTGCATTTTGTTCTGTTAGAAAACTTTGTAAATCTGCGAACCATTTTCTGATGCTTTCTTCAGTTACAACAGCGCGTCCTTTACTTATTCCCTCCGATTCCCTAAGGGCTAAGTTCGGATGCCGTTTCAAAAAACTAACATACCATTTTCTTCCAGGTCTACTGGTAAAAAATGGTGTTGGTCGTCCATCTTCCTTAATGATAGCCTGAACAGTATTCAGCAAGTCATCAATTTTTATGGGAAATCCACATTTGGCAAGGTCGTGACACCACTTTTCTATACGCTTCTCTTCGGCATCTGACAATACTGTCTGTGGACCCATTTTCCTAGGACCTTCAGCAACGCGGCCATGTATTCTATCCTGTATTGTTGACCGCGGAACACCATACTTCTTACTGGCGCCAAGAATGGACATCCCACTTTCTTTTATTTCTTTAACAGCATTTTTTAAGGATTCTTCGGAATACTGGAACATTGCTCTTTTTCCTTGGGTGGCCATTTTTTTATTTGTTTTAAATATCTGAAATGCTAAAAAGTAAAAATCTCGATAGATTTCAAAATATTAACCTATTTGGGGGCCCATTAGTTTATTATATCGGGAATAAAACTGCTGCCGACTTTAGGACTACACTTGTCCTATAGTCGGCAGGTCATATCATACTGGTTTAAAATGGTGCCGACAACTGGGTAAACTCATTTTAAACTCATTTCCAGTAAGTCTAGTGGCAAGAGAAATAATTAAAGAGTACTTTTGTATAATTTGAGTTTAATCAGTGAAAAACACCAATGTTCCAGTAGTCGGCACCCCTATGCCGACCATTGGAAAATGTCAAAAATATTTGTTCCTAATGTCGGCACCGAACAAAATTAAATAAATATTTAGTTCTTCTTAAATTTATCACTGCACTCATAAAATTTTAAGGAATTTCTGTCTTTAAGACCCTTATTGATTAAACTTTTACTAAAATTCACATGTTCACTCACCTGTTTAAGTTGGGTTCACAAAAAAATTTTTTAATAAAAACAGAGGCACTACCGAACGTATTCAAACACTGTCACCGAATGAGGACAAAATTACAAAATATGCTCACGTCAGCCTACTTTGATCATTAGAAATAGAGAAATGAGTGCATTTTTTTGGTATAATTGATGTGATTTTCATATAAAAAATCCGTTATTCTTATTTATTTAATATTAAACAAAAAATTGCCGACTACTGGTACATGCCGACCTTAGGCACGTTTACCCTATATTAAAGATTTCTTGCAAAATTAATAATCAAAGTTGTAAAATATTTTTAATTTTTAACTTAAAAAATAATATTTTAGGAACAATAATGACAAACAAGGTATTTTGATTAACTTTATTTTATTTTAAAAAAATATTTGTCGGTATCTGAATGGATTTTAACAAACTATTTATTAAAAAAATATAACTTATTTTCATATATATGCACCTTTTTAACAAACTTAATCCTAAACCGAAAAATATTTAATTCAAAATTTAAAAAGCCAATATAATATATCTTTATTAAATAAAATCTTTTTTTATTGAAAAAAACAATACAAATTATTGTTTAATAAAAACAAGCGCTTACTTGAATTTTTCATTCCGCAAAGAAAATTAATATTTAAATTTATACGTAAATAAATATTTGATTTATAGGGTTTGCTGTAAGTTTGTCCATATGCATTTCACTACAACCAACCAATTTTTGAAAAATCTCAATTATATTTTCTGTGTTTAAATAATAACTTCAATTAACTTATTGAGAATTACTATGAACAAGTAGAAAGCATTCAAGAATTTTGTCAAACCAGTAGTAATAACAATTTTGTTAAATTTTTTTAATGGCATTGCTTTATTAGTTTTATCTCTTGTCTATTTTTTGTGTGTATTACACAAGATATAATTCGTCTAGTGCTATTTATTGTAGTTTTTATTTAAATATAATTTAAGGAAATTTTTCTTTCTTTGATTTTGCTCTAATAAATATGTCATAAAGCTATATTTAACATTTTTTTGCAAATCCATTATATTAAATTAAAAATATATTTAAACAACCTATTTATAATAGGAGCGAAAGTTGTTTTTGTGTATACTTAGATTCTTGGAATTAATGCCTAGAAAAATTTCCTCCCAAAAGGTAAAAAATGGTTCAAATTTTTGTGATGACATACTTCTTAAAAAATAAAATTCGCATTTCCATTCTATCGCTTAATGCCTTTAATAAAACTTTGTGTCAATTATTACGTTTTTTTATTTAAGTTTAAAGATATAAATCTGCCACCAGACACCCTGTATTTGAAAAATATGTAGCTTGACGTCATCAATAAAAATGGTTTTTCTAATACAAACATTTCTTATAAAACCGTTACTTAATAGATTTAAAAAAATATATTTTACTCATCAACCCTTGCATTTTTTAAACATCTTTCTTTACTTAATCTTCTTTTTTTTGACAAATGCTATGTGTGTGAAAGTGATACATCATCATGATTGGCTAATTTGACAGTTGAGATATGAATAAATTTTAAATTGTTTCTATATTTTGTATTTGTTTGGATTTTTGTTCACAGTTATAGCAAGTTAATAAAAAATCAACATTAAATAAATCCTTTTTCAAGCAGCTGAGATTACAGAATGATTTGCAAGAAAAAAAGGAAAATAAAATACAACAAAGTCTAAACTTAATATATTTGAGGCAGTTCACATTAAAATGCAGCAGTTGTTCTCTGGTGGTTAAGATTACACAAGGGTGAGGACTTGTTAAAAAAACACACTTTTTTTAAGATCTAGAAATATCTTTAGAAATTCTATTTTCCTTTAAAATGATTATACTATAAAGCTTTAAGTGTGCTAGATGCCGATAACAACAACAACAACATGTAAGAGCGGTATATTTGGCTATGCCGAATCTTATATACCCTTCACATTGGCCCTTCGAAACCCCGAACTTTTTTTATTTTTATCCATTTTTTTATTTATGAAATTTTTTTAATATTTAAATAGGAATCAGAGTCATATTCCAACCTCTTAGTTTGACTACAGGGAAGTTGTAGGGGCTTTTCCCCTATTTTTTTCAAATTTTGTTTGGCAGGCCCCTTAGGGGTTGAAGATAGGGGTAAGTATGTTCTAGGAAAATGTTTGCAAGGAAAAATGAGTTGGGGCCAGCCCTACATTTAACCTTTCCACGGGCACCCTGGAAGCTGTAGAGAGGATTTATATAAATTTCCCAAACTCTGTATGGGAGCCCCCTGATATATACCCGATGAAGAAAGGGGGCACATATGTTCTAGGAATATGTTTGGGAAGGGAAACTTATGGTGGTCAGTCCTACACTTTATTTCTCTAAGGCCGACTTTGGGGAAGCAATGGGCGTTTTTACATCATTTTAGTCAATTAGGTGATGGAGATAGGGGGTAAGTATATTCTAGGAATATGTTTGGAAGGGAAAACTAATGGGGGTCTGTAATACAATTAATTTTTTTAAGGGCGATTTCTGGGAAGCTGCAAGGGTTTCAAACCTAATTTTTTCAAATTTTGTATGGCAACCCCCTTAAGGGCTGGTAATAAAAGTAAGTATGTTGCACAAAAATACATTTGACCTTTGCGGGAGCTGCCTAGAAGCTGTGGAAGCGGTTAAAAAAAATTAAACAAACATTAAACCTTGTATGCCTTAGGGAGTGGTGGAACGATGTAAGTATTTTTCACAAAAATGTTCGTAAGAAAAAATTAAAGGAGGTCGGTCCTACATTGCACCCCTGTAGGGGCGACTACGGGGCCATAACATAAGCAGACGGGCAGACGGACATGGCTAAGTCGATTTTCCTATCTATAGGGACTAAGAAAATATATACTTTATGGATATTAAAGAAATTACAAATGGAATGACAAACTTACATATACCCTTATCTCTAATGTAAAGGGTATAATAACAACAACAACGAAAAAAGGCAATTCTTACAGACAACAACTTCAAACTGACACTTAACAACTAATATTGCGTGCCATGTCGAGATATGTTATTGAAAATATATCGATTCGAAACAATTCAAATAAAATAATGATAAAATGCCAAAAACAAATATATGTAATTGATGTGCGTGTGTATGTTAACCTTAAACCCAAACTGCTGAAGAAGATTCATACAAAACGTAAATGAAACTAATTTTGCCATAAACTATACAAGATTCCAAATCACACTAGTTAAACGAGTATTTTACTTATGTTTATCATTTGTGAAAATTAAATAATCAGTTCAATATTGTATGAGTATTAATTTGTTTTGATGTTGTACGCGTGCGCACGAATATTAAAACGACAACCTGCTGTGAATTTGTGTACTAAACGAGTTGTCTACAACGTAGTACTCGTAGCGTTTGGCATTCTATTGAAAACCCCACAAATAAACAAAAACTTAAACAACAACAAAATATTTATTAAATAACATCGACTACAACAAAACATATGGAATTTTACAACATTTATAGAATCATGTTATATGTTTTGTAAATACATATGAATGAACATACTTTTCAAACTCTAAGAAACGCACTGAGAGTTAGGAGTAGAACAGCTACAAAAACAATCCTTAAAATACAATCAGTGCTGACATAAATGTGATATATTGGCACGTAACAAAACGTTTGAAATATATGACGACAGACAACACTACAAATGTGGTGTTTGATTTCGAAATACTTAATCAACATCTGAGTCACGTGAGTTTATGAAAAGGATATTTCATTATAAGAAACAATCACTGTTTTAGAAATATTACAAGCAAATAGAAAACTAATCAAGTAAAGGAAGGCTGTTGGAACTAAAAAACTATTTACCCTTTAAGTGAATGACGCGAGCGCTTTTTTGAAATTAGTTTTGGAACTTAAAAATCTTAAAGAGAATTCGGAAACGTACCAGCTTAGGAAAGCAAAAGGCCTTCAATTTTTTTTAAGGGTATTGATTCTAATGTTGACCCGAAAGGGATCATTACAGTGAAAGTGCCACCAAAGCGACCTTATGTTTACAGTAATTGAACTTCCAAAACTATGGCCACACCAAACCTTTATGTAGGTACCTTTAAGTGCAACAAACCAAATAATGTTCGGAGGGGAAAAAATGTACCCTGCTCACTATAGAGGTTGACTTGGTTTTGCTTGTAAAAAATGCTGTTGAAAATTTTGGAAAGTATAGATACAACTCTTTAAATATTTACTGATCATATTGAGAAAGGCGCTGAACATGCTTCTTTCCGCCACCACTTGACTAGGTTAGGTAGAACAGGAAAGGATACAGCTCACTTGGATCTGCTTAATTCGGTCTCTTTGTGTTACTTGGGGAGGCAGAGAGAAAGAGTGGAGATAGAAGGAAAGAAGAAATTGAGAGAAGGATAAGAAAGAAAAGTAGGATGAAGCAGACTAACAAGGGTCTTTGATAGGAATCGAACCCACGATCTCCAGAATGGTAGACTCGTGCACCTACTACGGATCTTCCGGGTAACATCATTACTCAAGACACACTTAGAGACTGTAAATATGACTCCTTAGACAGATTGTTTTCTATGCAGATTAGCTAAAGAGCTAAGAAAAAATAAACGTGCTTTCCAATCCTAACTAACAATCAAAAGGTGCCTTAGCACTTTGAAGTGAAACAACTTGGCATTCGCCTGGATTGCTGCTTCATAAGATAGTCACATATAGATGCTAAGTTAACACAAATAAAACTGAAAGCAGTTAAAACTAATTGGTTAAATGGCAGAAACTCTCTGCTTTATCTTGATTTTAAATATTTTTTATATAGTAACCAGCACTCAGGGGATTGTATTGTGCTGGTATCAGGAAACGAGGTTAAGGGAAGGTGGATTGAGGAGCTAGTGTCTATGGACATTTGATTTAAACTTCTCGATATTAACTGCAGCAGGCAGGAAAGCCATTTTTCAATAGCTTATTCCAAATACCCACCGTGCGAGTAAAAAACGAACTTTCTCTGTAATGAATAGTGAAATTCCCTAGCCAGTCAACCAGAAATGGGTAAGCTCTTCTTGAAAGACGTGTAACATGCAAAAAACCTAGGTTCCAGTAACAAACTCCCTGATTTCTTCAGAGCACATTTAATTGTTATATCGATAGAAAGTGAAACACAACCGACATTGCGACGATGTTCAAGTGCATCAAGGCGTTTGGATACCCGAATGCCACCAATGAGTACCTTTGCCCGTTTCTGTACGCGGTCATTTTCGCCCGGATATAGGTGGTATAAATGGTGAAAAGATCAGATAGCGTTAAATAACTCCAACAGCGTTTTAAAAAAACCTTTTGCTCTACAAGTCGATTTCAAATCAATTTAGTGATGTGAAGTTAGAATATGGGACACTTCCCTTGCCTTTAATATATAGAAAATTAAACATCGTCAAACAAACTCCCACGAATCATAGACGGTGCCTCTTGGTATACTAAAAACCACACAATTCACAAAGATCTAAAAGCTCCACTAGTTAAATTTGAAATATTGAACGATGTGGGGGCAAGTACTTGAACAAGCACATCCAAATGCACTCACTCAAAATATCATAGAATATGATGGACACACCCCTTTAAACAAGAGGTATACTGTTGCTAACAAATGAAATCATAGGAATTGATGTTTGCTTTAATTAAAAAACTAATATAATTATTAGTCTGCTTAGAATAGTATTTCTTTCTATCCTACACATAGTGATAAGGCTATATATCAGTTTCACATTCCACTTGTGATTTCGCTTACATCTGTTTGTGGCATATATTTGAAGGGACATTAATTCTAGATCCTTAAAGATGGGAAAGTCGATTTAGCCACGCCCCTCTGAAATCAAGAATTCGGAGCAAAATAAAGTCGGGAAAAAATGTTTTGGTGTCAAACTATCAGAAACATTCCTAGATACAACCTCAAGACCGATTAACAACTAACCGAGATATAAGCAAAAACCTGAAATAACTTATTTGGGGATCTACTTTCAGTAGTTCCGGTCCAACGTTGCTAGGGAATACTCTTAAGCGACCCAGTAGCGGACAAAATTTTTGGTTCATTTGGATAATCTGAGCTGCTGTGTACAGCTACAAATTCTGTCCAGCTTCTGCACGTCCTGGACTACCGTTTCATACAGTAGTCCCCCATGTTAAGATCTATGTGCCTTTTAAAATTATTAAGTCCAAGTTCTTATTCACAGCAGGTTTGCATTTCGCCGGAATTGACTAGGTGTTTTTAACGATTTCATGACTTTACGTTAATTTGCCTTTTTTTGAATATTCCCCCACTCAGCTGTAGAGTATAAAGTTCGGGGGCGCTTTTTGTAACCTAGTTTTGCAAAGTTTAATTTAAAAAAATGTTTTCTTTTACTTATTTAATTCCAATGATATTTGGAGATTTACTCTTACCATTTTTAGAATTTGCACCCAAAGTTTTCTTCAACTTCTCCAATATATGATGTCATGATTTCTTTTATTTTCATTAAATGAATGCAAGTACTAGGTGGTGGCCGCTTGAATTAACTGCGCCTCTTTTGTAACGTCATTTGCAAAGTGGTCTTCGATTTCCTGCCGATCGCCTTTTGTTAGAACTAGTTTTCTGCGTATCTATTGGCCGAGACTGAGGTTTGAAAAAAGGTCCGCCTCTGAAGAATACGAACGAAAGAATTTTTTCTGATTGTCGAACAGATTCTTCACAAACTAAGCCAGAAATAAAAAGGATTTCCAATTGTTTAATAAGTTTTTTGTTAGCGTTATCATATACTTTTAAAAAAACTAACTTTTTTATAAAAACAAGTACTCAGGGGATGACCCTGCATTGTGGAAAGAAGGATACAGAAAGTAGTGTTTGTAGACAAACCTTTACATGATTTAAACAAATGGGTTTGAAAAGATGCCTTTTGCGCCAAAAAATTCTGGATTCGGGAGCAAGTTTCATGATTTTTTCATAGCGTATCCAATTATAGTTTCAATAGAAAAATAACAACAGTGCTCGAGTGAATAAATGCGGGTAAAGTCACTCAACTTTAACGCGAGTCTTCGCTCATCCTTTACGGAGTCAAGCGGGTACAACGTTTCTACATCGTTTCAAGAAACCGAGACATTTACATTCTTCTTTTGACACGAAAAAACTTGATCTATCCAGCGAACATCACACAGTGGTTTTTATGCGTAGAACATAAGGTCTCCCTAGCAAAACATTGTCCGAGTCGAAGAGTGATTTATAAAAAACGTCCATTAAAGCTAAAAAAAGTTAAACTGCAAAGATCATATGAAAACTTACTACTATTTTGCTGAGTTTTTAAATTAACATTATGTTGGCATTTAATTCTTATAAACAATTAAAGAAAAAAAGTTCTGAATGACACTTTTCTTAACATAAATCCATCTTTAATTGCCTAAAAACTTTAAATAACATATTATCGCATTTATTAACAAACACAACCAAATAAATTTAATTTGAAAACTAAAATCAATAATAAATTCATTTTCCCACAGCTCAAAAGCCTTGTTTTACATTCTAATTACGATTTTTTTCTTTAATGTTTATTTACGAGTATTTGGCTTTAAATATTCGCAATTTTAATGATTCATTTAAACTGCAAAATGAAACTATTAAAAAGAAAACATCAAGACGAAAATGTTAACAACTCTGTTCTTTTATTGCTTTTTGAACATGTGTGCAAACAGTCGTTATTTCTTTTCATTCCCCGATTGTTTAACTCAATGCAGTTTTATTTACATTTTCACGTCATCATTTTTTCTACTCTCCACTTCATATATTTTCATTTAACATGACATTTCAAAAGAAATGCACGTAAGAAGCTGATAAATTGATTCGACTTTCTTTTCCAGTACACTTTGATATATACTGGCGAAGGTTAAGTGCGCGTAATCACAGGAGAATATTTTTTATTAAATTCTTAAGACTTTTTTTAAAACAATTGGATATTTTAACCAAAAAAGCTTTACCCAAACACTTTTTGTACGTTGAGAATTGTAGGGTGTTAAACAAAAATAAATTATTTAAAAGAAGTTATTTTTTATACTTTTCGCAGCAAGATACTTTTTTCTTTACTTTTCAATGCTTTCAAAGAAGGCCCCAAAAAAATAAAATTAAAAGAGATTTCTTGTGCATTGGTCAGTTGTGAATTTAAGAATTCTGATCATTAGTCAGTTTAAGTTAAGAATGAATTGTTCTTTACAAATATAAATAAATGAAAGAATGGGTGATGAGTTCATGACGCCACCACTGCCGCTGTTTTTTAATGTTTCTACCAAACCAAATCCTTTTTGTTCATTTGACTGATGGCGTCAATGGCCACGGAATAGTTGTTAATTTAAGTCCCACATACAATTCGTTATTTCTTTATTTTAACCATTTTATTTTACCGCCACTGCATGTGGCATGTTGTACATAAAATGAATTGTTAATAAGAAGGTCAATGCAAACAAAATGCACTTTAAATGGGGCACACAAACAAATAAAATGCATTTTGCAGTAAACATTTTGTTCAACGTATGGTTATTAAAATTTAATTAATTTTGTTTTTATTAAAACTTTTGTTTTTCTTTAAGTTTATGACATTTAAAAAAAATTATTTTTTTGTTATTTTTTATAGACCCAAAGGCTAAACAATTGCATTAATAACTTTTAAATTCCATTTGCAGCCGTAAACCATTTATAATTTTAAGTTCCTCAGAATTTTTTGTAAATTTTTCCACCTGTAAATAGCTTTAACACGACTTTTTTGCATTTCTTAATACAGGGTGGCCTAACTGACTGAATAAATGTCGGGCAGACTTTAGCCATTGTGATGCATAATGTTAAGACAATTGAAATTTTGAATGGAAACATCCCCACGATAAACTTTAAAAATGATTTGCTTCCATGTTCTGGAGATGGGTGCGTGTGAACACTTCCTCGTTTAGCATCCACAGATTCTTCAGTGCACATAGGAAAAGCAAAAGTCTTTTGTGATTCATTAACTACTGAACTCAAGTAGCCAACCTTCTTATCATATTTACACTGGGGACTTTCGCGGTTTAAAAATGTGTTTTCTTTGAGGTGTCGCACCAATCAAACATCCTTCGGTTGTTATATATTCTGACCACCTTATATGATGTTATCACTATCCTCCAGCGGCAAAAATTTTTTGATTGATTTCCTTGCCAATTTATCAATTGGTTTCATATGTAGCTATGATTCTGTTCTATTCGAAGAGCGTTCCTTAAACGCTGCAAGCCTTTAAACTAAGCGAAACTTGCTGCCATTTATCTTAAGCTGTCTAGACTCCGCTAGTTATGAGGCTTCGCAAAGAATTATATTTTTGGCAGCCCCAGTACTAATTGGGAACCCTTGTTGATAGAATTGGTATTGGCGGAAAAGCCTTTTATAACACTAATACTTAAGATATTCGTTTGTTCGTGACTGCTTTCCAACCGGATATACATATATGTATATGGCCCCAATATTATGATCAGCTAATGATAGGTCATTAAAACTGAGTCCCGATCCATGATTACTTGAACTGCACTTTCTAAAACTGTTTAGTGTCCGTTTCTGCAAATCAAACAATTTTTACTGTCTCAACAACATTTTTTTTCTTAGGATACCACCATTTCGCAATAATAGTGTGGTGCTGCTCCTGTTATTAAATGCATATTTGTTTTCATAATAAAAAGCACTCAGAGCATGACCCTTTTAACATGCATTGCATTGTGTTGGTATGAGGAAAGTATGTAGGTAATAGGAAGGAGGAAAGATCAATATCTCAATATTTATTGTGGCAGGAAACACATCTTTAGGAAGCGCATTCCACATAAAAACTGTGAGACTAAAGAACTCTCTCTGTAATTCGTGGTATGCTTCACTGGCCAGTCGGCCACAAACTGGTGTGCTCTTCCTAAAAGACCCGTGTTTTCCACAAAGCCCCGAATTAAGTTCCCTTATTTTGTCAAAGCACATTCTATTATGTTATCGATAGAACACCGAAACACATCCCAAATTACAACGGTGCTCAAAATAATCAAGACGGTCAAACTTCATCGCCACCGATGAGTGCCTTCGCCCGTTCCAGTATGCAATCATTTAGCTCCAAAAGATACTTTAGGGCACCATCTAAAAAATGGAAGTTATAATCCATTTTCGTTCGATATAGGTGGTATAAATCTTGGGAAAATCTGAAGGCATAAAATAATTTCTACACCTTTTTAAAAACCGAGATACTTGGATGCTTTTTTCGACCCAAGAACAACATGTTCCGTCCAATGGGCGTGGCATTGGATTTTCATTTCCAGAACATCAAGAGTTTCTGTCTTCCCAACATTTATACCATCAATATATACAGATGATGCAGTATGACTTTCTGTGCCTTTATGTGCCAAAAAACCACATTGAGAGTGTCATTCATACTCTGATTCATAGCTCACATCTCAATAGATCTACGCCTGTAGCTGAATGAGAAAGAATGGCATATGCTGCTGTCGTCTGCAAAGGAGTATAAAGGATTTAATTTCCCACATAGAAGGTCACTAAAAATTATAAAAAAAAGAGTAGGAGAGCTTTTTACTCTTAACATTCGGGCTTTGATCAAAAATATTATATTTTCATTATTTGGTTCATTTTAAATAAAAATTATTTCCAAAAGACGCATCGTTCCATCTCTGGATGAATCTTGTTACTCAATTTTATTTAATGTTAAGAGTGTGATATTAAAATATCAAAAATCAAAAAGTTTAAGGGCCAAGACTAACAACACCATCTTTAACCAAACTTAAGTTGGACTAGCTCACGTAAATTAATCTCCGTAACCGTTTTAAAAGGTACACAGCCGACCAAAAATCTATAATCCTGGAGGGAGTCCACTTAAGATGTCCCCAATAGTGGCTGGCGTGCCTCTAAGTAGTTTTCAAGGGCCTATTCCGTACTTTATTTACACAACAGAATTCCAACAAAGAGTCACATTTGCTGTTCTTACTGCTTTTGTCAGTATCAACGAATATTCTTAAGAGGCCTCCAACCAGTTATAGCATGATATTATCAATAGCCAAGGTAATGAACAAAAATTCATCCTTGTAAATTTTACTTTACGCAAGGAAATGTGCTCTTTTATCGTTATTCATAATTACAATTTATTCGCTATTTGGTGGAAGCTTTGGGATTTGTCGCTATTGTAAACTTCTCTTTTGCAACTAGATTTCAACTCGATTTGTTGATTTGGGTTGCAGTTAAACGCACTGCACCTGCTTTTAACGAAGAAAAGCTTCAGCATTGTCGAAAAAATCCTGCAAAGGGAAAAACACATCCAAGTCAACATCTTAGTATTGGTTTTCGAGCATATAGTTGACTATTGCCCATATTAGTATACATATCTTAACATCCGCAGAGACTGTAAAAAATAGCTTAAGGTAAGCTTTAGAAATATTTTATCAAACAAGATACTGTTCATTTTTAAAGCGCTTCCTTGGGCCAATTTTTTACCAACTTTTTTAGTGTTAAGTACAACAGAAAATCAGATATACATATCGTTATATCAAAGTTATGTTATCGTTTTTTTAACCTGAATTAAAACTTTTAACAAGTATTATTGAAAAATTCGTGTGAAAAAAAATGATCCAACACTTTTTCCAAACATGATCCCTCAAATTTTATATCGATTTTTGTGAAAACATCCATAGTCAACTTTTGAAAACCCAATATAGTTCTTCCAACCCATAATAAGTAGTCTTATAAATGGCTATTAACAGTCAGAAATAGTTATGCACCACAACTTATATACCGCAAGCAATTAAAATAGCTCATTATGTTTTTTAACAAACCTTAGGAACATCTTTTATTCAATTGTCTCTGGTAATTGTTAGGTCGAAGGTTAGGTGCTCCGGTAGTTCAGTGGTAAGTGCATGAGTTTTCCAGTCTACGAGTTGTTAGTTCGATTCCCACCATATTATATATTTCTGGTCGATTTAGCCATGTCCGTCTATCCGTCTTATGGTTGAAATCAACTTTCTGAAGCCATCCAATGTCGCATAGACCCGCAAATGGTATCAAACCATAAGAAATATCTGCCAGAAAATTACTTTTAAAATTCAACAAAACTGCCCGATAACTGACCAAGATATTAGCGAAAATCCAAGAATACCTCTGTTTATTTCTTTAAAATTTGTATATGAAAACCTCTACAACTGCCCCAAGATTGGTCCGTACAATGTTCAATGTGAAACCGATTCCAAATAACTTTTTCCCACGAACATTTTTTCGCAACATACTCAAATTCTATCTCCGCCCTTTAGCATGGTTGCTACACAAATTTAATTTTTAAGGTTTTTTTAAAATCGCTCTCTTAGCTTCCAGGGTTCTCCTACAAAAACCGATCCCAATTTATTTGTTCTCCCAAACATTTTTGTGGAACATGGCTGCCATACAAAATTTGAAAAAAAAAGTAAAAACCCGTACAAAATTTTTGAAGTTTCCCCTAGAGGCATAAAATGTATGAAAGACCCCGTTAATTTTTCGTCCCAAACGTATTCCTAGAGTAGACTTACCCCCTAATTTCATCACCTAACGGGGTTGCAATACAAAATTTATGTAAAAACGCCCATAATTTCCCCAGAGTCGGCCTTAGATAATTAAAATGTACGACCGATCCCCATTAGTTTCTACTAGTTATCATATTCCTACAAAATTTAAAAAAAAATAGGGCAAAAACCCCTACAACAAAAAAAAATAGCTTTTAAACTCCTACAGCGGCCCTTATCACCCTAAAAGTATTAAAATATGACACCGACCCCTATATAAAAATTAAAAGTATTTCATAAATATAAAACGAATAAAAATAAAAAAAGGTTTGGGGGTTTCGAAAGTCCAATGTGAAGGGTATCTAAAATAGTATAGCTCTCTTGCTAGTTTTTATTTATTTATTTTTTTGGATACCTTGTATCTAGTAAGTAAAAAAAGGAATCAATTTATGAGTTATAATAAAAATTAACTATTTTTTTATTTAGTTATATTTTAAATAATGATCTCATACATCATTTCAAAATAAAACTTTTTCTGCCATTTGTCTAGCAGGTCAATAAAAAATTCATCGATCAACTGTCCTTGAAGGAAATCGTCACAGTTTTTAAATATAATTGAACACAAAATGTTAGTTAAATCACAACTGAGGTGACAACAGCAAATTTCATTTGCTGTTTGTGCACTGTAGAGGACATATAAATCCTTTATTCCTTGACTTATCTTAATGCACACATGTGTGGTAAAATTGTCTGCTATTTGTTGCAAACACTGCCTTCCCTTAACGAATTCTATAAATGTAGGAAGAATAGAATTAAAATTTCAAACATTCTAAAGTAATAAAAAACGAATTAAAACCAAAGAAGATGGATCACGTAGCATGATTTCTCAAAATGCTAAAATGATTTTGATTGAGTTCAATTGTATGGCGAACATATAAAGGATCATGCCAAATGGAGAAAAATCGTTTAGGGAAAAGTAGGAAAAACATTTTTTGTATGTTGAAGGAAGACAAATTGAATAAAGGGTGTATTGAAAGCAGCATGTGCGAACAAAACAATCTTTTTTCTTTGATGATTGGGGGTATTCCTGTTTAATTTTTTTAGAATCTACATCTAAAGGAATATCCCCTTAAAAGTTTTTTACGACTTATTACAACATGTGCAAATGATGCAATAACTCTATGTTCTCTTTACTTTCAAAAGATTACAATACATTTCGATACAAGGCAGCAGCTTTCTTAAGTGCGGAAAGGAATTTCTTTTTAACATTGTTTAAAATTTCATGTTTTGTGCTACTAGAAAAAACTGCTGCTGTTTTATTGTAAAGATATTAAGGCCGACATATACAAGGTTGATTATGGTAACCGTGATTGGGTGAAATCATAAAAAAGTAACAAAAAATATATTGATGCTACATATGTACATTAATATGGATGTGCATATGTACACTTAAGAATGTTTCTTTACAAAAACTTGAAAACCATTACGCACGTCTGTCCATTTTATATGGCTCATACTTAATGACGTTGCAATTTTCATTCGTCTCCTTAATATGTTTTCCATTTTTCGGGCTCTCTTTTAACAATGTAATCCTTTGTACAGTTTTGGCGATTGGTATGTCACTCATTTCTTTATTGATTGTATTGTATTTTATATTGTGTTTTTGTACCCTACACTACAATTGAAAGCTTGTCATTCTCTATGTAAAACCTTAGAAGTTTTTCTCAAGATAACTAACAGAGTAATAATACTCTCGGCCCTTGTGATATTAATAGCTTAGCCGTATAACATATCTGTCTACGTTTAAATAAATAAATTGAACTTTTGACCTGTTTACATTTTTGACTCCAGCTGGAGGGTAGAAAAAATTACCATCAAAGTTTTTCGCAGCAACACAACGTACATACGCGAGAGGAATAATAAACTCAAAGGCCTATGGGGCCACTGTGCGTTTCTTCAGAGTAAAAAAAATGAAAAATCTGGAGTGTTAAAAAAGGAACGAGCAGAATAAAAACTAGCATGGGTATCTCCACGAAGAAAGATAAAAGGCATCACATGAATCATGACCTGTATAAGCTGTATGAAGACATTGACGTAGTTAAGCGCATAAAAATATAAATCCTGCTTCCTTAGTCTTGCTGTGTTATTGAAAGAGACGCTTAGTTAGACAAGTTTTGAATACCACCCCGAGAGCATGCGAAATGGAAGCCGACGGAAGCTTCGTTGTAATGATCAGGTCCAGCAACATCTGGCTGGTCAAATATTCTGCATTAGAGAAAAAACGCATTAGATAAAGGCAGCTGGAGATAAATTTTAATTCGGCTAAGGGTATAAAGAAAAGAAAGAAACCAGTAACCGCTTAATTATGCCCTTGGGTGTAGCCATCCATGATTTCAATGAAATCCTATAATATACAACCACAGACCTATTCAAGGCCATCTTACGAGTATTCCCCTAAATCCCCTGAGGACTGGCTTGTAGCCTTGAACATCGGCAGGCGAGGTATTGCAAAGTCTCCGATTCCTCCTTAACATTGCACAACCTTTAGTAATATGGGGTGTTTCTATCGCATTTACTGGTTTTATGTTTCACTTCTCAGTCCCCTTTAAGAATCTTAATTATGATCTTTCAATCCTTCGTTTTCACTCCAAGGAACAGGGTAATGCCTGCTTTGTCCACCCTTGCCCACCTTATTCAATATTTACGTCTACATTAAATTTAAGTAAAAACTCTACAGTGGCTTTACCGTCTGTAGATGTTTGTAACGCAATAGTTAGTTTGCTGTGCAATGCAGTTTTATTTTTAGTCTAAGGCATGACCCAGTCTGTGTAAGGTTGTTGAACGGTCCGCTTCCATTGCTTGTAGTAGGAGCCGAGCCAAGAGGAAAATGATAAGTATTAATACCAGGAAATCCGAAGCACCTGTTATTTGGTTCTAACAAAATAAGACCTACTATTGCTTAAGAGTCAAAGGAAATGCTAGGGGCCTGGTATTCGCCTATAACCTAAATGCGATCTGGTATTCTAAGCGGTTACAAGAAAATGCGAGAGGCCTTGTGTTCGGCTTACACTTAAGGGTCAAATAAACGTGCCTTAACATAACTTCTTAATCAGAACCGTTGCCATAAAAACCAAAACTTAATTGGTTTCTATGGTTATGGTTATGGTATAATGGTAAGTCACCTATAATCAAATACAGTGTTGACGATAAGTTTGGTTCGAACAGCTGTTTTCTGTGGTTATGGTTATGCCACGTATAAATGAACCTTTAGGCACGATCTAGTACTGCTTACCATTACATGTATTTATCAGGAGCCTGGTATTCGGCTACGATCAAACAATAAAAGAGTATTTCTAACTATAACAAGGAAAATACGAGAGTTTTTGTATCTGGCTGCATCAACAACACGATCTTAAATTAAAAACTAACTTCAGAAAGCAGATAGCGAATTGGGTTTGGGTATCTGTGGCTGCTTACGCTTGGTTTAACCGGCATAACTAGTTATAAACCAAATGAGAATTATTAGAAATTCGACAGTCTAAAAATTGTTTGTAGTGGCACGTAAAATCTTAACAACAGTTATCAGGAATTAATGGCTGACTACAAAGTCACGCTTAAACTAATTCGCACCGAATCATCTCCTGAGCCTACATGCTATATACGTTTGCCCGGCTGGCTGTTTGCGTGTTTTTTTCCAAACAGCCCCCATATAAATTACCACAAGTAAATAGGATACAAGCCTTAGTTCTGAGAGTTAACCTGATATGATATGTTGCAACTGATGTTAAATTAAATAAAATGCAGTGTAGAGTATCATATGATCCCGCCTGGCTGACCATAACTTTATTGCTTGTTTTGCCTCACTTAAACAAATTACAAAATATGCACATACATCCTTCCATACATATCGATGTGTTCATATTACTTGTAATTCCAGTGATCCTTGCAAGAAGTTTATCTGGTCATGACTTTTCTTTTCATACGACTAAAAGATATACCGCTAAAGGAGTTTAAATTTCAATTGTTGATGATTTGGCGATGACATTGATTGTTATAATAAAATAAAAGAGCTTAAGACTAAATGTAAATGTTAAAAAATAAGGAAATTGCTGGGAATCAAATATACAATATTTTAAATTTTTCATTTATAAAAAGTACAAAGTCATGGCGCCATTTTCGTTATTTCTTAATGTTTAATCAAATGAAGTTCTTATCGTGTAAGCACACACATACATTGTATGTATGTATATGTGCATATACATATATATTTTCATTTGCTTATATCATGAAAAATTACAAACGGAAATTGAAGTTTTTCTTTAAATTGAAGTTAATTTAAAAAGTATTCATCTAAGCACATTTAGCTTAAAATAGATTTGATAAACAGGATCTATTTTGGCGCAGCAAAAAGCTCTTTTGAAGAGAAAAATGGACAAATAAAAGAAACAAATGACCCTAAGCTTGAACAAAGAAAATTTTCACTGGTTAACCCTGAAAACCTACATAGACCCTATAGGTCCTTAGTGTTACGAGAAAAGGAAAAATAGTAACCATTTTAATTAAACTGATGTAAGGATATCAAAGGTGCTCCACTCTCTCTTGGCAAATCTTCTGGCTCTGGAACCAATAATTGCCTACACGGTTTGCTCTCTTGCAATCATCGCTTTTCACTTGTGTCGCTGTTTTTGCATGAAGCGCTGTTTACCAATTACCTCTCGTCACCCCTACTAGTGGTCTACAATCTTCCATTTGTGAAGACAAAAATAAACCTGTTACGAGTTCCACGAAAAAATTTAATAGTTGAAGCACAAAAGTAATATATTCTGATTTAAGCATGGGGTATCTTCTGATATGTTTAAATGTGTTATTTATTACCTCCAAATTAAAAAAGTGTAAATTATGTTGCTCGAAGGTTTTAGTAACAAGAGCAATTGGTTAAAAATTCACTTAACGTCGATAAAAAGGATCAAAATCTTAAACATAAGTCAGGAAGCGGAAGTTTGAGTGATATATGTATAGGCTGACCATTCTTCCCTGGTTCGATGTCATTATTCCATTCCCATTATTATTGTGCTTTTAACCCGTTTAACATGGCGTAAGAATATTTGATTTTTATAAATTTTTTTAATATCATAACAGCCCTTCTGCTGCTGGAAAAATATTCAACCCTCCAGTTTTGTTATAATTTTTTTTTGTAAAATATCCAATTTTCTTGAAAAGTCAGTTCAATCAGTATTTGTTTTCAAAAATCGGTACATTTTAGTACATACTTTTTTAATCAGTACACCAAATGAAAAATCAGTGCATGTACTGATTGAATCAGTACGAATGGTTACTCTATACATTTTTCAAAATAAAAACGTTGTTATAATAAATGTTGACTAAAATGAAAAAACCGTTCGTTTCGCTAAAAATTTGGTAAGGGAATCATTATATTTCACAGAGATAGATGCAGATAAGCCCTTATGTCACTGGAACGCTGCTATGTTTTGTAATAAGACTAAAATTATGATTAACCATGATTGGGTGCGGAATAGAGTTTGACGTCTGCCTCTAAAAAACGTAGAGGAATTTCCATTATAAAATTTAAAGAAAGGCTAAGGTGTTTATCAGGTATAAGGGTTGGCGATTTGAGATTTTATAACAATAATATGGTCGCATTAAGTTATTTTAATATTTTGAGAACTTTTTTTTGTTAATTGCAAAAAAAAAAGTTCGCTCTAAGAGTGCAAAAATCAACATTTAAGTTTTGCCTTGTTATAGCCCAGAGCTCAAGGACTGTGCTGTGTAAATGTGGTTGCGATTTTTGTAGATCTAAATTAAAAAACTTTTTTAAAAAAACCTAAAAAAATTAGGAAAAGGGTCAAATTATTAGAATTTGGTAAAAATGGAGTTTTGAGGAAAATATAAAATTTTTAAGCGGATACAGTTTTACATTGTGAGTGTAAAAGGAATTTTTTGACAAGCAGTTATAGATGCAATTTAGCTTTTTATTATTTTTTTTAACCATTAAATAGGTATAAAAATATTACCTAAAATCTTGGGATCGACCCGGGATACTGGTCTTGGTTGCAAGCTGGTAAGACTACAAGTGGGTTTCTAATGGGGATAGTGAGTTAAACTTAGAGGAACAAGGCTGATTGCAGAATCTCTAGGCTTCTGTAGGCTGGACAAAAGTGACACTGACCTACTGCTGAAGGAAAGTAGGAGGGTTCTTAGGGGAATTACTGGGACTTTCACAGGGCTTTGCGATATAAGATATTTCACGAATAAATATAATGAGAGCTTTCCGGACTTTGCGAGATGAGAACAAAATAGAGATTGTGGGGCACCTTGTCTGTCACCGCCGTAAGCTGCAGATCCGCCAACAGAGGTTGGGCTGACTTGGAGGGCGCCTTTTAGATGGGCTTGGTGAGGTTTCTATGTTTTGGCTGGGGAAAGTCACAGGATTTTTAAAAGGGGTTCGGTGACTGGATAAATAGGGGGTTTCAGCTCCTACGCGCTTTGGACCAACCCCGGACGGTGTTTTTACTTCTCTTTCTTATTGCTGTTTCGTTTCTACCTACAATTTTCCTTGTTCTTCTTATTTCTCTTTGCGATTCCTCTGAAGGGATTAACAATGGGCCTACAGGTCAGCGGGTGGAGGTGGCGGATTGCATTCGTTCCTGCCCTTCCTAATAAAACCTTCATAAAATCTTGTGTTATGTTGCCAAAAACATAATTTTCTGATAAATTTATATTAAAATATTTTTATAAATATTTTTCTTAATTGACAACAAGATTTGCGATTAGTTTTTAACAAGACCCCCGCAAAAAAAGACATGCCAAGAAGTAATAAATGTAAAAGGCTACTGATAACACAAAGAAACAAAATTGATATTCGCTAATGGTGACTGGAACTTTTTTGCAATTTTAAGAAGTTTTTGTGCTCGTACAGACTAAAAGTGCAACGCTAACTTCAGACTCATATACCAGACTTACACGACGAAATTTTTTATGAAATGACTTCTGCGAAATTTTTATTTGTAGACAAAAATGTTGAAAAAAAGCCTACTTTTCTACACCCCTCGTCTAGAAACACAAAATTTTATGGAAGGAATTTCATGAAAAATTATCGCTTGAGTGTAGTAATAAATTGTGGTTATAATCCGTGACAGGCTTGAATTAACAACAATGATATCACAGTCAAAAGAGATCATCCTTGTGTTGATTTGAACAAGGAAGACGTGTGTCTGACGGGAGTAAGTTCTGTTTTGTTCTACAAAATAAAATATAATTGATATTTTTAAACCAAAGCTTTTTATCGATTCAATTGGTTCCCTTCTATCGAACACTTATCGGAAAAAACGTCATACAATATTGCACTTTTTTGCCGAGTTAATTACACTGTTCAAAATAGGGCCTTGTGTTCTGCGCCACACGCTTCAGTAAACTTGGTCCAATTGAGCTAATTTCTCAAGAAATATATTTCTTTAAAGCCACAATAGATAGAAAATTTCCATTGTAAACCCTGTCTTAAAGGTACCCCCCTAAAAGAGTCCATGGGAGCTAGATCGGGCGACCTCGGTGGCTATTGGATGTCCGTCCCCAAAGAGATTGATCAGTTCTTGGAAGAGATTTTACCGAAGCAAATTCATCAAAGTTCTGGCTGTATGCGCAGGCTCCCCATCTTGTTGAAATCACTTGTGTAAAGAGTACGATTAATGATCTCGCAAATTTGGCAAAAAAAATTCTGCAAATATTTGTCAATATTTTTCACCGTTGACATTTGTCGCCTGGCCTAGAGAATTTTCGAAAACATAATTGTCCAATTATCTCATGCATGGATTAGTCACACCAAACAGTTACACTGGGACAATGCAATAATTTTTGATATTCAAATCGAGAGTTGTGGGTTCTTGGATACCAGAAACGGCAGCTTTGCTTGTTGACGTGGCCGTCTTAGTAAAAATAAGCATCGCTGCTCCAAAAAATGGGACTTACAGTGGGAAAACGCTCCAACATCGTTTCACAAAAATGTCAGCGTAAATCAAAGTTAGTTTCTTACAGTTTTTAAACGATTTGAATTTTAAAAAGTTGGAATTTCAGATCCTTTTTTTAAATTTCCTGAAATATCGCTCCTGGAAATCCCAGTGAGGTTGCTCTTTTACGTATTGAAAGTCGCGGATTTTCACGTAAACTGCTTTCCTTGAAAGTCGACTGAGCCCGGGCCGTGTGACATTGATAACCGAAGCTGTTTCGAGGAATCTCTGCACCCACGAACGAATTAAATTTTACTTGATCCATCACGTATTCGCCGAATACTGAACTTTGAAAAAACTTGTCGACTATCAATTACATTTTTTAAAATAATGATTATATTATTTTAAAAAATGTCTCCATAGCGAACTAGTAGAAGCAATCTATAATGTTGTTTTTTATAAAAAAAAGTTGTAAAAGCAGATGGTAAAATCTACAAAGTTATTAAGCTTTCCTACAGATATGCTCTCGGAAATCGACATATTGAAAAACATTAGCTATAATGTAACTTAAATTGTCAAGGACACATTCGATCATTTTAAAAGCAAAACTTGAACATGAGGACATTTTTATCAACCTTATTTTTAAATTAGCAAAGAGAAGAATATTAGAAAATAAATTAAATTTAAATATTTTTAAAACTATAGATTTTTTTGATTTATTACTAATAAAACTTTATTGTTGTACTCATTTTCTTTTTAAACAATTTCCAAATTGTGTTGCATCGATACACGAAAATGCATAAAAAATAAACTTTAAATTAATTAAAATTTTTTTTTTATTATTTTGTTAATCATAAAATATTTTATAAAGTTTGTCGGCAAAAAAAAACAACAAAATAAAAAGTTTTTTAGTTTCGTAATAAATACTTTTACTACACCAATATGTAGAACACACATATATAAGTACATACGTGCAAGGATATCCATACATGTACATACATATTAAGGGAAATAGTGTGAAGATTTTTTTGTGTTAAGAATAGAACACATTTATGTTTTCTTCAAACTAAGGAAAGAGTTTTCCATGCAAATATACATATGTGATTTTGGCGCTTTCAGTTTTTCTTTCCGTATCGGTTTCTTTCATAAGGATACAAGATTTTCTTCAAAAACTTCATGCAAACTCCTTGTATGGGCAACACACGCACATGTGTAACTTCTATACCTGCAAGATGTGCATTTATCTTTAAGATTAAAATAATGAAACAGGGAAAATGTGTAAAACTTTTGTTGCCGTTTTTGTTGTTTTTTTTATTATTTCTTTTATTTTATGTTGCGTTATTGTTTGAATCAAGTAATAAATATGTACCAGCAGAAGAAGAAGAAGAAAAAAAATTAAATAAGAAACAATAACAAGTATTTATAATTTTACATCCGCATTTTAAGGACGTGTATTGGTTTCTATGTGTGTCTTTCTGTCTGTCTTTAATTTTGTTCCTTGATTAACATGAATATGAATTCTTATTATGGTTTTCGTTTCTTTTCTTATGGGGCTTCAGAAATAATAAACAACAATAAATATTAATAAACCACAACTTATGCACGTTTCCTTTTATGTTTTAGAGTTTGAGTTTTTAATTTGAAATTTAATAAAGATTTTAAAAGATTTTTATATGTAACACAGGAATTTTAGGTAATAATTATTTTACGGATAAAAGAAACAATTTAAAATCAAAGATATTTTTGAGCCCAAAAATTTAATTTAAACCTCAGAGTCTTAGGAAAAGCAAGTACCTACGAGTGTAACAAACAACCATTCTCAGATACTTTATCGTACTCATTCGCTTACAAATGTAGCATAGAAGTTCTAAAAAAAATATGGTTTTAACCTAGAAAGTAGGTCGAGCAAAAGCTGATTTCTCGACGAATGTTTTCCTTTAAACTCACAAGATATTAGGGATTGTCATTATAAACACTCTCTTTAAGGTAGCCCCAGTCCTCAAAGCGACTGATCAGTTTTTTGGGGGAAATTTCATTGAAGCAAATTCATCGAAGCTCTGGCTGTTTGTGCAGTCGCCACATCATGTTGAAACTGCGTGTGTGAAGAGTACTATGGATGAGCTCGCAGGATTAGCAAAAAGAATTCCGTAATTATGCGTCTGTAATTTTTACCGTTGACATGCATCGCCTGGATTCGAGAATTTTTTGAAAAAAATTTTTTAATTTTCTGATGCGTGGACAAGGCATACCAAACAGTTACCGTGGAGCAATGCAAGAATTTTTGATGTTTCTGATGGGTGGTTGCGGGCTTTAGGAGGCAAGTGACGGCAGCTTTGCTTGTTGACGGGGCCGTTTGAATAAAAATGAGCCTCGTCGCTAAGCAAAAAAGTGGGACTTACAGTGCGAAAACGCTCTAACATCGTTTCACAAAAATGTTTTCGTGTAAATCAAAGTCACTTTCTTTTAGTTCTTGAACGATTTTAATTTTAAAAGGATGGAACTTCAGATCCTTTTTTAAAATTTCATGAATAATCTTTTTTGGAATTCCAGTGACACTGCTCTTTTCGGTATTGAATGTCGCGGATTTTGGCGGAAACTGCTTTCAGCCAGTTAAATGTTTTCGGGGCCCTGGCCGTGGGACATTCATAGCCGAAGCAGTTGTTCGGAATCTTTGCACCCACGAACGAATTAAATTTACACTCGGTCCATGACGTATTCGGCGAATACCAAACTTTGAACAAAATTGTCGACAATCAATCACGTAAGAATCAGTATTTTTATAAAAGTTCATTACAGCGAAAACGCGATGCTCGCTCGATTACAGCGATTATTGATTGTGCGGATTTGTCAGTCACGATAATCCGCACAATCGATAATTCCAACGGCGACACCCTCCCTCGATTTGGAAGCAGCTACCCTGTATTACTCATTACATACAACATTTTATTTATATTGTATCATGCTTCCTTCGACCAAAAATATTAATATTTTAACAAAAAAGTAATAAAACGTAAGAAACTTTTTTTTTACAGCTTCAGTGTAGAATGTTTTAGTCGTTAAATGTCCTTTTTTTTAGATTTTTTCTAAAAATCTCAAAAAAAATTCCAAAATGCACCATAAAGAAAGGAACTAGAGGGTTACGACCTTGTAATAAGATTACCACATTAAATTCCACAATATAGCACTGACAATAAGAACACTGGCAGGCAATACCTTAAAGCATTTTTTCATTGAGTGCATTTTTTCATCGACCAAAATATTGCAATTTCGACCCACTGAAAAATATCAGAGTTACCCCAAATCATCTCGACATTTAGGAACATCTACATACTCTGAGTGTACTTAGCAAGCCTCCCACGTTAATTAACCGTTAAAATCTTAAAAATTGGATATTTAATGCACCAACCAGCATACAAAAAACGCAACCAAGTGGAATTTAATAAAAATGCAAATCAACAAAAAAAAATATTATTTTACAATAAAATTTTCGAGAAATACAGAGACAAGAAAACACAGACAAACAACATAAAAAAGCAAAAAATAACGGCGAAACAAACTAAATAAAATATTGAAAAAATGGCCTTTCTTTTGCAATACCAAACATGTTACTTGATCTTAATAAGTAAATTTGATACTTTTTCATGGCCATATTAACACACAAAAAAAAGGATACTTACGCTAAATACACACACACATCCACATGCCTACGACTGCAATCAAAAATAAATCAGTTTTGCATTTAATTTTTAACATCATGTTGATTTAAATTAAGTTGAAAAAAAATTCACAAAAAAAAAGGACAAACATACGAAAAGGTTTTTGTTTTCTTACCCAAGTTAGCTAAAATTGCAATCTAATATTTATTTATAATAATAATTTTTTCTTAAATATTATAATTTTTATATAATATTTATAATTCTATTAAAACTACTTTTGCTGCTGCTTACTTTAAATTTTGGATGTAATCATATGTAATTAATATGCCTGTAAATATGTGTGGTATGTTTGCATGTATGCTGTGTTGAGTGTACTACTACACTGAAAAAAAATCCATGTAGGATATAACGATATCCGAACGTACATGGTACGAAATCTTTTGTTATTTTAAAACACGAAATTCCTGCGTATAATACACAAAATGTACGAAATTCCGGTGTTTTGTAATATGAACGAAAATTCGGAATTTTTTACGAAAATAAACTACGAAAGTTTCTTTCGTATATTTTTGCATGGTTTGTTTTTCAGTGTATTGTTGGCATATTTAACAGTTTTAAGTACAAAGTAGTTTCAATAGATTCATAGTAAAATATTGTTCAAGTATAATTTTAAGGAATAGAATTATTAAATGTCTGCGGGCTAAACGTGCCAATATTAATTTTCTACACTCTACACTCAGACCTATTCTCTTAAGCTCCTGTTATTCTGGTTTGTATTGGTTAAGGGAAAAATTTCTTTGCTCTTTAATTTTGCCATCAATCATATAGAAAAATTGTTTCAAAACAATTTTTTTTAGCGAAAAACAGATGCATTCGAAAGTACGTTTAGGAGGTAATTGAGATAGGCTATAAAAATGAAGCCAGTGTATACTTATACCATCGAAACAGTTGGTTGGAGTATGCAAATGCTCGTGTTTAGAAATTAGCCCTTAGCAGCGTGCCAGATAATGCTAACACAACTCTCAAGAACGCTCCCAAGGAATTTGTTAGAGTGAAAATTTTAAAGCCGACAGTGAGACCTCGATCAAATCTAGGGTAAAGTGGAGCTCCATGCAAAGTAATTTTATAAAAGACTGACAAGCATCCACATTGTAATCCGAAAACGAAGTGATCTCAACCTCGTCTGCATCTTGAAAGCTCCCTCCATAGTCTGGCATAGAAAAATTATTGAAAATATACTGTAGTACCGCAACTAGTCAGCCGCTTTTACAACCGCTCATAATTCAACCTGTGCACTGCGTTAATCGAAAACTCCGAAAAAATCCAGACTCTTGTTGGCAATGAATATACCTCCACCAGCATAAGTCTTGCCCTTAGATCCTTCCCTATATACCTTCAGATCAACAGATCCTATTAAGGTGATTACATCCCCTCTCACTGTGAAATACCAAAGGATAATTCCAGGTCCGGAGGCCAGTATCCAATAACAGAGACAAAGTCTACAGTTTCAATAGTACTTTTGGTCATGTTCTGGTCACATGTTTTGTATCTCCATTCACCCTCAACTTGCGATTTTCGGCACTAGCTTATGGTGTTTTCCTTTCTGGCAAAAATGTTACATTAATGCTACCATTCGAGCGGGTTTATGTTCCATTCTAAAAATACATGCAAGAGTGAAAACACTGTTCGTTTTCCTTTCTGAACATGTTGCACAAATAACTGGCAAGAGTGTAACATATCTTACCCCCAATTATATTGCAGTGTAACAAAGTACCACTTTTTACAGCTGTGTTATGTACGTAAGTACTTTTTTATGCAGACGAGTTTTTAACACAGAGTGCAGTTTTTATTAAAATCAAGACATTTTTCTGTTCCATTGAAACAAAAAAAAAAAATGGACAACTTTATAAGTGTGGGTGTAAACTGATAAAAATATTACACATACTTATTGTAACATTTTTTTTTAGAATGAAAAACCCCATTAGTTGCCAGTAGATTTGTCTGAAACTTATTAATTAATCACAAGCAATTTAGTAGTATTTGGGGTTAATCCCATTACGTCCGTTACCATTATGGCCTTACCAACAGACATTTTTCGGACTAAGGTCCCAGGTCCTTTCAATGGCACGTTTGCACACATACGTTGCCGACTGCACCTTCGCTACTCTAACCACCATGTTTGACCCCAAAGATGATATTTGACGGAATCAGAAACAATCCTCTTAATATTGGTTAGTCGATTTTATCCTTTCGTAAACGCCACTATCTCCATTTAAAAAGATTTGGTAGACATCCCATTTTCTGCATTCAAATAGATGTCAGATATTGCCACTGCCAAGTTATTCGCATAGACGATAGTTCTCAGTTTATAAATCCATTATCCTAGGCGACATGTTGAGAGTCATGGTCTACAATATAGGCGATAGAACTCCTACCTTGGGGAACAAACAATCAATAAGTTATTTGAAAAAGTACGCTACCAGACACTATCATGGAACCAACAAAGGACACAAGCCAGATAAAAACCAAAAATCACCTGCAGACGAGCCAGCATATACGAAACCGGAAAGTCATTCATCCAATTAGAACACATTGCGAAAAACAAAGAAAGATAGAAACTCTTGTTTTATAAATAGCTTATGTACTTGAAGGAATAATAACAAAATCATATAATAAAGAGATGTGTTTTAAGCGCCCTGGTTAAGAAGAGCACAGTCAAGTATAACGATCTTACTTTTCCCATGCACCCGATACACAGAAAAAAATGGTTCTCATTTTCAATAACAAAATTGCAGGTTTCTAGATATTTTTTTTCAAATTTCCTTTGGTAAAGAGTTTTTGCAAAAATGACAATCAAATTTGCAAAATAATATAAATTTTTCACTTAACAAAGAATATTATTGAAACAATAAAGACGGTTTAGTGGTATTTGAATGGGTTGCAATAAGCTATTTATTAATACAATATAACTTTTTTTATTTATATGCATCTTTTTCAATTAACTTATTCTTAAAATAAAAAATATTTAATTGAAAATAAAAAAAAACTAACAAATATTTTTGTTAAATCAGATAAATTTTTTAATCAAAACAATCAATAAAATTGTTTTTGAACTTGTTTGAAGGTTTGTTGTATGTTTGAGTTTGTCCGTATACATTGGTTCTTACGCCAAATCATCAGTAGACTTCAACTGTGTTAATATAATAACTTCAATTAACTTTCTGAGAATGGCTAATGGTAACAATGATATTTGTATTAATCCCCCAACACTACTTTTTCCCTTAACCAGTATTATAAGGTAAATTGTTAAGGCAATGCATATGTTTATGTGTGTATGTATATGTTTCATTGTATTAACAAATTTACTGCATATGATTATAATATTTCACCGTTATTAATATAAATAATGTTTGGTTGGCATTACAATAGTATAAGTGTGTGTTTGGGTATTTCTTTTATTTTCCTTGTCTCTCCTTGTCTTAAAGGAGACAGAATTTTTTAAATGATTTTTGGTCGTACTGGTTGGCTGAATGAATGGATATTGTTTGTGGGTTATTGTATAAAGTTTCTATTGTTGAAAAAATCTCAAAAAAATTTTTGTTTTATTTTTATTAAATAATTTTGGTGTTTGCTAAGAAAAAAAGGCGGTTATATTTGCTACTGCTTTAATGTGTTGATATTGCCACTTTAAATATTCTCGAACGCTGGCAAAAACTGCTGCTGCTGCTGGTGCAGTTGTTGTTGCTGGTACCATGCTGCGGGTGACAACCGACCACACACAAACACATAATGTTTGCAAATTTTAATGATTTACTGTTATAATGTTGTCCTGTTCAACAAAAATCTACTCATATAAAAATAAACCAAAAAAAAAATAGGAAAAAAAGAAAAAAATGAATAAAATTATAAAAAAAAAAATTCAAAAATGCATGAGATATTTTTGTATTAAAACACGAAAAGAATTTTTAGCGACATTAACGTAGATTAGGGGGATAAAACATGGTAAATCACCCTTAAAAAATATCCCACTTGTGATAGTAAGCAAAAATTAAATAAATATTATATGTAGTTCAATATTGCCTACTACAAATCAATTTTATATAACGAAATTACAAGGCTTAAAATTATTAATTCCTCATTAAAGTACGTTTTTTGTCCCCACAACTTTTATAGCGGCCTATATACATGCACACATGTACTTATATCTTTTTTGTAAAATGAAAAAAAAAATTTTTTTTGTTACATTTTTGAACTTTTTCTTCTTATGCCTGTCTGTATGCTTTTCCAACTACTTGTGATGCGTACTGGTCCGAATACTTAAAACAGGTGACAACAGATGTTGATGAAATATGGCCTTAAATTAATGTTAAAATGAATAAAATGATAGTTGTGGGAGTCTAGTAGCATGTGGTAAAAGTTTGTGAGAGGATTTTTTTTTAATTTTAATTTAAATTAATCCAAAAAAGTAACTTCAGCAAACGAACTTTAACATTTTGTTTAAATAAAAATATCCTGAAACGTTATTTATAATATTAAAATTAAAGAAATTAAATATTTAATTAAATCTTTTTTTTATTAAGTCTTCACTATGGTAAGCTAACAATAAGTATTTAAATCTTAAAACTATTTATTTAATATAAATTAGTCGTTTTCAGACTAAAATAAAACTTCTCAAATTTAAGTTTTTTTAATTTCGATGGTTTTATCTGAGTATAACAGTGTCCTTCCTTCTAAAAATAGTGTGATCGCCATGTAGAAAGATATTTTGATGTGTTTCCAGCTTATTTTAATACTTGTTCACAAAGTTTTAAATTTTGAATTTGACAAGTGGAACTTGTAGATGTTGCTGTATTCAATATACCTAAAGAGCAACATTTTAAATTTCTAGGATTTGGTTTTGTCGACGTTGAATAGTTTTCTTTGTTGGAAGTGGAGCCAGTACCCAATAATTGTTCAAGAGACGGAAACAGAGTTTCTAAGAATCGGCCAATTAAATAAAGTTGCTTTTGGGCTCGTTTGTGCCAATTTCGCATCGATATGTGACTTCCGCTTCTGATCCTAATGAATGACAAGTTATTTCGCATATTTCGTTGCGCAACTGAGGAGAACGCTTTTTTACGTCGATTACATAAAGTATCTTTTACTACTAGCTACGCTTAGGTCTTAAAAGGATGATGTGTCTTCCAGTAGGGGTGTCCAAACAACCTTTATGGTTCCTTTCAGTCGCCATTGAGAACAAAAAATACTTTTTTACATTTTAAGAATGTTTTTATAATTTTTTGAGATTATCAGTCTAGACATCTTATATTCGGTACTTACTATTGACCAAGAAAGTCAACGAAGTGCAAAATAAGGACTTATTTATATATTTGATCCTTTTTTGTAGTGAACCCAAATTGAGGTCTGAAATCAACTGAGTAAACAAACGGTTAGGTTTATTTGATCTGGCTGACCTTAAGAAATCCACATAGACCCTTTAGGTCATTAGTGTTTTTAGACAAGAAGAAACAACAACCAGTTTACTATTTCGATACCGCGAAATCTAGGGTGTTACAAACCCTCTTGGCAAAAGCTAGCAGCCTTGTCCTATCGACCATAGATATTCCCCAAGTTTTGGCGCTCTGCAGCTAACGAGCAGTGGACAGTGACACAAGATATGTTAAATGGCTTCCTTATACCACGGAAAATCCGAAACCTGCGCTCATCCGTGGCCAGTGTGTTAAGAGTCAACAATGACTCTTTCGCAAAGACAGAGGAAATCTCCTTGCCCCCGGGTCATAAATTATAAATTATTTTGGAGACTATACACGAAGAGCTATTTACCCATAACTTCGATGCTCTGGCGCTCCCTGCAAGATCCCGAAGTCGATTACGAGCGGCAATTGATCTTTCTAAATGCAAATGAACCCCTTGGTTATCAGCTCATCTGCTGTTTTAATATCCCTGTGCTCATAAGCCTAGTAGATGTGCACTTGCCTCACGACATACAGTCTAACAATAGATTTCTTGCACGCCTGTGGGATTGCAAAAACTGCATGGCTTGCCATCTGACCTTAAACTAATATATCCATTTGAGAATTCCCAGCTTAACGGCCAAAGGATGATTGGGTGCCAGTTTGGCTGCTAGAATCTCTGCTTTAAATAGACTGCAGTCATCAGTAAGCTAAGGACTCTTTAGTATCTAGTTCTTGGCAGAAAACCCTCACAGAGCGCATTGGTCGCCTTCTTTACCTTCTCCTTCATATTAAGTATCCAAGCCAACTTTCTATCCAGTATCTCAGGCCTTTGTTTGACTGGTAATAGCATTTAGGATGAACCTGGTCTCGAAGTTCACAATCAGATCCACTTTCTTCGCCCACTGTTATGTAACCGGTTAGTAGCTAATCTTTAAAAAGTACATTTGAATTTATGTCGTGTAAGTATGGGGAAGACTTTACTGTACTGTAAATGACAGAAATGTGCAACTGGTACGTCTTACATAATCTAAAGCTGCTAAAAAATTTTATACTTTTTGGCTATATACAAGTATGTATCATTTTTAACCTTCCATAACTTATCACCTGTAAACCCTTTTTGTTTGAATAGTTTCCTTTCAAAAGCGATATCAAATAAAAATAATCCTTTTTGGTAACAAATTGGTGCTGGAAAGTCTTGAAAAACACTTTAGTAAATCTGTAACCATTTAAGGTTTTTGCGGTTACAATTAATGATTAAAACGAATTTTTATTGTTCCGAAACAAAAAACGAGAAAAAGAAAGATTTATGCCAAAGACTCAATAATAAAAAAACAACAAAAAAGTATTCAATAATAATATATTGCAAACATATTGCAATAACATTTAATAGCATAATGCAACATAGTATTTGTCTACATATACTCGAACCAGTGTTTATTGTATCTATAAACGTACAACAACAAAAGCAACAAAAACAATACAAAATATTTGATTCAATACAAAAATAACAATAAGTATTTCGCTTGGCAAACGATATACATACATAGGAGATACAACCAACCATTTAATTTTATTTCATTCCAATCTACACAATTCAACTCTCTACTCCACAAAAAATGTGTAACAACACATGATATGGGAGTGTATTAAATATGGATTTTGAACACAAAAACATTTATGGCTGAATGCATTAGAAAACAATGGGGATGGATGTTGATAATAACGATGATTAGTATTGTACTTATTTACTTCAAATTGTATGGAATACGTCGTTTTATTTAAACAGTCAAAAGAAATTCTTAGTAAACCTTTACATTAGAAGGTAAAACCGTAAGAATCGTGTACGAATTCGGGCAGTTTTCTGAAAAAAGCTATTTATTTTAACAGCCATGTAAAAAGGCATGTCATGGATATTTCACATATATGAATGAATTTTATATCATTTCATTACTTCGGTAAGAACTGCGGGCGACAGATTCCCGCCCTCGTGTTAAATGTTGTCCTTTAGAGCTTTTAAGGGCCCTGGGATCCCAAAAAGCCCACAGAGAAAGTGCGAAACTGCTAAATCAGGCGATCTTGCAAGTAAATGTTAATCAGCAAAACGAAAGATGAGGCGACCCGGGAACGCCGCCTTCAGAATATCGGCTGTGGCTCGCGCAGTGTTTTCCGTTGCTTTGTCCTGTTGGAACCACATGTCCTCCAGTTCTAATTCGTTCAATTGCTGCAGAAAAAACTCGCTTAACATGGCCCTCTAGCGGGCAGTATCCACTGTTGTCGTTTGACTAGCGGCGTCCTTGAAAAAAAGGGTCCGATGACTCCTCCAGCGTTAACAGTGCGCCATGCAGTCACTCTGAGCGGGTCTAATGGCTTCTTGTGCATTACTCGTAAATTTTCGGTACCCCAGAAGCGATAGTTTTGCTTGTTCCCGTACTCGCTGAGGTGGAAAGAGCCTCAACGCTCATTATGATTTTGGTCGAAAAATCGACCACTTTGGCCTCAATATTGAGGATTGTTTGAGCGTAGGTTACACGCGTTTGGTGTACGACCGGCTGATGGCTAATTGCGACGCACAGCGTGTGGCCGATGTTTCTGACAACAGATCCACATCATCGCCAACAGCGGCGATATTCTCGGCAGAATAGGCGCTCCGGGGCCAGCCACTTTTGGCAATTTCCGGTATATTGCCATACCCTCCAAGGTTGGTGGACAAACGGCGCAGTGATTGCGCAGTAGGTGCTGGACGACCGGGGACTCTTAGGGAGTCTTTCGCTTCATGGCTTGTTCATTTGCATTCTAAATCTGTCTTAATCACAAATATTAAAACTGATTTGACATTGGGCGCCATTTGCCATAATAAGAGCATCTTCAATATGGTGATTTCTTTCGGCTCACTTTGTAGAGCTTCCTTGCATAGCAAAGAGAATAATTTTAATAATTTAAGTTCCATAAAACTGCCTTAATATTTCGGACACTATAAAAAGTTTCTTTGGTTGAGATCACTGCTAAGCCTGGAAAATCCCTTCAAAAGTGGAGTCATGTAGGCCTTTTAAAGTGTGTTAACAACTTTAAATAAACCTAAAAATGATTTTGAATGATAACAATTGCACTCCCAATTAACAATTTGTCTTAAGACGACAACATAGTATGACCTTTTCGAAATGTTCATTGCGGTGCACACGTTTTCATGTTCCCAAGGAATGGGACAAGTTTTGGGAAATTAAATAAAAAAATTTACGAAGAGAATATGTCTGCCCAAATCATATGAATGATCAGATTGTGAATAAACGATTTAAGGAAATATACCTCAGCAGTCACTTGGATCATCACAGGTTGATATAAAGCATCCATAAGCTCGTCTAATTAAATAAAAAGTTTTATTTATTTGTGGGCAAGTATTTTAACATTTAAAACATCTTACAACTTGGTGGACACACTCTTTTAAAAAGGAAAGATGCTGTTGCCCTTAGATAAAACCATCGAAATCGGTAAATTTTATTTTGAGAACTTTTTTATTTGCTAGTTTTCGGAAATTTCAAAACTTTCTGTTTGTAATCAAAATAAAGATTAAAAAATTGTTTCAAATATCAGTCCAGAATTCCAAGAGTTATCTTACCTGCATACTTTTGTTAGAGATGTTAGTAGGAATTGTCTGATAAATTAATAAATTAATGTTATTTTTACACATAAAAAAAGTTTAATGCAGTGAATTAGTAGTAGTCTAAAAAGTCACGAACTATATTAATCAAGAGCTGCTTTAAAGCATAAGTTTATCCCAACCTATTCAGTTGCCAATATTAAAAAACAAACTTTTTTCCTCGAGTGTATCTTTTGTCAATTAACAAGAAAAAACACTGAAGCTAACAAAGTAAAAACATTTAAAGAACAAAAACCAAACATACAAAAACATTAAAGATTTGAAACAACAAACTGCAACAAAACGCAACCTACAAAGCAAAAAATAAAAAACCTAAACGACTTACATATGTTGCATTTAGCAGATTTAGTGGTATTTGCGGTATTCTATTGTGCAGATCGTTAATGCAAACATTCGTTGTTTAATTTTTGCTTCAACATTAGGTCTACAAAACTATATAAAAAAGATTTTATAAGTAGTAAAACAAAAAAAAAAAAACCTCCAAACCGCCTTCTTGTTTTTTGCGAGTTTATTCAACTTTATAGTTTTAATCAGGCACCTGTCATATCTTGGAGAAATGAAATCAATGGTGCTACTACTACTTTCCTACTTTATTGACTACTGATTTTTCATTTTTCGTTTTTTACTAGTATTTAATTTTGAAACTAGCAAATAGAACTCCTTTTTTATAGTGTTTTTGTTTTATTTATTTTTTTATTTAGTCTTGTTTTTATTTTAAACACTCCCACTGAGTTCTTTGAAAAATAATCAACAATAAATTCAATAAAAAAAAAATATTTCTTACAAAAGTAACAACAATATCGATGTCCGGGGCAAAACTCAATTAATTCGGGTTGTCTTCCTATTTACCGTACATATCAGCCGCTTCTCTCCTCTTTCGCTATCTATTTTGCTGATTTCATTCTACTAGCAGCAAAAAGCAGCAACTAATTTAGTGTTGGCTATTTCAACAATTACAATTAAATGCAGCGATAATTCAAATGCAACCAAATGAACAAAAACATTGTTTAATCATAATTTGAAAAGAAGACAAGAGATTTGTTTCTATGATTATCCATCCATACAATCGAATTGAATCAATTGAGACTAACTGCAATACCACTATCGATTCATTTAGATTTTACTTCTCAAAGGTATGTGTATGGCAGTATATGTGCGCAGCCATCGACTGATCGTTGTACGGCCAGCTAACCAACCTTCTACTTAATCTTCATTTAAAATATGGCTAAAAGTCACCTGCATCTTTTGGTTGTTTAAGGTCTTTTGATACAAACAAATATTTGCACAATCGAAAATTGTCCGGAATTAAACTTTTAATTAAATTGCGACTGAGTTACTTCATTCCAATTCAAAAGTAAACAAGGCAGCTTAAAATGCTTTCACACGATATGTATTTTACACATGATTTGTCAATTTTTGCAGTGCGAAATTGATATATGCCATGTGAGCGCGTTTCAACATTGCATGTGTCAAATACATATGTAAAAGTCATTTGACAAATTTGTAACTAGATCGTGCTTTATTTTGATCTGACAAAGCATATGTCATCAGCTGTTTTAGGAATAAAAAAAGGAAAAGTGAGTTTTTTATTTTGGTTTGGAGGTTATATCAGATGTAATAACATATGTACGTGTAAAAGCAAAACTTATTAACCGTCTGTAAGACGACAATTTTGACAGACATACGCAAATGCATGTGGATTGCAAATGTGACAAGTCATGTCTAAAATACATATCGTCTGCAACCACTTTTGGAAAGTACTCTACACAAGGCGTACTTAAGATAACAGAGAGTAAGTAGGAAAAAGGCACGTAAGACTTTGCATAAAATATTGTTTTCTTTCTCATATTTCAATACTTGTCCACATATTCTAAAATTTCGCATTTAACAATTGAAACTTGTGGATCTTTGTGAATGTTTCTGTTTCAAATATACCAATGAAGCCTTGTGGTCATTGGTAGGTTTTTATTTTCACGACATAAAATTTTTTCTTATTGAAGGCTGACTAAGTGTTCCATAAAAGTATCTCATGGCACCAAATTAGTTTCAAAATCGAGTTGTTGAGCAGAAGTTTGCAATCGAAATGAAACACAGAGTTTCCACCTATTAAACATTGAGCTTAGGTGGATTTCAGTTGAATTTGTGTCAATTTCGAATCTTTATGTGGCGATCGAGATGAATGCCAAGTTATTCCGTCTCAACATATTGAGGCGCCATCTAATTTTAAAAGGATTAGGGAGCACGGTTTCTTGCGTTAAGTAAAATTTATGTGGCTGCATTAAAGCTCATTTATTTTTATTCGCCATAACTTTTCTAATATCTCAACTTGGATTATATAATGCTGTAGTTAGCTCGAAACATCTTTAGGGTCTTCATATTAGTGAGCAAAGGAGTATCATGACTAAATATTGACGTTTGAATGTCTGCCTCCGATTATGCAGTTTTCTAACGGGTTATGGAATTTACTAAAAACTTTTGCTTTAGCTAGTTAGCAGGCTTTCATGTTTTATTAAAAGCATGGAATACATCGACAAAAGCACGGAGCAGTCCCATACCTTGCATCAGCCTGTGGGTTTCTTCTATAGTACTGTGTTGTCGACTAAAGCCAAGTAGGTGAGAGACAGTGCAGTTGTTGCCCTTCAAAATCAAATCTAAATTGATTTTAAGTTGGCTAACTGGCCTCTAAGACCACACCTTCAAAGAACAGATTCCTTTCCTTCACTTATACCAATACGTGGGTTTGTCCGACGCCACTTTGTTGTTGTCCAAGGCCAAGTGACTAACAAAGAAACAAGTCATATGACGTTAAAAAGAACTATTATATTTGCTGTGCAGGTGACTCTAAAAACATTTTGTTGGTTTTTTTAAATAAAATCAAACGCTTTTTAGCTTTGCTTTTTTTAAAAAAAGCTGTTCCACATCTGCAGAAAACACACCGTTCTGCCTAGTCTAGCGGTAGGAGGAAGAATTTACTTTAGCGACGATTTCCATATGTTCACAAAGACCATTAAAACAGTCATCAATATATTCGAGGGTTTTAAACGGTACGTTTTGCAAGCAGTGGATGCTGACGTATGTTTGTTATATTTAAGTCAATTTATCCCCTTAGATAAAAAAATCACTTTTTGCGACTTAGTGAGGACTGCAAATGCTGGGCAAGCGGTCTGAAAATAGATCCAAGGCTTGAACCTCAAGAAGTTCCAAACAAACTCCTTTCCTTACGCCGAAATCAATGACTCTAAAATATAATATTGCCTAGCTGGCCAGTAAGCTAGTTGTCCAAATTAAATAATAATCCGTCCTATTTAAGACACGAAATCATACAAAGCGAGATCTTTGGGTTAAGCACTTAGCTGGGAGCCCCTGTATGCTTTGCGTTATAGTCACCAGCAGTAAAAAAGCAGGAAAACTTTGACTTTTAAAATCTGGCGGGCATTAAGTCGATAAAACTTTAAGGTTCTCCAAGCATTTATCAATACAGACATAAGTTGTAAACGGTATATCCTTCCTGTTTTTATCACTATTGCTGAACCACTAGAGCATGCATTTCTTGGATCATTCATATCGTAAAAAGAGCAACCACTTCTTGTGAATATACATTTAAATATCTCAGGAGCTTCATAGATTCAGATTACAATAATAATATTTGGGTTCATTTTATATCGGAGGACTCCTTTTGCGTTCCAAAAACAAATACCAGAGCATTTTAATGGTTTCGTGCATTATTTTTGCACTATTCCTCAAGAATTAATTTGAGCATATTTTGGTCCTTCCAAAGGACTAAAGTTAGGCCCTGTTGGTTTACTTGTAGCAAGCAGTTTTTGTGTGGTTGGCTCATAAGACTCTAGTAGGTTTTTTTATGAAACTTGACCAGGTGCTGGCTATGTTAATGTAAGAACATTTGTTACAGGTATTTTAGCCGGCTAAGAAGGGACAGAAATGGCATTTTGACTCGGCCTGACTAAGTCAAAAAAAAGGAATCATCAAGTTTCCGGCGCTGTTAATGCATTTCTTTGCTCTTGGATCATGCATGGTATGGTCTTAAGAGGAAATTGGTGTTATTGGAGGTATATACATTGCATTAACAGATGTGCGGATCTCGCTAGGATTTCCAGATGTTCCATCTAGCATAGAAGTTGAACGATTAGAATTACCTTGCCGAGGAAAGATACGAGCCTTTAAAATGTCTTCTGCAGTAGCTGTGATGCAGGAAATTGAAAGCTTTCAGCACTTTTTGTGCTTCTGCTGAGATAGGCACTTTGGCACTGAGCGACTGGACGGTCTTTCTAATGTAGCTATAACTAGTTTTAATAGTATTTTATCCTTTATCAGGAATAGCAGCTAATTATGAGACAGAGACCATTTACAATTTAACTCTTTCTTTAGTAATCGCAATTTTCTTATTTGATCTAATTTATTTTTCGTTTTCTTTCTGACTCTCTCTCTCTCTCCTTTTCTCTTTCTCCCCCTTCTTCACAGGCATCACAAAGAAACCGAGGAAATGGACCTAAGTGGGCCGCACCTTATTCTTTTTCATATTTTTAGTCGCTTGTTTCACCTAACCTGACCTAACCTATATATCACGAAAGTGCATTTGCCACAAAGAATGGTAAAAACGGATACTAATTTTTAGCATTTTCAATAGATTTTGACTTACGCTAAAAAAATGTTGTGTCATTTTGACCTAAACTTACATGGAAGCCCAGGCCAATGGTCCATCATCGTAAAATCAAATCAGCCAGTAGTCCTGATTTAATCCAAAAAGCATAACTTTAAATGCATAGTATTCTCCCCAACTAGATGACTCAATATAAACAAATTTAACATGTAGGGTATTTTATAATTGCCATTGCTTGGCATACAAACAAACTCCTAAAACAACACTCATGCACTTGTAAAAAGTAAAACTTTTATACAAAACAAATGAAGAATAATCGGTTGGCTGGTGGGCGTGTCACAAAAATCATCGTTTTGAAATTAATTTTTAGAAAAATCATTGTAACTATTACAGTAATTTTTATTCATTTGTAATTTTACTTATTTAGTTTTGGTTTTTCCTTAACATATTTGATCAGCTGCCGCTGTTACTTTATGTTCTACGGCTCTTAAGTAAAATATTTCGTCTGTATTTCCTTGACTTTGGCATTATTTTCTTTGGAGTCTTTTGGTTGTAGTTTCATTTCTAGTCTACCTTGATATTGCGTGCAAGACACCATTAGATTTGGAGTCTTGCCGAGTTAATTTTTTTGTGGATTTTGTTGTAATTGAGAAAGTAAATGTGTGTGATTTTTGTAAATGTCTATTGATTATAAATGCAATTTGTTTATTTGTGTACAACATGTTGTTATTCCTACTTGAACGATTAATAAATTATTTGTTTTATTTTTTCTTAAGTCTGTATGCTGCCCCCTTTTTATTTATAATTGAATTTCGCATGGGCTGATATGAAATTAATTTTTAAAGAAATAACGATACAGATTATTGAAATCTATTTTAACAGCTGTAGTTGTAGTTTCTAATGCAATTAAAAAGGAGCTATAAAAAATACAGCAAGTAAGCTCATGTTATTAATAAAAAGGAAAAAAATATTGGAGACAAATTTTGGCATTTTAACATTATATTATATGCTTTGAAAGCTATTAGTATATTTTGCCAAATAATGTTTAACATTTTTTTAAATTCAACTGTTACGCTTAAACTGTTGTCACATTAGCCAATGAATTCGCTCTAACAATTATAGTGTTAAACTCCTTTCTTTATTCGTAAACATGTATATCTTGAACATTGATAAATCCTCAAATTATTCATCAGTCACCTTTGCATCCATTAAAAGTGGCAGTCTGGTGTGCAGTTTGGTCAGGAGGAAATATTGGACCTTCCTTTTTTTAAACTAAAAACGGGTTAACGGTAACTGTCAATGGGAAGCGATATCGTGATATTATGTGGTACATGGTACATGTGGTATCAACAAGACGGTGCCACATCACATACAGCCAGGATTACAATGGAATTACTGCGAGACCTGTTTCCACAACAATTTATTTTAAGAAATGGTGATGTTGATTTGCCCCCACGGCCGCCTGATTTGATTTGTCCGGACTTCTTTTTGTGGGGATATCTGAAAAGCAAGGTCTATGCAAACCAACCAGAAACGCTGGAGCAACTCAAACAAAATATTCATGATGAAATCAATGAAATACCGCGTGAAGTGTATGAGAATGTAATGAAAAATGTGCTCAAAATGGCTCGCATTTGTGCGGCTAACACAGGCGGACATTTATCTGATATTGTATTTCATACATAATTTCAGACATTATATAAAACATTTATTAATATAAGATACATTCTATTTTATTTATTCAAAAATTTTAAGCAAACAAAGTAGTATATCCTTCCGGCGGACACCCTGTATTTGGTTTGGAATCGAAGCTTTTTCCAATTTTTTCATACATTTATTTTATATAAAAACACCCAGATTTTCTCTGTTTGCTTTTTATTATAAATAAACCAAAATTAAATTATAAAACACCACAAAGTTTTCCTTTCGTCCTTAAAGAATCTATCATTTGATGCGGCATATGTTACTTTCATTAACAGTATCAAAAGTACATTAAACAATATCATCACATTCGATCTGCATAAAGCACAGGGCTAACAACAATACTTGTCGATCACATAAAATGCAACATTAAACACTGCAACGTAAACAACAGCAGCAAAACTGGAAAAAAAACTTAAGTGGCGACAGCAGGCAAAGTGCCACATATTAATACTTAAAGGAGTAAATGTTTAAACATTTATATTACAACAACAAGAACAACAACATACAGATGTAAAATAAGAAAAACAAAGCCAAGAAAAATTTAGCGACAAAAAATATCACAAACGCGACAAGCAGCAATTGGGCTTTTAAACAAAACAAACGTTTGTGCAACAACAGCAGCAACAACAATAAGTATTTAAGAGGCATAAGGATCACTTGAGATGGCACACAATAAAATTGCTACATGCTTGAAACATTTTTAACCCAAGTTTTTTTTCTTTTTTTTATTTCTTCTTTTTTATTTATTTTTCTTTGTTTTTCGATTTTTTTTCTTTTAATTTAGTCTAGTGTTGCTGTAGCTGCCAAGCATTCCCACACGCGATCGTTAAAAAAAGCAATTTTTTGTGGCTGCACCAAACTAAGGCATTTAAAAGAATTAGGTTTTGTTTTTGGGTTTAAATTTGTGAAAAATTTAAGGAAACAATACGCGATCTTTGTAGATAACTGAGTTTTGTGAAAAATTTATTAAAACAATAAATAGAATTGACAAATCAGACCCAAGTGATCGACACTTCAATATTAGAAAAACCCAGTTTAGTAAGATCCACTTTAGTAAGCTCAAGATCAAGCCGACAGAATCTACTTGTTTTAGTTTATATAAATGCCAATTTTAAATACATTAAGGTAACTGAAATTCAAATGTTGCCTTAAGTTAAACTGCTGGAAATGTGTGACATTTATTCGCAGTACTCGTCCTTACATGTTAACATGCCTTTGTTTATACATACACACATACTTACAAAGTAGCTAGAGCAGAATCTTAAGCAACCAATTCAAAGGGAGCTCATATAGAATTCGCCTTGAAGCAGCTATAAGTTATTACTTTTCAGCCAATTGCCCCCTCCAATGACAACACTATGCTAAAGTTACCTGTTTCTTTCATATAAATTTTTTGAACTCTCTACCGTAAGAAATAATCTACAGTATTAGTGTTACTGGTATATATACTGGGAAGTAAGCAACCGTTATTGAAGATTATACAGCTTACATGGGTCCGATAAATTTTTCCCTTTGTGCTACCTGCAGAGGCGAATAGAAAAAGTAAAAATAAAAGGAAAGATGGAATATAGAAGAGGATAAAAAAAAGAAAAATGGAGCAGCTTAACCGATTTCTGGCAGAAAAATAACTCTACACTCTACAACCGTGACCGGTAGACTTGCGCACTTACTTATTGGTCTACCGAGGTACCCAAAATGAAGCTTTGCACTCTTAACTATACAAACTGAACAAAAAATTTTTAACATTTGTTTTATTCTTAAATCTACATTTTCATGAACAAACGAAAATATTTTAAGATTTTTTGCAGCCAGCAGATTTGGATGTGCTGTAAGCGTTAACAACGTAAGATTTTCTCTATGTTAGACATACAGTAGCATCAAATTAGTTTCAAATTCCAGTCGTAAATCAAAAATTTACAACCGAGAAAATTTACAGAGTTTCTATCAAAAAACTGACCAGTTTTGGCTGACTTAAGCCAATTTTTTCCAAACTCGCCCTTATATGTCACTTTAATGTCAGGCGCTAAGCCAAGTGAATGCCAGAGGGCATTTCGCTTAAAAGTGTTTAAGCGCCATCTGGTTATAAAAAATAATTAGGAAACATGATTCTCTGCGTAAAGAAAACGTTGCGTCAGTGCCTTTTTGTAAATTTTTGAAATTTCCTATAGCTGTGCCCATTCCCCAGTCCTCCCTTTGATCGGTTATATCTTTCTGAAAGCTATAAAAATTCACTGGCAAGTTCAGCCTTAGTTAGCTTAACAAACATTTATGGCGAGCTTTATCATGAAGAACAATAAGTTCTTCCCCAAACGGATTTTCTTATAACCCGTTCCAATCTCTAATTTTGCTCAATAAAACTATTTTATCGTCTTAAGCAGTGATTGGCACCAATAACTATGATGTTTCCCGTGGTTTATGAACTCTTCCAGTTTCTCTTAATGAATGCACTCTTGTTTTTCATTCCACGTTGTTTTCAGTGAAATAAAAAGAACAGGTGATAACACAACCAGTCAGACGCCATCCATCCCACAAATGTAACAATAGAGAAGATCAAAGTCAGATTAATTTTAAGGAATTTCTCTAACAGCTTTGAGAGACTTGTAATGAAAGTCTACTTTAGAAGGATCATTCACAGATAGGCTTCTATATTGGCTGGATTAATTTCAGTCGTAATATGATGTTTTAGGTAACAAATCAAAAATTTTTTCCTTTAGGATTTAATGAAAACCAGGATTTTTTGCAAAATTTAAATTATCCACAGCCTCTTCAAAAATTTAGGAATTAAAATCGTACTTCTAGAGTTTTCAAGCAATAACAGACGGATTTGCTATCATGGAAGGACACGTATTTGAGTTCAAAACTTTCTTTAAATAATCTACGGAAAAAATAGCTTGTATTTCGTTGTTTCTGGTCTAAGATCCTTTAATTTAGTAGGATCATAGACCAATCAATTATTGTTTTGAAAATAGGGATCTTCCAAGACCTTTGGCTGATCGCCTAAGAGAATAAATTGTCTATGAAATAATGTCTAGACCTTCTTATTGTTCTAAAATAATACTTCTTTATATGTTTCTGGCAATATTCTGGGTCTATAGTGTTAGCTATCGGTGTTTTTGCATTCTCTTCGGGCTCTTCTTTAAAAGAATAAAATCTCTTCCAAGTCTGTAGAAAAACTCTATTATGTAAATTTGGGCAGTTGGCAAAAGTAGAAAGATCCACGCCTTTGGCACTGTGCTTATTAAATGAAAAACGATCAACTAATTTATCCTTTTAGATAAGGTTAAATTACCATTTGAATTTTTGTGAGGACTGAAAACGGTTATTATAATAAGTGAGTGGCATGAAGATCGACCCAGCAAATTTTAAACCCAAAAAGTTCTGGGAATATCCCTTTTGCTACGCCGATATCAACAAAGCCCAGATTTTTTTTGTGTGCGCTAAGCCAATAGATTGTTGTTCAACTTAAATAATATTAAGATACATTTCAATAAGTGAATAAAACAAGATTTGTAGGATGAAATTACCGGGTGCCGTAGTACGAGTGTTTAGCGCTGTAATTGCTAACAGCTTTAAAATGGAAACCTAAGGACTGATATAAATGAACGCAAAAAAATCCTAGCTTTTTCATTTCACCCTCTTTATACCTTTAGAAGTACTTATAATGCGAAAATTCTATTCCACTATTGCCTTTTTGGGGGTTTGCCGCAAGCGCCACCTCGTGGCGTATTTTGATTTTAGCAGGTTGGATGTTCATAATCGTTCCCAATGCTTCCGCTTTGGTTGCCCCTCTTACTTAATGTCAACATGTACGATGGGCCTTTTGGTGGGTTTTGATATTTCAGTTCCTTTCTATACATGTCCACATACCATTAAAGTGCGGCAGGTAATGTTTTTTTAATTAGGTTTTTTTGTATACACATTATAGTATGTCGCCTTTGAACAAAGGCCACATTTTCAATCGGTAGCCCTTGTGCATAGAGACTACGCTAATTTTTCCAATTCATATTCCGATCCAGGACTACTCCGAAGTATTTAAGCCTTTCGAATATCACAATTGGTTTACCCAAGAAACGAAGCTTCCTATAACACATGTTTGTTGTCTTTTTGCTGGAAAAAAAACTTCAGTTTTGTGTGGGTTTTACGCTGATTTTACCATGTATCAATGTAATTCTATTTGAAGACTTATAAGCAGTATCAGGCCAAAGTTGACAATGAGACACTATGAATGATAAAACCAGGGCCTAAGCGTACTGCATATAAACAATAATCTAAATATTTAAATACTTAAAGATAAAAGAAAACACACATATAGGAAACTTTTAAAAATGAGGGTATAAAAAATATTCCCTTAAACGGCTGCTTTTATAAATCAAACTTGTTTGATTTCTAATGGAAACTGTTTTAAACACATTAAAAATAAATTAAATGCAAGTTAAATTCTTCCTTTTACTTTTCACCAAAAAAATTATTTTATAGTGGACTGCCACTGTCCACTTGATTAAACAAACACACAAATATTTTTTATAAGTTTTATTTAACGTTTTAGTTCGCCTCGCCACCCAAATAAGACTAACTTAATCATACAAAATACAATTCTTTATAATTAATTTTATTCCTAAGTCATTCACATTCCATTCCCACGTCGCACTTATCCAGACGAAATATGATCCGGTGTTGAATTTCCTTCAGACGGCGCGTGTGCAACGTCACAGAATTTATTGCACATGCATTTGGCTCATGCATGTACGTTTGTGTTAACTTGCATTTTGTTAAGATTAACTTTTTAAAATCTTTTATTTAATTTTGTTTTAATATAAAACGACCTTATTTTAGTTGCTATGGACTTTCTAATTATAGCAGCGTAACATTAAGGAAAAACAAAAGACTTAAGAAGCAAACCTGATTTAATAGACAGGAACAAATCCAAAAGAATACGAACAAATAAATTTATTATTTTAAACCTCTGTTTTATAGAAGCAAAAACATAAAAGGAAAGCCCAACAATCTCTTTTTTTGTTTTCCAACAAATACAATAGCAACAACCAATAAATGTATGAATAAAAAATACAAATGTTCTATGATCATGTACATAAATATACAAAAAGATCGCGTTCAAGCGCGTCTCAATTACATTTATTAAATCATTTACTAAGCTCCTCTCTAGCCATATGTGTAGACAACAGAGGAAATCAACAAAAATTGTGGCTGATTTATAACTTGGTAACGCCAGTGTTGGGTTGAAGTTTACTTTTTTTTCTTTTTTAACTTTTGTACTAAATTAAAAAATTGCAAGAAAAGCTACAAATGTGTTGAATTGTTAAAAATAGTTTATGGCTGGAAGAAAAATATAAATAAAATTATGTAAAAGCCAACTGAAATTAACGTCTGTTTTATTTGTGCGAATTGTGGTTGATAGGAAAAAAGAAAAGGATTTCATGTACAAGATTTAAGTTTTTTGTTGATATTAATTCAAAGCCTAAAAATGTCATTTCATAATTGAAAGCATGACTAAAAGTCGACAAAAAAATTAAAGAGTTTAAGTAGGTACTAGTATACTGAAAAAATTATTAAGGTAAAATTAACTGGAAATCTATTTAAAATAACTGGATATTCATTTAAAAACCGTCCAACAAGATATTCATTAAAATTAACAAAATATTTCATTTAAATTCAGACATCAAAAAATTAACTGACATTTTCGTCTAAAATTAACTAGATTTTCTGTCATTTGCAGCAAACCACAAAGTATCAGAAAATAAATAAAAAAATTAAATATTAATAAAAAATAACTGACAAAATTAACTTCAACTGAAAATCAGTATTTTTGTTTTTTTGAGGCTTTGAATAACCCTTCAAATCAGTTAAAAAAAATATTGTATTCAAATTTAACTGTTTTTTCATTTAAAAACAACTTTACGGATTACTTCCTAAATAACTGACAGTCAGTTACTGTAATAATTTTTTGAGTGTATGTGAAAAGCCTTTTAGCATACAACCTTACTCTTATGTGTATGTGTTGTTAACTTAAAACCCCTTAAAAAACTCTCCCGAATTATAAAAGATAAAAGCATCCAATCGGCTGTAATTTTTCTTTTTATCTTCTTGGTAAATCTTAATAGAAGAAAACAGTGTCCAGCAATACCTGAAAATTTTTAAAGTATCTCATCAAAATTTTTATTCCGTTGGTGTATTATTCAAAATCTGAAAATATCTTTAGAAATCTTAAAAAAGTGTTAAATTTGGGACGATACTAATTCAAATGATATTTAAAAACATTAAAAGCAACTCGAAAAGATCTCTGGTTGGTGGGACTTTGAGATCCACGGCCGCCTAAACATCACCGTCAGTGACGAATGCCACACGTGTGCCAGAAACTACGAAACTATGTTCCTCTCGAAATGTTTATATTGAAGTTCAGCTGATACCACATTTGACATTTTATACGAACGATTTAATGACACGTTAAGCTACCTTGGAGGTGATGTGATAAGGTCACTGAGATTAATTACCTCACGTTGATAAATTTCCGATAAAAGAAGAAGCCACACCGGAACAAGGCCAATATCTACCTTTACATGTCATCAACCGGGTAAAGTTTTCTAGAAGCTAACAGACATGGTTAACAATATCTTCTTTGGACTTATGTTGTCACGTGGTGCGCCATTGGTCTGGCTTGGGACAGATGGTCCTTGCTAATTCTGTATTATATTACCTTGGTATTAATTGGCGCAACATTCAAAAAAGTTCCGCAGCTTCCCAGAACCTTATCTGGTCACGGGAACCAAAAAGCCCCCGTTTTTCAAGGTCTGATTAATGATGAGGTGCCCTTCGGGAGTACATGTGGTGATAATGGTTATCTCCAAGCGGGGCAACTAAGAACATAGTTTTGATAATGGGTTTCGTCTTATGCGGTCTCCAGAGCAATCGCCTTAAATGGTCTTTTGTATACTTTAAGGTTCACAATAAGTCTATAGGCGGGTCTAATTTAATCACGAAGCAGTAGGCTAACACTTAAAAAGTAGTGGTGATAAGTGCTTGGGAGTACGTAAGTATGCAAACAACCTTCAGATTTTCTTTGATTTGAAATGTGACCACCTCAAAATTGTAACAAATAAAAATATGGCCGGCATTGGCATATTGGTCAGGAATGGAATAATTACCAAGAGAAGAAAAAATAATAAAATCAAAAAATGGAATTGATGAAAATCACTGGATAAGCTGAGTGCAAGCATTCAGAAGATATGTTTTTTTATCAGTATGGCTCTGTTTTGATAGCAAAACAGGAAAGTCAAAACTGGAAATAAAATCGGGGTTTAAAAGACCCAGTCCACTGATCGGTAACCGTATGAGGGCAGTGCTCGTAATAAGTGGTAAGACAACAATGAGGTATTGCCCTCCGGGTTGGTGCTCATGTAAATGAATAACGTATGCTGTCGGTCTCTTAATATGTTTTACTAAAGGCAACTGCAACATTGTCGACGATTGTGGTATATTTGACTGACCAATCGACCATTAATGAGTGTGCTTTTCTTAAAAAACGCATATTATGCACAAAATCCTTGGCTTTAGAAACAAAATTTTAAATTTCTGTAGAGTACATTATATTGTGTTGTCAATAGAAAAGAGAGACACACCCCACATTACAATAAGCCTAAAGTAAATCGATGTGGCTAGATAATCAATCGTCACCAAAGAGTACCTTCGCTGTACGCTTTCAAGTAGCTCCAAAAAGAGAAAAGAGATTTAAGAGAACCTGCGCGTACATGGGAGGGGTAACCATAGATTCCAGCGGTTAAAATTGGTGCATTGGCAAGAACCACTTTAAAACGGCGAGCCCTACCTGAAGCTAAACGTTAACGTGTTAGCGCTGCTAATGGTCTAGCGAAAAATCGTCTTCCGTTTGTTTTGAACAACTCCTATTAAAACATCACGTTCATGACGGATGTAAGTGTTTTCTGGACCAACACAAGTCCATCTAGTTTGAAGTAAGCCGAATGTAAGATCCTAGGTCATAACTTGCCATTGTTAGCACTTTTGACGAGCAAATAGAGCTATAGAGCTCTGTATGAAATTCCATTATCAATTATTCAATACTTTTAACCCAGAAAATATAGTCAGATTCATCCGAAACGAACGAAACATCCAGCGCAGAGTGAAAAAACTACCGTCGTCAGTTACACTTATCGCAACAAAATATAGGGCGCGAAATTCAAAACAAGTTTTAGCAAATTCAAATAGATTTTCAAAGCTGCAGATTTCTGGAATATGAAAAGCAAGAGAAAGAAACTTTTTCCTTTAAGCATGAGTGGTCGAAGGAGTGTCTCGGCAAAAACTATAACGTCAGAATTTACCTAGACACTTCTTAAATGAGACCTGTTGTTGGATCAGGCAAGCCACCAGAAAAACCAACCAATCCCTGTTGCTAAATTTATCTTGCAGGAAGGTTGACTTAAATCTTTTCTGTTCTCAGGATGTATCGTAAGATATTGCAAATCTATATTTCTTATTGCTTAGCAAATAATTTCTTTTGAGGACTTTAGTAGTCATAGAAGACCCTTTCTAACATCTCATAATGTCCATATGAACTTTCTTACATTTCTTGTTTGTCCATTCCACCATTCAGATAACAATTGTCAGATTATTTTAATGTCATAAAGGAATTCATTTGTTAAAAAATTTTTGTATATATTTTGTTGCTTGGAAATCTTTATCTTGATTTTAAAATGATATTGTCTTTAGTAATAATGAATATTCTTATAGATCATTGAAAAGTTATTTTTATTTCTATGAGAAATTAATTGGAAACTAATATTTTTAGCTTTAAGCGCCAGACATTAAGATTGAAACAAATCCATCCACGTCTTAAAAATGATTTATGTGTCTCAAAAATATTTTTTTTCTATTGCTAAAAAAAACACCCTCAATTAAACGAAGAGCTCTGAAAACAAATATTTAATAATAATTATAAGTTTAAGAACAGAAATATTTTTTTTTTCTTAAAAACGCAAAATGAAATAATGAGGACTGTGTGATCATGATTATTGTGGCAAAAATTATATTTAATTTACAGTTAAACGATCACGTACCCAAAACGTTTTAACGCAAAAATTCCCAAACATCAAATTGAACACGAAATGAAATTAAATCAAAAACGATTTCAGACGCACCAGTAATAAAAATTAGATAAAAATTTGTTTTTAAAAAAGTTTTTTCTTCAGTTTCACACATACGCCAACGATTCAAAGCAAAAAACCAAATTGACCTCAATTATCGATTTGGGTTTGATTTAGTTTTGAACTCCAATGAAAGAAAGAAAGGGAGACAGAAAAAGAACTAAAAACGGGTTTGAAACATTTTGGCTTTAAACTCTTAATTTCAATTTGTCGTTCGTTTGAATGACTTCAATTCGCGTTCAAAGGCTTAAAGAAAAAGTCAATTCAAAACGACTATAAATTTAACTACTATTTTTTATGAGAATATTATTATTCTTCGCCCCTATTATTGAATTTGTATAAAGAACATCACATCTGACCAAGAAACCACTTTGTGCCAGTTTCTATATTCCTTCTAAATCTTGAATGAGATTTACAAAAACAACCAGCGATCTGATGTGTAAACCATTTTAATATCCTGCGTAAATCCTGAGCTAAATTTTAAAACTTTAATAAAAATTACAGGGTGTCCAAACATTCACCACCGCCGACACAAATTGAAATTGAAATACTTTTTTTATTGTTTAAAATTTTTGATTGTATGTTGCCTGATTTAAATGTTTAATTAAACCTTTTTTGGTCCTGTTTGACAAACGGCATTAGATTATACGTTTTTAATGCAAAATTATTGTTTAGCAAAACCAAAAAAACGAAAACTTAAATCTGATCACATCCATTCAAATGTTCATAATTCTATTTAATTTTCTTAACGTTTAGCTGATTGAAGGTTTATGCGATTCTTAGCTGCAAAGTGGTATTTAAAACCACTTTTCTTGCGCACACAATTATTTGTTTCTTTTCATAAAAAAAAACTACAACAGAACATATAACTGTTTATTTTAATCAATAAATCAAGCAATTATGTATGAGTTTAATTGTAGGCATGTGTAAACACCAATTGATATGGCAACCATTTCAGTTAAAAATGCATTTATAAATGAGAGTTCTATACTATTTAATACAGATTGTTCTCAGTAAAAGTTCAATATTTGTTATTTTCTTTGTGAAAGTAAAATACCTTTTGTATTTCCTTTGGGATATGTCGTAGAATGATCTTGATGTCAGCCGGATCAAAATCATTCTACAAGTTAAAATTAAAAAAAATTGTAATTTCTCTTTCAATACATTTAAACTTTCTAATTTCTGCAATTCCTTTTAGGCAAAGATTTTAGCAGCCAATAAGCCACGAAGGGTATAAAAATAATAATAGGGATTAAAAACATATGGGTATTTCCACAAAACCCTAAGGAAAAATTATAAAAAGGATATCTTTTACTCTAACTCTAGCTTCTAAGGTTTGATGGCATGTTTAGGAAGTTTATTACTGGAGGAAGGCAGTTAAGGTTCAATTATACGTGACATAACCATAATCACAGAAAACAGCTGTTCGAACCAAACTAAATGGGCAACACTGTTTTTGATTAAAGGTGACTTATCATTACGCCATAACCATAACCATAGAAGCCAATTGAATTTAGGTTTTTGTGGCAACAGTTGTGGTTAAGCATTATGTTATGGCACGTGTAATTTAAGCTTTAGTGGTATATGTGGACTTTTTACTTGCGATCTTCGTAAGCATCAGGGAATAGATTAGGTGTGTACGCTGACAAGTTGCAGTAAAAATAATACCAGGTGAAGGGAAATATTTTGGTGTTATTGAAAAATATATATATATTTTTTTAAGGAACTTAAAGGTAAATAAAGGCAAAAGACTCAAAAAAATTTTGTATGTAAAATCAAGTGGAAATGCTACTTAAAATAACTGGAACATTGGCTAAATATCTCAGCGGGTACTACGGGATGTAAAACCAGCAACAGTGGTAATTTTGGTATATTCTACAGCTCAAGTAGAGACTAGTGTCACAGCAAAGCTCTGAGCTTTTGTAAGAGGTGTAAAAATAAAAATAAAAAAATGAAAACGATATGGTGCATTGCTTCCCCTACCACACATATCCGCATTAAATGTCTGAGGATAAGTAAAGTATTCCGTGGTAAGCTTAAATTTATTTTAATCTGTAAGCTATGAAATATTATTTAATTCATCAAATGGCTAGGAGAGAGGTTATAAATCGAGATTTTTAGCAATATCTTAAGTATTTCGCAGTCAAACGTGCTTCTTTATATTTCTTTGAATATTGTTAAGCGTATTCAGATGTAAGGAAATTTCTACTCACCAGATAAAGAATATCAGCTAAGAGCATAATAAGACCAGGAAAGACAGAGTTGAGATAGTTTGTTGATATCGGAAATATCAGACTATATGACACGAAGATATTTAAATATCTTATCCTTCGTGCAAATCCACAAAAGAGATTAACTTTTGGCGTCTGACACTCTATATAAAAAGTGTCCTGTTTTCATAGATGGATACTTGGCGTCCGAACGGATACCTTTATCAAAAACAATAACATCAGGGAGTGCTGGACATTTTCTTTTTTTTTTATGTGCTATTTAGGAGGTCGATTAAGGTATCGAAGGCGTATTGGGTAACGGTTAAGCTAATAATGAAATGTAATAAAGTCTTCAGTAGAATTATAAGCCTTCTTGGCTACAAACTGCACTTGGTTTCGTGGCACAGTTAGCAACAACATTACTAAGAAGCTTACTGCAAGTGTTTCGTAATCATACCGAAAAGGAAAAAAAACAAATAAGGCAAAGCAAATAAAAAAAGAAAACAGGTTTTTGTATATTTTAACCCCTTGTGAACTAGCCTCACCATAGTAAACCTTGTTGATAGATTTTAGGATTTGGTTCTTTGGGGTATTAAAATTTTGATTCTAATTGACAAAGCACAGAGAAAAGGATACAAACTTAAACATATTTTTTATAAAGAATAAATTTTTTTTTACTATTTTGTAATTTTCTCGTCCTAGTATATATTTTATATATATTATTGTTTAAACGTATATTAATTATATTGTTCGTATTGTTAAATAAATTCATTTAAGATTACTTGCTATGAAATAAAATGGATTGGATATCCAAAATGACTTGCTAAATTAGCCATTAATCTGTTTTCACTCCGGTAAGAGGATATTAAGGTAAGACCAATTGTGGGACTCCAGGAATTTTGTTGTTTTCCGCCAGTGCAGTCATGGTAGGGAGGGTTTTGAGGCGAAGGTCTCCGATAACAGCTAGGAAATCATTAAATATTATGTCACTTACTCCATACCATCTAAAATCATCTCTTATACATATTCACAAAGGGGCTTGGTTTTTTTTTGTTTTGTGATTATACTGGACCATTGTAAAGTAAACGTAGTAAAACAGACACCAGGGAGTCTAAAATGAGACTATATCATAACATTGAGGTTAGGCACTAAGAGGACACGAACTTCCTTAATCCCGGCTGCTAGCTAGCGGTATTAAGGCTCCCACCGTCCTTTTTTGTTCCTAGCCCTTGACCGGAAACTCAACACCAGGTTTCACGACCCAACATGACCATACTGCTAGTGTGAGTCACAACGTTGGACAATTCATTTCCGCATTACAACATCTTATCCCATAAAACGTCTAAAGGACGATAAAGGGGAACACTAAGAAGCAGAAATAAGGAGTACGTTATACAAGTGAGGGTAGCGGTAAGGCCAAACTATTGTAAAACGATACAGACATACTTACGTATCAAATTGGCAGACTGACCATTTATTTCTGAGTCGAAATCAGTATGATTTTTAGTTTTTATGTTAAACTCTAAAACGTCAAAAAAACAACCCTCAAATTAAGCGCTTCGTGAGTCGATTAAAGCATATCTTCCCTCAAGTCTAGACATCCATATGTTTTTGTTATTAGAGAACAGTTCCAAGTCTGAAAATATTTTATTAAAAAAACACCAGTGTGCACTAATGCAGGTAGTATCAATTATATTATTATTAAGTAAGGACCAAGTTATAAACAAATATATATCCCTATTATTTTAGCAAAAACTGGCAACTATTGCCACAAAACTTCACACGGATACTTTGAAAACTATTAGCTAGACCAAGAAAATTTTTTTCTGAAAAAGAAGCTAGGTAATTAATTAATTAACATATATAATGAATTTATAAAAATTTTAGCAGTTAGTCATTTTTTTGAAAGTGTTGATATAACAATTCAAAAATAATAATATTTTAATAGGAGCAAGGGAGCGGTTGCCCCAACTTTATGAAATAGTAAAAAAATTGACGCATAATGAGTACGCAATTCTTTTTGCCAAACCTACGTGCTCATACCTCGTACTCTTTACACACGTGGTTTCAACAGGACGGGGGCGACTGCACACACAGCCAGAGCTTCGATGAATTCGCTTCAAAAAAAATTTGGCCCAAAAACTTATCAGTCGCTTTGGGGGCAGCCAAAAGCCCCCGAGGTCGTCCGATCTAGGTTAGGTTAAGTTACAAAAGGTACAGCGGGTTCAATGTTCCACCTTCACCCGGAGGTCCTTAGGCCCATTGTGAATCCCTTTAGAAAAGTCAAGAAGAAAAAAAGTAAAGTCAAGCATTCAATAGGTAAAAGGAAAAGTGAGCAAGAGTTCCGTCCGCAAGAAGTCCAAGGAAGTCAGTAGTCATTATCGCTGAACCACGTATCTGCCCAGCCACCCAGCCCCCGTGATAGAAACCTATGATGTTCGCCTGCCCATATCCAGGGAACTCACTAAATCCATCTAAGAAGCGCCTTTCCTAACCTTTGTCGGCGGATCAGCAGCCCAGGGCAGTGGCACACATGGTGTTCTACCGTCTCTACCTCCTCCTTATCCCCGCGTAACCTGCATAAATCTGGAGAGCTCCTGTCCCATTTGTTCGTCATATATCTTAAATCGCAGTGCCCCGTGAAAGTCCCAATAATGCACCTCGGAACCCCCTACTCTCCTTGAGCAGCTGGTCAGTGCCCATCCTGTCCAGCTTGGGCCATAAAAGTCTAGAGATCCTTCAACCAGCCCTATCCCTCCAGGTTTGGCCCACCTTGTCCATTACCCTATCAGCCGCTAATTAAAACCTAGTGGTGGCCTCACCGACTCACAACCAAGTCCAATATCCCTGGCCGATCTCTTTCTTGTCAGTCCATCGGCAATCTTATTGCCGGAAACGTCAAAATGACTCGGCCCAACAGAGTCTAACTCGTCCACGAGTCTAGATCAGACATAATGTCCTTCTAGAGCCTTAAGCGCGCCCTGGCTATCAACCATCAAAAATCAAATTCGCATTTCCATTCCATCGTTCAATGCTCTTAAGTTTGAAAATATATATCTTCAACCAGACAACCTGTATAATATTTGGCATTTATTTGACTTCTAATTTTTTTAGGGAGTGCGCAATGGACCCCAGCAGTTTCCAAATGAAGATGCAGGAAAGGTTTTGCCCTCTTATTCTAGCTAAAACGTCAAAACAGAAAAAGTTTCTTTGGCTTAAACTAATTTGTGCAAAATAATTTGCCTGCCTCTTTTTTCATTGCTTTTAATTAAAGATAGAAAGTAATAATTTTAACATTGCACAGTGGTTTCGATGACACCGAAAGGGGCGATTAATTCATGGGAGCCATAATTTAAATTTTTTTGAAATTTTTTTTCAAATCGTTAAATATGCATAAAAAGGCATATTCTGAAAAAAAAAGATACACGGAAAAAATTTTTTTTACGATTTTATAGAAATTTTTATTTTTCGGAAATTTATAGTTTGTTTCAGAATTTTCGCCGTAATTTTAAAATGGAAAGTGATTTTTTTAAAAATGAAAAGCAAACAAAAGCTTATATTGTCTTCTCTCTAAAAAATAAATTTATATTTTGCATATATATGAATATAAGTTTAATTTGAAGTCTGAATTTGAGTTTTGAAAGATTTCGAGAATTTTACAACTTTTTTAAAAAAGTAACGAAATAAATTTTTATAATTTTGTTTGTTTATTAATAATTATCATACACTTAAAAAGAAACTATATTATGTTCATCCTCGCCTTCATTATTATATTCTTCGCTATCATTACTCTCACTTTCATGTATTTCTTGAAAAAAAATAGGCGATAGCAAAAGCTGTAGTTCGGAATTTGATAATTATTGCTTTTCTTTCCGCTCATTTTGTTTATTAATACTAGATATGAATGGATCTGAACTGAGGAAAAATCTATTTAAAATATCTTCATTCGACTTTTCTCGGCTGCATTTGCGAGCAAAGTGTTTCCTATAATTTTTAAAAACCTTATTTCTGGCTTCCTGAGCTTCTTCTGAAAGTTCTCCAATCGGTAAAAGGGCATATTTTATGATTTCGGGACGATGAATTAAAAATTTATGTATTGCAGGAGTCATACAAAACCATTTTAACACTTTCGTGAATAAAGATGACTGAAACTTGTTCACGCACCTATCTCCGACAACAATAACAACAATAGTAAGCATTGAACGAACGTTAGTTTTGTTAAATACATGACTTTGAAAAAACATGACTTAAAACAGAAAAATGTTAATAGCAAAAAATGGAGCAACAAAACCGCAAATTTTCTTGCTTGTAGTATCAAGCTAAGATTTCATACTTTTAGAAGAAGTTATGGTTCTCGAAACATCAAAAATAGGCCAATTTTGGACCTTTTTTAAAAAAATCGTCAAAAAATATTTTCACACATATTTTCAAAAACACTACACCATTTTTGTACACTTTTATACCTGAAGTTGCAGATTCCATTTTTAAAATAACACTTTGTTAACGTTAAATTTGGAAATTACGAACTCGTTTAATGCAACGTTTTACTTTTTTAGCTTTTTTAAAAAATTGCAAAAAATTTTTAACTTTGACACTTCACTACGCAGTCAGCTGACAAGATAAATGCTTGAAGATTTACATAGTGATCTACAATTTTATCTAGTTTTATCCGATACCAAATATTAATACAAAGACTTAATTTTAAAAATTAAATTATGCGTCATTTTCGAACCATTTTAACCTAACGTGCATTGGCAAAATAAGGGTTTGACCCTTGTCAATATGGTTTAAGAGTATTTTTTCACTCCTGATTCGCTGAAATACAAATTACATCGTTTACCAATCTTGAATTAATCGCACTTCATAATGAATGAATTACATTTGCTTGTTGAGCTTGAAGACAAATTTATAAATCTGTGGTCTAAACTTTTTTGAAACAATTTCATTATTACACGGGAAACACCTTCTGATGGAGAATTTTCCTTAAAAAAATTCCAAAGTCGAAGCTGATAAATAAAACACGATATTTTCTTTAGTTTTAATAATAATTTAATTTTTTATTTTTATATATAATTTTTTTTTTTAATTATTTTTAATATTTTTTTTCTGTTAATAATTAATATTTTTATGATAGTTATATCATAAGTTATTTGTTTAGTAATATTATAAGTATTATTATAATGATCGTAGTATTACAAATAATTTATTGTAGCTGTTGTTGGTATTTTTTTTTTTTCTCTAAATAGCAAGCATTTGATAACTGTGTATTGTTGATTTAATTTTATTTAAATTTTTTTGTATAACTTATAGTTCTTGTTGTAGTGTTTTTATGTATACATTTAGGGGATTCACAAAGTGTTCTATTATTTCCTATTGTTATATTGTTATAAAATTTCACAATGGTTTAAAAACCTTCACCAACTATTGGACACTCGGCGCAGGTGTATGTGGAATTGTTATGACAATTTAATAAACATACTATACGACGCATCGCGACGTAATATTTTTTTAGAACTATTTTTCTATGAAATACAATAACAATGTTTTAAAACCATTGTAAAATTTTATAACATTATGACAATAGGACACAATACAACACCTAGTGAATCCCCCGATTGTTGCTAAAACGTTGTAATATTTACTAATACTTCTATTGTTCTTACTTTTTTATTTGATGTTAATGAATTGGTAATTAATACGTACAAAAAAAAGTTAAAATAATTTCGCTGCAACATTTATGTAAATTTATAAAGAGTTTTCATTGCATTAACGCAAATATTTGTAAACTATTTATGTATGTATTAATTCTACAAAAAGTTAAAGAATTGTTTTTAAATAAAATTTATGCAACGTTTAAAAGAAGCCTTAAACTTTGACTTGATGTTAAAAACTTAATATCTGCTGAATCATGCGCAAGCGCAAAATCCTCTGAAAATCTACCTTTTAAATAGCGAGCTGGATCAGACCCTTTAAGTCCTATGATGTTCCTCAATCCATCTTCATCGACATATCAGCAGCCTTGCGCAAAAGTTCCACATTTTTTTTTTCTTCTCATCATTGCAAAATCTGTAGACATCTGAAGAACTCCTTCCCATTTACTGATCCCTCCTGCTCTCCCTAAAAAGTTTATTATACCTTTCTTGTCGCAATTAGCCCAATCTCTCTAAGTTTGGCATACTTTGTTCAATCCATGTCCCTATCAAAATGTAATAGAAACCCATCGGTCGCCTTAACGGCGTACACCGCAGCCCAACTTCATTGGCTAATCCCCTTCTGGCAAAGTAACGTCAACGCCACAATGACCTGGTAACTAACAAAGTTTAAAACTAAGAAGGCGTGTCGCCATGACAACCCTGAAAGTACGTTTACAGCCCTTTACAAGTCTAGATTCGACATTTACGTTTCTCTGAAGCTTCAAGCATAGCCTGACTGTCGATATAGTTTGTAACGTGATCTTTCCCTCCCACAACTTACAATAAAAAGTTGGTATGTAAGACAAAATTAATTCAAGGAAATAATATAGTTTGGATTGCCCGATAATTGCTTTCTTACCTTTTTGGTATAAAAAACTGGACTACAATACTTGCCTATGGAAGTAAAAGTGATTTCACACGATATGTATTTTACACATGACTTGTCAAATTTTGCATTGCGAAATTGATAATGCCGTGTGAACGCATTTAAACGTTGCATATGTGAAATACATATGTAAAGGTCATATGAAAAATTTGTAATTAGAGAGTGTTCTATTTTCATATGACGAAGCAAGTGTCATCAGTTGGTTTAACAATAACAACAAGCAAAAGTAAGTTGTTTATTTTGGTTTTTAGTTTATTTTAGATGTAATTACATACGTACGTGTGAAAGCAAAAATTATAAACCATCTGTGAAATGACAGTTTTAACCGACAAACGCAATCACATGTGGATTGCAAAAGTGACAAGTCATGTGTAAAACACATATCGTGTAAAAGCATTTTAACCGTGCATCATGTCTTTTGAGCCGTCTGCAGAGTTATCCATCCCAGCACCATTCTTCCAACAATAATACACATCTGCATTGAAAAGGCAATTAACTGGGATGAAACTTAATATTAGGAAATATAAAAGGAGTGGTTTTAAATCTACGTAACTGTGACAAAAGATAATAAATGTTATGCCCTAAACACAACTGGAACGAACGTCGAATTTTTCGTTGCGAATATTCGTCTCAAAAAATAAAACACATTTGTGTATATGAAAATGCACACAGACAGTGCGTCGACTAAAATTCGTCATGCGTAACAAACTCTGCGATAGGTTTATTTCTATTTCTTAAGCAGACGAACGACAATTAATTTGGCAAAGAGTGACCATTTTTCTTTTATTTTGTTATTAAATAATGTTATTTTATATTTTAAGAATCATTTTCACTTTTTATTTGTTGCATTATATACAATTAGTGTATTTTTAGTGTTGTATTTATATATTTTTGAAATAGTTTTTTTTAATTATTATATTTTTCAAATAGTGCTTCTTCTTTAAGAAATATGGTCACTCTATCACAACTGTTTTATTCGTTTAAAATGTGTTTCACTTAACAAATTTACGCAACGAATTTTAACAGACGAATTCGTCGTGTAGTGCGAAATTTGTCGTTCGTCCCAGTTGTGTTTAGAGCATTATGAGAGCACTTAAGCACAATTTGAGTTAACGGCACTTTGGTAATCTCGGTAATCTCCGTATTCAAAAGTATCTATGGGAAAAGTTTTAATTGTTTTCCAGCCTGACATTGGGATTATCATTTTGTAATAAGCCCAAGAGTAGGTGTTTCGATATCTTGTTTAGAAAAAGCGCTTCAGTTTCCGTTTCCGTTATTGAAATAAAATATATGTTTGTTATAAAAAAGTGAAAATATGTTTTTTTCGAAATAAACAAAATATCAAGTAAATGGATTAAGTTAATTAGAATATGACAAAATAAAGAACTTAAAACCTTAAACTTGTTTAACTGGAAAACAGAAACAAAGTAAAAAGATCATTAAAAGCACAACCTTGCGAAACTATAAGCAAATTATTCAAATTACATACATATTTCAATTAAGTTAAGAACCTCTTAATAAAATTTCAACTAAGAAGCAACGTTCTGCTCTTTTAACAAGAACTTTAAAACCCCTTCGAAAATATTTATTTAATTTCTTCTTGTTTTTTTGTAATACTTGCGATTAATATTTTTTGAACTTGATTTTACATAATAAATAAAAAAACATTTCTCTCTAAGTCAAAAACACTACAGACTGATGCTAAAAAAAAAATCAATTAATACGCCCTAAATATTTAAGTAAGTTTTTACGATAAATGTTTTATTTATTTACTTTTTTAATACCTAAATCGATTGTTGTTATTTATGAATTAAGTTTAGTAAGCGATAAACTACTGGTTAAAATACTTAAAGTATGTGTATAAATATTAAATAAAGTAATTTTTATTTTTTCTTAAAAATTAAAAAAAATATTATTTTTAAGTTAAAAATGTATCATTAACATCAGGCCATTATAAGGAGTTTCTTTAAATGAATTTCCTTTTACTTAAAAACCTATATTTTTTGCTAAAATGTAAGTCAATTATTTTTTTATACTTAATCTAATTTGAAAACAGTATCTTGCTTAAAGTCATGTATATACATTTAAAAATAAAAAAAATACATTTTAAAATGTATTATAAAATATATAAAAAAAATATTTATTAATACTAACAAATATTATATATTTTAATACAAAACTAATAGAATTTAGTTTGTTTTTCAATTCAATTAAAATTTGTTTTTTTTTCTAAAGATATATACTTAAATAATAATAATTTTATATACACTTTAAAAATTTTTTTTTTCATTATAATATTAACAATAATTATTTCTTTATTATTTATTTATTTTTTTTTTATTATTTTTTTTTTTTTTTTTTTTTTTTTTTTGCTACAATGTTAATTATTATTTTTTCCTTTTAAGCAAATGCTACTATAAAGTTTTTGTTTAGATGTACCCTCATTTTGGGGACTAAGTTAATTCTATTAAGATTATTCCGTGATTTAATATTTTTAATATTTTTTAAATCTCTCTTTTTCACAACGATTGCACTTTGAGATCATTTTCTTTTTTAACGCCCTAATTTCTTGACTATTTTGTTAAAGAGCCCTTTTTTAATATGATTTCTTTTTTTAGGTAAATACCTTTTTTCAGTTCGCACTACCAAACAGTACGGAGTTTTTATAATAGGCTGCCGCCGCTTGTCTCTCAGCCAACGGACTTTTAACATCACGTTCAGCATTGCCAGAGCGTGTTTTACGCTCCAACTCAATTTCTTGGGCCAAAGACTCTGTAAGGAAAAGAAAAAAAAAACAAAAACAACATAGTTTAAATAATAAGTCTTAAATTTCCAAATTATGTAAAGGTACCTATGAGCCGTTTATTTTGAACGTGGCATAAGTCACTTTTTCAAAAAAATCGAGTTAATGGCAACACTAAATGCAATTGAACGGTATCTTTTCATATCTTTAATATCTCAACTGAAAAAAGTGACTTTTACCATTTTTAAAATAAACGGATCATAAATGTAATGACTGACTGACAGATTTATAAACATGCAGGCATACTCCTCGCAATGTTTAGGTCCACTAGAAAAGTTTTTCGTGAAATTCGTCCGCCCAGGGGAATAAAACTGGTCAAATAGGGAAAAGATAGAAACAAAGTAAGAAAAGTATCATCGCATTGAACTTACTCAAAAAATTAACGGACTCCTGTTTATACTTCTTTCAAATTTTGAACCCTTATGGGATAGAAATCCTATTTTGGTACTACTTAAGTTCATTTTGTATTTTCTAAGCCTAAAAAAGCAACAACATAATTCAAACTGCATTCGACCGGTTTCCAAAAAATATGAGTAGGGTATTTGTACTTTTGCTAAACATTGAAAAAAAGGATACTTTATGTGGCATCAAGATGCGGGCATAATAAAATAAAACAAGAGCGTTAAATTCGGGCACCCTGAAAGGTGAAGGGGGGTACTTATTACAATTTTCCAAACTTTGTATGGGAGATCCTTTAGGCGATGGAAAAAGGGGGTATGTTTTTGGGAAAAAGTTTGGAAGGGTAAACAAATGAGGGTCGGTCGTACACTTTATTTCTCTAAGGCCGAATCTGGGGAAGTTATGGGCGTTTTCAGTAATTTTTGTAATTTTTGTATGGCAATCCTATTAGCTGATGGTGGTAGGGGGAAAGTACGTTTTAGGAATATTTTTGGGAGGGAAACCTAATAGGGGTCTGTGATACATTTTATTCCTCTAAGGGCGGCTCCGTTGAAGTTGTTAAAATTTTGTTCGGCATCCCTGTAAGGGACTGGATATGGGGGCAGGTATGTGTAACAGAAATGCTTGGGAGGAAAACTCAATTGGGGTCTGTCTGACATTTGACCTTTGTTGGAGCACCCTGGAAGCAGTAAGAGTGATTTAAAAAAATATTTTTAAAAAATTAAACTTTGTATGGCAACCTTGTTAGAGGGTGGAGATTCGGTGTAAGTATGTTTGTTTTATAAAAATATTTACGGGGAAAAACTAATGTGAGTCGGCCTCACATTGCATGCTTGTAGGGTCAACTCCGAGGCAGTTGTAGAGGTTTTTATTTGCAAATTTCAGAGAAATAAACAGAGATAGCCTTAGTTTTTCGCTGATATCTCGGTCAGTTATCGGGTGATTTTGCTGGATTCAAACAACAATTTTGTCGACGATATTTCTGGTAGCTTTATACCACTAACGGGCCTATGCATAATCGCCTCATAAAGTTGATGTCAACCATAACATGGTCAAACAGGCAGACGGACAGACGGACATCGCAAAATCGATTTTAAAGAAAGGTTGTTAATAGAAATTTTTTCATATTTTTTAAGTACGATTCCTGTTCCAAAACAAAATTTATAGCCAGTTTCTGATAACTTAACTTACCAGAATAATTTTGCCAAAAGGCCCCAGTGGCCATAAGGTCAATGCCTGAATACTGCCACTGGCCTTTGCCGTTGGCAGCTGCTGCCGCCGCAGCTGCCGCAGCAACAGCTAAGTTGTTTTCAGCCTGCGACGAAGGAGGCCGATTACTATCTCTATCACTGGAACGACGCTCGTCATCATGATCACGATCATTAAGACGATCGCTTGAAGAATGACGACCGCTATCGCTGAGAGCACGTGTGTGAACGCGATGATTAGCTGACGAATGGTTATCATCAGCACAGCGACTTTCGTGGTCCGATTGGGGTTCGCGCTTAAAACTAGGACTTTCTGAATGATATCGAAGATGGCGTTGATGTTGTTGATGTGTCTGAGACTGTTGGTGGTGATCATCACTCTGATAGGGAGGAAGTAAAGCGTGTTGTTGTTGCTGTGTTGCTTGATGTGAGTTTATTGAGGACATTGAAGATTTATCAGACTTTTCACTCTGTTTGCCATCATTATCTATGAGGTTATATGGAAAGTAGAAGAAGAAGAAACAGAGGACGCTGTTTTTGTTAAAAAATGGATTACAACAGAGAGAAACAAAAAGTTAAACACGCATTAGGCGGCGTATTATTTTTCTTAATAATGTTAACATTTAACATTAAATATATATATATATATAAATATATATTGATATATATCTGTGGACTTTTGACAAAAGCACTTATTTGAAAAAAGTGAATTTTAAAGGAGAGCAAAAAAACTACTTTAACATCGCAAAAAACGTCGTGATTATTATCTAAAAAGTTTTAAAACCTTAAATGTAAAGTAAGTTAGCTGAATTATTTTCCAATATTGAATTTTCGCAGGTACTTGCGATGTTAAAGTAGTTTTTTTGCTCTCCTTTAAAATTCACTTTTTTCAAATAAGTGCTTTTGTCAAAAGTCCACAGATATATATAATATATATTAAATATAAAGTAAATACTTTTTTTCAATAAACTTGCTAAAAAATACTTTAGCATTACTTTAAGCATAAAGATTAACATTTACAACAATTTGTTAGAAAACAGTGGAACACAACTTACCTTGTTCTGATTTTCTTGTTAAATCCGAAATACTGCCGCTGTGTTTGCTGTGCAACGAAGTGGAATCTATTGAACGGACATCGTCATTAGCACTATTATTGGAATTTGTTGATAATGATGTATTGTGATGATTATTATTATTGTTACTGCTATTGTTATTGTTATTTGTGGTACTGTTGTGGTTGTTATTGTTACTGGCATTGCCACCTAAATTTGAGGACGTGTTACTTGAATTAACACCACCCGCATTTGGTGATTTACGTTTGCCACCCTCAATTTGTGCTTGAAAACGTATACGCAGTTTACGTTCACGTCTATAACGTTTTTGATATAAAACTGTAAAATAAGATCAAGGAGATGCAATTTTTATTGTTTTTGTTATTTATATAGAAAGAAACATGATATTTTAACAACAAAGACAAAGAAGAAATAAGAAATTGCTTGTGTACATGTTGGCTTCAATTAAGGTATAAAAACTAAATCGATCAAATTTCTAGGACAAATTAAAATCGAGCATATTGCCAATGAAATTTTTTATTTAGTTATTGTGGCTGCTTGTGTGGTTGATTAAATGATCATGTGGTCAATTGGTGTTGAGCTCAGGGAGGTTTTTTGTATCGAACTAAAATTTCATCAATAAAAGAAAATATCTTTAGTTCCGTAATTAAATTTTACTTTTTTGCAGATGTTTGTAACGCCTTTAAAGGAGTTCCACAACAACTTTTAATTTTACTTATCGGATATAACAAATCGATAACACGACATCCGTCTATCCATTCGTCTATTAGACCGAACTTCATATAGTGAAATAGGATCATTACTGTTTAAAAAATATTGCTTTAAGTAGGACTTCAATTTAAGTTATTGATCAATCGACTTGTTCTAACTACAGTGAAATAGATCCAACTTAAAACCTGGACTTTGTATTAACCTTAATTGCTTTTAGAAGATTTGCCTCCGACTCAACAACATTTGCGCGACTAAAGCAACTATACATTCGGAACAGATATATGAAGATGCACAGCCCCTTAATAGAAATTAAATTTTGAAAGCAGTCAAAAGCTTAGGACTTAACAAGTCCTGAGAACGTACCTCCACAACTTTAAACTTAATACTTCCGAACGTAGAACATATGTATCTGGACAAGTGACTCAGCACTTTTAACGAAAACATTTTATCAAACTTTTTTCACAGTAGGAATTGAAGAGGCATATCTCTACTCAATGCCATATCAAAAATATTTACACATATTATGGGCAAGCGTGTTGACGAAAAAATTGGAACCACTACGGAGAAGGGAGCAAGCAGGCTTGCAACCGCTTAAGCCATGCACTGATCATGGGGACAGCCTATGGATATTTATCAAATACTCAGTTGAAATTGTTAGCTTCGAAAGAGCGTCAGACATCATATACCACGATGTAGTTTGGTGTGCAATGCAATTCAAAGGTCTAAACATGAACGTAGCTTTGGAGATAAACGCATTATAAGTGTTCATAAGCAGACAATATTAAACGAAGAGTTATGGAAAACAGTTAAGAAGAAACAAGTAAGCCAAGAAAAAGGAGAGCGTAAATAGAAATGGATGAGCCATACTCTAAAAAAAGTCATGAGACAAAATTTCCAGGCAGGCATTAGAATGGAAATTCGTGAGGAAGTCTAAGAAGAGACTAACCTGCAAACACTTAAAGAAGTTTATTGGAGGCGGGAGCAACAAGCAGGAGGCGAAGCTAGAGTGAAATAAGGTACCTTGTTTTAGACAGATCTGAATGGAAAATTTTTTTTGTGGCTCAATACAATACAACTCAATTTGAAAATTGATAGCATAAAGCCACCAGCGGCTTGTACTTTGATTACAGAGCAGGCGAGAGGACGAGTAATGTTTAATTGATTGATAAAATGACTTTTGTTCGACCAGCAAATTTTTGGGTGTTCCAAATACCCGCATAAGAGCGCAATCTACATGGAGGGATACGTGATTAGGTATGCGTGTGCCCCTGCTCAGTAAATTTACTTATTGTAACGACAGAATTACCACTGGATGATATCAAATACGTTAGACCAGCACCCCACATATGTAAGCCCTCTAGATAGCAATTTTGTTTTAGATTTCTGGGCGAAGCTAAACAAGAAACTTGCTGGGGATTTTAAACGAACTTTAGCAAACAGTTTTCCTTCTCGGTGTCTTCGCTTGAAGATAACCGCAACCGCAATGTACATTTCCCAAAGAAGTTCTCATCATCAACGAGACCGCAAAAAGGGAGTTTTCTGGTCCCTATGCTACTAGATACGAATCTAGCAGCCACTGAATACGAATGGTAAATATATGTGGGATATACACCCTTCTATTTTTGCAGATTTTAACAATACAGTTTAAGGATAATGACAACCTTAATCCTTGCCATACCGCACCAAGAAAATGACGAGGCAGAAAAATATAGCAATGACAAGAACACTCTGTGGCCCAAAAAGGCACACCTTGATGGGGTAAGGATAAACGAATATTTCTTAATTGCTTGAATTTTTTGGTTTAATCATTATACTCGCCCTTTACACGTAGCGGAAGCATTTTCACTATTTTTACAGATATTTGTAAAGCCTAAAAATAAAAGTCTAAGATCCACCTTCCTGAGTCGAAAACTGCATGTCCATCCATGCGCCCTTCCGACTGGGTGTCCACTTATTCTTGTGATCAAAGTACAGGTAGCATTTCTGAAAATACTTTGATAGAACTTGGACCAATAAATTTTTTGGAACCAAATCTATTATGTGAGGTAATGAGTGGACCAAGCATTTTAGACTATGACCGCCTCGAAAATTTTGCATGTATTTGTCACCTTACGCCAACAAAAGATTAAAAATAATTCTGTAATAAACAATCGGAATTAGGCATTGACCCCATATAAGAACAAATCCGGAAATTACATTTAAACTCGTAGACATTTTTAACCATTTTTTCCTAGCCAGATATGTTATTTTAATCTCGTGTGCAATTGAAATTGGGTTACACAAATTAAGGCCGAATAAAATAAGATTAAAAATCTCTAAACACACTTTAAATTCTTAATTAAAAACATTACAATTTTTTTTTTATTTTTAAATTCTTTTAGACAAAACTACTTTTTGTTAAAGTCCTTTTTTTAAAAAAAGTAAGATTTTATTTGGCTGTACCGAATCTTGTATGCCCTTCACAGCGTGTAGGGGTTTTTAGGCTAATTTTTTTCAAATTTTGTATGGCAACCCCCTTAGGGGGAGAAGACTCTATCTTTAAGGAAAATGTTTGTGAAGAAAAATGAGTTAAGGCCAGTCCTACATTTGACCTATGCCCGGACACCCTGAAGATGTAGGAGGGGATTTATTACGATGGAGATGAAGATTGGAGTTATGTTCTAGGAATATGTTAGGGAGGGGAAACTAATGGGCGTCAGTCCTATACTATATTTCTGTAAGGCCTACTTTGGGAAAGTAAAAATCGTTTTTAAATAATTTTTATAAATTTTGTATGGCATCTCCCTTAGGTGATGGAAATAGGGGGCAAGCATATACCAGGAATATGTTTGGAAGGAAAAACTAGTAGTGGTCTGTGTCACATTTTACTCAAATATTTTCAACTTTTGTATGGGGTTGGAGGTAAGTATTTTCCACAAAAATGTTTGGGAGAAAAAATTTACGGGAGTCTGTCTTACGTTTGACCTTTGCAGCAGCACCCTGGGAGCCGTGGAGCAATTTAAAAAAATATACTTAAACTTTAGATGGCAACCCTGTTAGGGAATGGATGTAGAGTATAAGTATGTTCCACAAAAATGTTTGTGAAAAAAACTAATGGGAATCGAAAAAAATATATACTTTATGGGGACGCAAATGGATTTCATTATCACTTGTGTAACGGGCATAATAAAAGATTATTGTCTAAGACTCAGTCGAGTGCAAAAGTTTTGAAAAAAAAATCATATTATTTAGAGGATTTGGAAGATATTTGATAGAGATTTTTATTTATCTTCAATATTCAGGTGACATTTTAGCAAAAATTTTATTTTACTTAAAATGGATATGAAAAATATAAATAATTCTGATGTCAAACATACATATGTATTGGATTTCAGTTTAAGATTTTACTATTTTAGAGATAAAAAAACAAAAATGTTTTTAACAATTTTGTTGTGTTTTAAAAGCAATAAATAGTTATCTCTGACTTTTCTTATCAGGCAAAGAATCAAGAGCAAAGAAAAAGGGTTAAATCACTTTTAATCAAAACTTTATACCTCTTTGATAATCAAGATTTTTCATAAAGTTTTTTTGCGAACCAATACGAAACAAACTTCTTAAATTTCATTTAATGCATTTAACACAAGAGTCAATTCTACAAATAATTTTCTTCTTTTTCCTTGTCTTTCTTAAGAAAATGGCAGTCAAGTGTTATGAACTAATCAAATGATATTAAATTTATTTGAATTATGATTTCTGTTGAAATACTGCGTAGAATAAATTAAAGAGAATAAATGCAAACAAATTAAGCCAAAACGGAAAAAAATCGAAAACAAGTAAAGTTTGATACAAATAAACAAAAAATTTCTGATTTCAAAAGGGACACAGATATATTATTGGCTGAAGATATTAAATGTCAATCTTTAAACCCTGTTAAAGTGGGGCAATTAAGAGTAAAAGGAAAAAAAAACAAATCGAAAGACAACCGTAAAAATTAACTAAATGTAAAATTTAACTTTTTTAAAATATTGTTTGTCATTATTATTGTTGTGCCCCAACAATATCAGGTGTCACTATTGGCCATTATTTAAGTCATTCCGCATTATGAACACTTCACTAGAGAGAGAAGAAATACAATGTGAAATATAAGATCCAAAACAAAACTGCATTTGCAAATTTGTATTTTTCATTAGAGGACTAAAGTGCTTTATATAGAAATCAAATCAAAACTTTATTACATTTTTATTTATTCCAATTTTAGCACATCACACACAAACGTGGTAAAGGTTTATGAATTTGTATAGATGTTTGCTACAGCAGGCTTCTGGATGATATGCAGGGACCTGTAGGCCTATGTATAACCAGCGTTTAACGTAGAATTCTTCCGATGTCGCTGAGTGTAAGCTTGAGTTCGACAACTATCGAAAATAAAATATCTGCAACACGAGAAATTGGACAATTCACGCACTTTTTCCATAAATAAGAACCCCGTGGCAGGTTTTAGGTCGGCATGGATAAAACGCATAAAGTTAGTCCACTTTTGCGGATACTACCGCCCTAAGCTCCCCAATTTGACCATTTTTTGTTAGAAAATTTATATACTCTTATCGGGTATCTTTTTATCAACGGGGCATCCATCACCCTACCAAGCCACTAATAACAAAATCGATCAAGTTGTGATTGACGAAAAATACTATTTAAGTGTGTGTTAGACGTACGTACGATTTAAGGTGCCAACATCAATGAAGAAGGTGGGTATTAAAAACCAAATATTTGGAAACAACACAAGCAATCATAGACCGGATGTTGGAACTCTTTTAAATCCTGGAAAAAACATAAAAGACAAGTTAGTCGCCTTTTTGTAGGCTCAAAGGTATATCAGGCTATGTCTTCACCTGGTTTTTCTGCGACATTTATTAGACAAGGTCTGTAGTAAAATTTGGAAATAAAATTTCGGAGCCATTTAACATCAAGGTGACTTTTATCATGTTGCTTCTTTAATATCCTATTAGAAAATATCTTATTTGATACTGTGGTAAATATAAATATCACCACTACCAAAAAGAGTTGCATGCTACTTTCATATGCCGATGAAACTGATATCACGGAAAAATCTTTGCAGCCTTTGTAATGAGAATGAGTAATGAAAAATGGGTTATAAAAGCGGTATGTCATCATTGACATGTAAAACGCATTAAAATAAAAAGATTGCGTTGAGTTCAGCAAGAAAGGTACTTAAAAACGATCCTTAACGATTCCGAAAAACGGGACAGTCAAAGCTTTGTTTAAAATCTCATAATCTTTACCATACACATATCTGGGGAAATATCTTAAAAATACAACAATAAATGATCGCCCAGCCGGTCGAACGGATATGCTTTGATCGACTCACTCAGAAAATGATTTCGGATTGATCGCTAATTTGTATTATTATCACTATTTAGTGCTGAATAAATAATGATTTATTTGTAGTGAACTATTGACATTAGTAATGATAATTTAACTTGTTAAATGCATAGTAACTACTGGAATAAAAGCGGTAAGATAACTCTCGAATATGCACGGGTCGCGGTAAAATTATTTGCTTGTGGAAACACATTTTGAAATGGTTGGGAGGGCTAAAGGAAAAGCATCCGTCTTCAAAGGTTTGTATAGTGGAGAATTGCTGTTTGTTTACATAAGTTGTTTGTTGTTGTTTTTTGTTTGATGCCCTGTTTTTTTTCTTTTGTTTTCGAATACGCAGTTGGCGGAAAGGGTTTAAATTCCCTAAATGAGTAATAAACATACGAGTTACTTGGAAACCTCACCAGGGCAATAGGCCCGTAACAGTCATGGTGAGGTAAGATTGAACTGGCTGCTATAGAGAACTTCAGATAAACTTTTTGGGTCTCACGTGCTACCAAACAAAAACTATAACGTGGTAACTGAAATCCGGTTAATTCAATGAATTAAGTTCTACGGTTCTTCACACCCTCTTGGCGAATGCCAGTAGTCTGGTCTAACGCATCTCAGATGATTCCTTCAGGCTCTTTAGGATATGCAACACATAACAATTTGACCTGAAGCGCACGACCGCTGATCAGTTGCACAGAATGTGCTTAACAGTCTCTTTGTCCCCTGGGGCTCCACAGAATCTGTCATAGTTAGCAGTACCTTCATTGATATTTTATAATAAATATGTAGCCTCAATATCAATTTCCTTTTCGATTGGCAAACAAATTCCTTGCCTCGCCAATTCAACAGCCATCCAATTCCCCTTGTTACCCTGAATTGTTAAATCTAGTAAATGCAAGGAGTATTTGAAGTTTGCGAAACGAGCCTTAATCGCCCCCTGGCTATCAATAAACAAATTAACCTCAGAGTTCTCGGTGTGGGAAGAAAGAACAAAATCAGCGGCAAACTTGACTACCAAAATCTCCACTTGAGAGACATTGTAGTCAACTGAGAATTTGCAGGATTAACTGATGCCGACAGAAGACCGCAGCTTTTACTCCTCCTTCCATCTACGAACGATCCGTAAAGAAATTACAGGTTTTGTGGTCTAGAGAAAGACCAAATTTTCACTCGGCTTTGCTATAAAGCTCAGATCGGATTCCCGAAAACAGACTACCAATTTTATAAAATTTTTGCCATGTTAAACCACGACACTATAATAGCTATCGATTTGATGCAGGGTAATTTTGTAGTTATGTACATTTATACCTAACGAAAAATTTATAATGAATTTTGGGATAATTTCAACTAAATGCCTAAACGATATTTCGGAAAATGAATGACATGTTTTAAAAAATCCGCATGCTATGTAAGGTCAGTAAGAATTTCAAAGAATCATCCAATTAGAAAGCAAATAATTGTCATTAATCTGCAAAATAGGGGTTATTTGGGCCAGCTCTTCTTCCATATTTATGCATATGTAAATATATTTAAAGAATATCTGAAGCATTTTAGTGTTGCTGCAACATTTGCAAAATGTTTTAATTTACAACTAACGGAAGGTTGTTAAACGAATAAATTAAATTAATTAGCAAAGAGTGTTTTACAACACACAAAAATCTCCTAAAAAGGTCACATTTATCATACCCACAATCATGTTTATTTCCTTTAATGTTAATTTCTAATTTGCGTTTACTCCTACAAACAGTACTTTATGGTCATTTGTAAACTTAAATGCCCAAGTTAACTAATTGATATTTAAAATCGTGGCTTTGATTTCTTAATTCACAAACTCTTCTTTTCTTCCTTTTATGTGTTTTTTGAGATAAAAAACAATAAGAAAACAATTTCTTGCACTTACCTCTTAACTTCCGCTCATCGACTAATTGCCTTTCTAATGAGTCTTTAACTTCACGTTCACGTAACACATCCATTTTTAATTCAGCTAAAGAGAATCAAAAGAAGAAAAGAAAGAAATAAAAAAACAAATTAAATTTAGTAATAAAATAAAAACAATTTACAAAACTTTAAAGATATATAATGAAGTTAACAAATACACATTAAAGACGTTCAATCACTTTCAAACACACACTCGTACACCACCACTTAGCACACTTACCTTTTTCATAGCTAATAGCTCGTTCCTGTTGACGCGCGTTGTCTGCTGCCACCTTAAGAAGACTTTGTATGTTGCGTAGTAAAGTCTCGGTGGAAGAGGGTACTCCCGGATCCATTGCTAAAGGACCAAGAGTAAGGCCTCCTGCTGCCAATGCAACGGCCGCTGTAGAGGCATCAGTTGCTGCCAATAAAGCTTCGTTGGACGTTAGAGCACCACCACTGCTCGAGCCTGATAAAGAAGGGCCGGTAGCACCACCATTAGCAGCAGCAGCTGCCGCTGCCAATGTAGAGTAGTTTAAAGCACGTTGATGTTGCAAAGCAACTACGGCAGCATTATGAGAGGGTGAACCATGTTGCAAGGCTGGGTGATTGGGATCGTGCTCACTTAAAACATTTACGGAGACGCGGTCGACGGATCCCACCAGCGACGAATTATGGTGCGGCATATTATGGGCACGCTGATGACGTTGGGAGGCAGGTGAATTATTATCGCGATCAATGTCACTTAAATCTAAAAGGAATTACAAAGGAATATATTTAATGGAAAAATTTAAACTTGAAGATTTGTATTTTAAATGAAATATTCAGTGTCTCAAAGCGAAATTTTTAATTAAATATAGAAAAGGAAAATTTTATAAAAAACTTTTTTCGTTATAATTTTTTTATCCATCTTACCTTCATCGTCTTTTCCCATTCTATCGTCCACTTCCGAAGCATTGTCATCACTTAAATTTTCAATATCCTCATCTTCATCCATATTTGTGCCATTACCACCACCAATTTCCCCACCACCACGACCACTGACTCGTTCTATACTATCATCGCGAACTAAATGGGCTGGGGAATGTATATCACTACGTTCGCTTCGTTCATCACAATTGCTACCCTGATCGGTATTGCCACCTGATTTAGAAAGATTTAATACAGGACTTTGGCGATTAGGAGAGCCTGAAATTAAAAAAGAATAAAAAGTCTTTAAAAAAATTAAGTAAAACCCGTTTTTTTTATTTACAAAAATAAAATAAAAATATTTCTATCTTTATAAAATGTAAAATTGTACTTACAGTTACGGGAGTTTAAATCACGTGGCTTTTGTTCAGTTCCGATAACTCCTCCACTAACACCACTCAAGTGCTGACGTTCATCGGTTCGTTCTTCGCGAAGTCTGGAAATAAAAATGAAAACCCTTTACTTAGAAATATTTTTTTAAGGAGAGAACAAATCTTGTATTTTTACTATCATAAGTAAGTTTTCGCAAGCAAGCCAGCGAAAGAATGGTATCATCCCGGTTGTACTACAGAATGAGAAGGGCTTGGTTTTGTCCCATTTGGCAGACATTTTTAGTTCTTTTCTAACTTTTTCATACACTCCTACAACAGGTAGAATGCCTAGGTAGTACTAAAAAGGAACCTAAGTGAACCCTTAGGCTACTCGACTTATTAGTCTAACCTCCTACCTGCTCAAAACCATGGAGTGAACAGTGAATGGCATAGTTACAGGCAGGATGCCACATGATCGGGCTAGATTTAAACAACATGATTTAATCAAAGAAAAATCAGTGGAAACGGCTTCTCACAAGGCACAGTATAATAATTTCATACTTCAAGACCATTTTCGTATTGATCGAGTACTAGGAGACTGTATTGATCACATGATAGTGAACTTTAAACTCTACAAGGTGGCATTCTTTTGCCCATTCTATGGGCTACCACGGTACAAAGTTTACTGAGAACCGTCACTACCTGAATATTTGAAATATTTTGCTACACAGACAATGCAGTTATATTTTTGAAATGAAAGGACCCAAAATCAGTTTGGTAGAAGGGCGGAAGACGCTCGGAATATTTCACATGACTGGACGCAGCGCTAGGGGCTAAAATTTCACTTCGGACAACAGAAAAATTTGTACTTTTACAAAGAAAACGAAAATTGAGTATTATGGTAAGCACCTGGGAGTTATCTTGGATTAGCAAATGAGTTGAAGACCCAAGGGCTGAGACCCCATTGTCCAAAGCTGGGTACACGTGGGTACACAGAAGAAATATCAAAACATGAAAATATGGGAATCCTACAAAAGCCCATCTTTCATGTTGCCTAGAAATAAGCGGGGCAATAAGGACCACTACAACGGGAGTATTACAGACGTACACTACGATAGGCCACTTGCTGCAAAACGCCTTCAGGCAGCAAGTAGAATGGCATCTAACCATCAATATTTTTATAGGCACTGAAGGGTTAAACGAGGACGGTCGAAATGTTTGATCATATACTTCAAGTAAAAGTCAAAACTAACTGCACTGCGACTATACGAGACTGTTCTTCTTAGACGGGACTCTGGCGCAGATGCCTGAATCAACGCTTTGATACAAGTATTACTTTAGGGCTGACAAAAGACTGGGGCTGGCCATCCTTGTTTTAAATCCGAAGACTAAGATCTACTTCCACCTTCCAGGCTGTACTACAATAGGAGGCCCGAGAAATCACGGAATGTTTGTCCTAGCTCAAAGCCCATGGAGGTTCAGCAGATATGAACGTTTGTACGGCATGAGCCATGAGTCGGTGAGAGCAACTACTTATGTCGGAGAGCACCAAATCCAGGACAGCATGGCAACGCAAGAAGATGATTTATGATAACGCGGAATATTGACTCCAGAACGCATTATATTGGTACCTTAGGGTTATAGGAAATGGAAGGGCGAATAATTGCCGACTTAAGCTAGAAAACGGTAGGCAGTTGAAAGAGAGGGCGGAAACAGCCCACAGGTCATTCTTAAATGATAAAACAGTTGGCAGAATGACAATAGTCAGGACGACCGAAAAAAATACTAAGGAAATCCCGAAAATAAAAAAACAAAACTTAAGGAAGATGATGAGTGTTCTGACGGATTACTCAAACCTACAAATACACTTTCATCGGACAGGGGTTACGAAAAACCGTGAATGCATGGCATTCAGAGAGAAAATTGAATAGATGAATTATTTCCTCTGCCACATTTTGCCAGGCCAGATCCCGATATCTTATGTTTTATGGTGTACCAGATGTGGCTCACTTGAGAGGTGTTATATGGGAAACGTTAGCAAAGTTCGTCCGTATCTAAGTAATTCTCATAAATTTTCCCCCAAATTATTTTTCCATTACTTAGTGTTCATAACAAGCCGATTACTGCGTTACTTAAAAAACTTTCTTAAAATTCTCCTCCTATCAATCGAACCTTAACAAATTCAGCTTAAATAAAACTACGAACAAAAAGTAATTGCTATAAAAAAAGTGGCGTTAAGCCTTTAAATGCACCATAAATTTTGAATTTCAGAAAATCATAATTTATATTTTTTTTATCTATAAAAGCTTGGCAATGCTTAAAATAAATTATGTAAAAAAATTAAAAATTGCTTACAAATATGGAGGACTAAATTCAATGTTTACTTAACAAAAAAGAATTAAAATCATTCATTCCTTAACACATTGTACAACAATAGAAAAACATCATCAATACAACTTACCTTTCTAAATGCTTAACAATATCCTCGTACGCAGCTCGACAATTCTCCCAAATACCAGATCTGGCCAAAGCATCCATGTTGGCCGCTGACATTCCACTTTGAGCAGCGGCTTTTAGCATTTGACTATCGGGGCGAGCGTGAAGACCATGTGGAGGCATGCCGGGTGACATAAGAGCCGAACCAGGATGGTGATTCATTTGCATAAATGCCATGTGATTGATGGGCGGGGGATTATAGCCATTGGCTAATAAGGGAGACTTTTCTAAGCGATTCATATCTGAAAGAGTTAATAAAAGCAAACTTATTGTATTGAAAAGTATAACGAGATTTTTTATATAAATAAAAATATACATTTTGTAGATTGCTTTAAGGTTTATTAATATTAAGGTAATTCACAAGGTATGTTATTATGTCTTAGATATTCTCATATTTAAAAATATAAACTGGCTTAAAGAAATTTTTCGTTTTTTTGAAAAATATTTTAGAGTTTTCAGAATAATATAACAATATGAATATATAAAATTATATTTGACCTAAGTATACGAATGCAACTATTGTATTTAACAGTTTTGTACGACATATTTCATTAAAATTATTGTAAATATATACAACATTTTTTAAAAAGAAGCACCCTTTTCTATTAGTGTACTACATGCATTTTTATAGAAAACTTGCTAATATATTTTAACGTCATATGTACATACATATAAGTAGTTACGATGTTCACATGTTTGTAAAAACAAAAATATTAAAATTGTTTTTAATACTTTAGTTTTTAAATTTTAAAATATTGCATGTTTGCAAATATATATACGTCTATACTTAAGGTACCTTCAGACTATAACACTAAGTATTAACACATGCCAAAAACTAATATAAAATTACAAAATATAATAGTGTAAAGGCAATATGTTAATAAATGTCAAAACTACGTAACGAAATTTGGCAGTACAATGAATGGTTCTCTTCATTTTTATAAATTTTCTAAACCATTTAACTTTCCATTTTATTAGAGTTTCATACATACATACAGCAGCACATAATTCAAATCAGGCATGGAAAACTAAAAATTTTATTTTATTTATTTTTCGTTTATTTATTATTGCAATATTTGTACCTAGAAAAATGTTTGAAATTAAAGTTTTTTATAAAGTTACTACATTTATAATAAAAACAATAGAGATTTTTACAAGGGGCGTGTTATAATTAAAATGTGGCAAATTCAATTTTTATTGTGGTCAAATCCATAAAAATCTGAGTGAAATTAACATGTTTTTCTGGACTATAAAATTATCAACCCAATGATTAATTTATTTTACTCACACAAATTAATTTTTAACCTGTTAGCTATATTTAAGTACTAAAATTAAGACATCGCAATATTAAGAAATATTTAAATACGCTTTTGTAAACGATTCGAATGAATATTTCTTTTCATTTAAAGTCATTTAAAACTATTTTTAAATATATTTTTTTAATGGCTAATTTGCCAGAAACACTTTATGGCCGAATAAAAATGTTTCAAAAAATAACATTTAAATGATAATATTCTTTACTTTATAGTCATAAATATGCACAGCTTAAATTAAGATTAAGCTTGAAACTAGTTTCACTTAAAAAAATATGCTACAGAATCGGTTTGCAATATTAGAAAAACAAATCTGTGTATGGACGTACTCATGGGGGAACTGCAACAAGAATGTATGTATTTTATAAAAATCAACAACATACATTGCCATTTCTGCTCCTTTTAATAAATAGGGTTTTGACGCGAAGAGAAATAAATTCTTATTCTATTTTGAGAGCATTCTTAACTAATCAGTTGGCTTCCAATTAAATTCTTTTAGGACTTTTTAAATTTACCTTTAAAATACTTAGATATGTATGTATGTATGTGCTTAAAAAATTTAATTTATATAAACTTTTTTGTTAAAATATTATTTTATTTTTATTTCTGTGACAACAAATTCTTGGTAAATAATTTATGAAGTGGTAGCGAAATTCCCTTTGAATTTTTGACTCATTTTTACTCTTTTTATAAACGTAATATGGCTCCAACCCATTAAAGAAAAGATTTGAAACGTGTGTCAAATTTCTTATGTGTATTAAAGTATCAGAGGCTAAAACTCTCTTCTTCTACACCATGTTAAGGTTTTTTAAAGTAATTTTTGAAAATGGTTTTGTTACAAAAAAAATGCCTGACAATGCTTTTAACAAGTATAAAAATTAAAAAAAAATATTAGAAAATCATAAAAATTTTTTTGGTTTTTTTAAATGAATTGTAAAGTTATAGCAAAGCTTTCTAGAGATCTATCAAATGTATTCAAAATTAATTTTACAATTTAACAATTAAAAGGAAACTACATTTTATACTTTGGGAAAATTCATTGGTTAAACTATTTGGAAGAAAAAAATAAAAAAGTATTAATGAAAACGCATTCCAGAATATATATTGTTTAACATTTGACCGACCACCTGCATCTTAAAAGGCTAGGCCTAAGCAATTTTTAAAAGCAAACTTGTAAAATTCAAAAAATTAACCTTAAAACCACTAATATTGAACGAATTTAAAAACACTTTTCTTTCTTACAACGAATTAAAAAAAAGAAGTAGAAATAAATGGCCACTCTGCATAGAATGCATTAGTATTAAATTTATACGAATTACTACGCTTACCATCCCTGATAGTAACATTAACAGCTGCTTATGGATTATACAAATTTTGATTTTATTTTAAAATTTGGTAGTGTGGACACAAAATGTAGAGCGCAATATTTCCTATTTGATTTTTTGACAGTTAAACCAAAAATCATTTTATTTTATTTTCCCTCTAAATCCAATGAAAATCTAAACACTTGTAGAATAGTGTGAAGGTACCTTTAGTAATATTTAAAGGCCAAACAAACAGCTACATTTTTACATACTTTGTTGACATTTTTATTAGTAGTTTCAGGGTTATTTCAACCATTTTCCCTTTTTGATGAAGTTTTGTTTTGGCCATATTTCTTGTGCGTGTTTCAGCATTAAGTACGTCATTGCTACCCGACTGCTTAAACCGCAAAAATATGGTCGAATAGTTTTAAGCAAATTATTTTTATCTCTTTAAGTAAAAAAAGTATCGTGGTAATTGCATTTTAATATTTTTAATTTGTTTTGAATTTAGTTGTCTTTGGGGGAGGTTTTAAACGAAATAAAACTATTAAAAATTTATTGGTTAATTTTAAAAGTAGTTTAAAATTTAAAAAAATTCTGTCATTGATTAGACCTACATGGATAAAAAGTTTTATTGAAAAGAGAATTAATTGCTGTTTGCCACAGTAGATTATTTAGCAGTGTGCTAGTGTGTCAGTAGAGAAAATATATTTTTACTCTAAATAATTCCGAATATTTGACTGGTTCTTGTGTAAATGATATTATTTAGCTGGTGAAAAAGTTTGCAAATATTTTAAGTTGTATTGTTTTAAACATTGACTCTAACAGTTACTAAAAACGATATGCTCTCGGCATTGTGCCTGTCCCAAAAAATTTACTTAAAGTTGCTTCTACACGGGACAGGTTATATATATTTTTTGCTTACTTTTGTAATTATTTATGGTGCTGTTAATGGCTATCTGATTAGAATGCTGGTATGACCATAGCAAAGAACTTGTCAGGCTAGCCGCTTTACTTTTCTATATAGTTTCACGGTATGGTAGAAAGGTCTGACAGACTTCATTGTAAAATTACCAAATTTTTTAGGTCACTCTTAGTAATAACCCTTGGATGTTTGGAGAAGTTCTGAAAGACTGTATGAACCGTATGTGGCGTCTAAATACAGAGGTAACAAAAGGAGGCCTTATCGAAGTCCGGGTGACTGGAGCATGACCAACCAAACAGAGCTCTTGGTGATTTTTGAGGCAATATTATTTTAAAATGAATTCTATGAAGTTTCAAAAGGCTCATAAGAACGATCGGACCCAGCCGATATTTTTTCTATAACTAATATCATTTGGTTTTATTAAGCAACGCCATTGTGACGGGTGTGACCATTTTCTCACATTTTTAAAATTTTAATTTTATAAAAAGCTTTAATATCCAAACATGCTATGTTTTGAATGTCCGATTGCAAATGGACACTGAAAGAATATTTGCGAGAAATGTGTGTCAATTGGTCGGGGCAATCGTTCTGCTGCTGGTACACAACATGAAATGTACAAAAAGTTATTGGTCGAGATCGGTTCAAAGGCATACCTCAAGTAACTGGTTTAAAGGTGTTAAAGAAGTTTAGAAAAAAAAAAGATATACTGGTCCCCACATATATACATACATCTGTTTAGACATCCGCACACACATACGTAAAGACATACAAAGCCAAGATGTCTGGTGGCAAAATTTATTTTTAAATTCGATTTCAAAAAGTATTTAACGGTTAGAAGCGAGGTAGGCGCCGCTAGAAATATCGATTGTGGGGATTGTCAGTCACGATGTCGCAGTGGTCAAGTGAGCTTCGAGCATTCGCTGTGGAGACATTTTTTAAGAGTAATGATTCTTACGTAATTGTTCGTCGACAATTTTGTTTAAAGTTCGGCATTCGGCGAATACGTGATGGACAGAGTGTAAATTTAATTTGTCCGTGGGTGCAGAGATTCCGCGCTACTGCTTCGGTTATAAATATCCCACGGCCAGGGTCTAGTCAATCTTCAAGAACTCTGGAAAACATTGAACTGGTTAAAAGCAGTTTACGAGAAAATGCGCGACTTTCTATACGGAAAAAGGTATCCTGAATGGGACTTCCATGAGCTATTATTCATGAAATTTTAAAAAACCAATCTTTTAAAATTCAAATCGTTCAAGAACTAAAAGAAACTAATTTTGAATAACGCAAAAATTTTTGTAAAGCGATGGTGGAGCGTTTTCGCACTATAAATTCCGTTTTTGAAGCGACGAGATTCGTTTGCACTTAAACGGCCACGTCAAACAAAACTGCCGTTACTTATTTCCAAGAACCCACATCTATCGATTGCAATATTAGAACCATTGCATTGACCTAAGGTAACTTATCCACGCCTGAGATAGTTGGATTTTTTTTTTAAAACTCTCCAGGCCAGGCGAAGAATGTCAACGATGAAAATAATCAACGCAAGATTACGTATTTCTTTTTGCCAAACCTGCGAGCTTATTTATCGTACTCTTCACACAACTGGTTTTAACAGGACGGGTCGACTGCAAATACAGCCAGAGCTTCGATGGATATGCTTTGCGAAAATTTCCATCAAACACTGATCAATCGCTTTGGCCACCGAGATCGCCCGATCTAACTCCCAAGGATTTTTTTATGGGGCTATCTTAAAGAGAGGATTTATAATGACAAATGGCTTAATTGAACCAAGTTTACTGCAGCGTGTTACACAGAACACAAGGCTCTATTTTGAGCAGTGTTTTCCTTAAAGAAAAATCGGCATTTCCATTATATCATTTAATGCTCATACTAAAACTTTATGTCAACCATTAGGTTTTTTATTTAAGTTTAAAAATATAAATTTGTCACCAGACACCCTATAGCTTGAACAGGAACTTAAACAATTAATGCAAAGGGGGTTATATAGGATTCGTCTGTAACCCATTCTGAGGAAATAGTTTTGAACCAATTACGCCCTGCAAAGACAACGCAATGTAAAAATGCAGGTTCCCATCATATAAATGCTGATGGTCATAGGCAACAATTTCGCCTTCCCTTCCACCGCTGATTTATTTCACCCCATTTTTCACTAAAACCATAAGAAAATATTTTTGCTTTTTGCTTTTGCAATTTCTGAACTATTTTGTAGTTAAATGGTGTTAAAATTGGCAGAAAATTCACTGCGCCTATTCAAGTGACGCAATAATAATTTAAATTTTTCGTTGCAATTATAAAAAGAAGCAAAAAATTTGTTTCACGGATTTTTTCGACTTTACCTTGTTTACACTATATCTTTTATATGTTAAACTTTTAATTTAAGATACAACACAATCCTCTTCATAAGTTATCTTAAGAGCAAAACGATTAAATTTTTTGGACTAAACCTTTGTAGCAGACATCTGCCCGATACCTTTTCTAGTGCTTGCGGTTAAACATTTATATTTTGCCTAAGGCGTAAATGATGGCCTTCTTCCGTATGACTTAAAATCCCTTTGGAAATATATAATTCAAGAAAACAACTTTTTCTTAAAAATATTTCATGTGGAAAAGTTTGTTTTAATACTCATTCATGAATAGGTTCACGGCTGGTGGTATTTAAGAACAGGTCTGAAATGGTTTCAAATATATGAAAACGCTTATTTCTAAGAAATAACCTTAAAAGAACTTGTTTTATCATAGAACAACCATAAAGGTTTTATTACCATCCAAGATTATTTTCTCAAGAAAAAAAACACATTTCCCCTACTGATTCGTAAATCCTTTACTTTAAGATTTGTCTTCTGTTAAAAAAGGTTAAATTTAAAAGCGAAGCTGAGTTTAATTTTGATTAACCCTCTTGGAAAAAAGTTTATTTTTGTGATCGTCAAGGATTTGATTTAGAAACTGAATATTTGAAAAAGCACAAATTTTGATATTGAGATATGTATGACTTTTTGTTATTCAGCGTGCGATATGTAAAGAAGAAATTAAACAGACATAAAACACAAGCATTCGTAAACCAATAATCATAAGAACTTAAAAAAAAAAGAAAATGAAATTATTTCAAATTACAATACAACCATTATCAAGTCAAAAAGACAGACAGACATTCATACAAATCATAAAAGACAGGCAGGCAAATAACACACATGACGTTGCATACAATTCATAGCCGATAATGGTGGACTCTTTACAATAACATCTAGTTTTTTTAACGTTCCATTTCAATATGAAATATAACCATAATTCGGGGGTTTAAGGCACAACCACTCAGCGATTAAAGTTTATAATTTTCGTTTTGTATTGAATATAAAAACAGGATTTTAGAAAAGTTTCTTTTTCAAACCTTAAGGAAATAAAGAAATCGTGCTTAAGTTAACAAAGACATGCAACAAATACAGACAGAAAAAATATGAAATAATGAAATGTGCAACGATTTGATTTGTTTTGTATTCAATTGTACTGCTGCTTACGACAATTGTAGGTTATCGTTGCAAATAAATTGTGTAACTTGCCAGTTGCAACCATTATCATCATCGATATCAGCATTTCAAATCTTCCTTCACTTTACATTGCCTAACATTTGTTTAAATGAACTCAATACTATGCCCCTATATATTCAATTTTAATTTTAAAATTGTTTCGTTTCTTTAATTTCTAAAATGATTTTTATTCTGATTTGCTCAATTTCACAACAAGAAAAAGAAGTCTTAAAATAATGGTTGCAGTATTTTCTTCAGTTGGATTTTGTATTTATTTCCTAAAGGTTGTTTATGAAATAATTTTAAAATAATACCAGACAATCGAATTGGCATCAAACTGTTGTTGATAAATGTAAAAGGCCTTAAGTATCAAATGTTTTTTACAGAGGCCAAAAAGAAAATAGCGTTTTAAAATTAAGTCAGTAAAATAATGCAAATGGGCTTTCAAACGCACATTTTCAAACCCAATATGTACAAGCTTGAATCGCGGTAAACACATGCCCACGCTTTATTAAAGAAACCACACTAAGGTAGGGCAATGTTCATAAATATCCTTACATAAGGACTTAAGACCGCTTATGTTTTTAAGAACAATTTTACAGGTAAAAATTGGGGGCAATGCGCTGAATGCAAATTAAATTGCTTCTTATGCCTGTTAAAAGTGGTGATAAAAATATCGAAAGCCTGCGTCGCATAAGTCCCGTTGACAACAAAGTAAATATTTTTTTGTTCAAAAGTGGTCCAACGGGTAAGAGGTCCTTAAGGCTTAAAAATGTATACCCGGATTTCATTTTAATTTTCCACCAACAATAATTTTAAACATACCCACCAGCCTCGCCTATACGATAGTCTAACAAATCAGTGTCATTACATAGAAAAAAACTAAAAATAAAAACTTACTCTCAATTACCAAAATTATTGAATCAATCAACAAAATGTTGATATTTGCATCTATTGTAAAAACTGAAAATTAGCAATTTTTTATTCAATTTAAATACTTATAAGATTATAATTACTTAAACTACTAAAACTAGAGCTTACTAAAAACACTTTAATTGCTTGAAGTAATTATATGTGCTCGGCTGGAAATTAAACTTGGTGTGCGAGCGCTCTAATCAGTGCAACACGCCATCATGTAGAAATGCGACGCATTTGATTATTTTAATCATATTTATGGTAATTACATTCTTCCAAATAAGTTATATATTGCAAAACCTGAAAAACATGATTTTTTAGAATATAACTTCAAACAACTTAATTGCTTGAATCAATTACCAAGGTAATTTTTTTTAACTTAACGCATCAAGCATACGTTAATGCAAAACAAAAACAAACAGAAAGTAGAAAGATAAAAATTAACAGAAAACAAAAAAAGAAAAAGAATTATTTCCCAATCTAGCAATGAACCTGGCACCGATTAATTTGATTAAAAGGTGATTTTTTTTAATTAATACATTAATAAAAAAAAATATGTCCAAATAGTTTTTTTTAGAAGTTTATTGCTGATTTGCTTACATCACAGATAACTGCATTAATCATTCGCCCGAAACTACGTTACTGGTCACAACATTAGGTGGTCTAAAACAACCATAATCACCACTTGTACAACGATGTGACCTAACCAATAATCAGCACCAGTATCAGTACCAGGGGCTGGCACCTCTTTTTCCGACAGCTTTACAAAGTTGTGTGGCGATACAGTTGTATTTGTGGTACTTATAGCCGAAAAGCTTTATTGCGGGAGGACAGTTATATCTATCCCTCCTTCCCCCCTTGAATCCACGCCTGGTATAGAATAATTATATAGGTATTAAAATAGTGTTTAAAGTGTTAGTACCACCTAAACCATTCTCTTAATTTATAGAGCGGGATTCCTTGGAAATTATTACCCCTAATGGGCACTCAGCCAGACGGACAGACGGGCATGCTATAGTCGAATCGGGGAGTGATTGCGACTGTACCAGTATACTTAAAATTGGGCCTCGGATTATTGTTTGTAAGTGATATAACCATCTGCACAAACAAATAATACCCCTACCTACTCAGCAAAACCTTTGCTTACCTTTTAAGTTAGCGAGTAATATTGCAGATGAAGAAACACTAGTTACTTTTTGACTGAATAACTAGCTATTTTTGCTTGAGTTGTCCAGTTTATTTAAGTCCCTCGCTTACAAATGTGCTTACAAAAAACAATCAAGTAACTAGTCATCAAGCATTAACTGAACATTTTAGGGTTTTAAAACAAAAATGTTTTACAAAGTATTTTCCAGGAATTTTTTTTTTCATTCATAACTCTAAATGTAGTTATTAGCGCCCTTACCAAAATGTAATTATTCTGTAGTATCGACCTCATAACCTTGTAACCTATAAAATAATGAGAGCCCATTACACAATTTCAAATATATTTCATTGGGTCCCTTCAAAAGTAACATTTTTATGTTATTTTTGAAAATCTACTGCAAGGTTGTCATAAACCAATATCGTCATCTTTAAAAAAAATACCGTGATAGGAGCAAGGGAAGCGAAAGTCCCATACAAACTATTAATTTTGTGAATATATTATAAAAAAAAATTTTAAAGGAGAAGTGAGAATAGTAGTCACCATAGAAGCAGGCAATTGCTCAAAAACTATCAAAACTATTGCATCTATCGATTTCAAACCTGCTACAAAATAATTTTATTATGATGTGCGCATTTTGGGTAGGAGCAAGAGGTGTGGTAGCCCCTATACAAGCAGACGATTATATAAAGCTTGTAATATCCTTTATCTTGAACCAATTACAGCAACGACTTTTAGCCCTACACAAAGTAGTTTTGTTTTGATAATTACATTTTGAAAAGATCTTAGCTATACAAGTTCACTTAGGATACAAAATAAAATGTAAAAGATATATCAACACAAAAAAAATTAGAAATCAATTTTAATTAAAAAATTTGTTGATTTAATTAAAAAAATATTTAGATTACAACCTTTTTTTTAGCATATATTTTATTATTGAATCTTCGCTTAAGCGAACTAACAATAAGTATTCAAATCTTAAAACTAAGTAATTAATACTAGTCCAGTCAGTACCAGACCAAAATTAAAGTTCTCACAATAAAGATTACAACCTATCAAAAAATTTGAATATTCAACTAAATAATTTAATTAAAATTTTTAATTAAAAAATTAATTAATCGATTGAACCAAGTCACAAATAAGTCTAGAAGTAAATTAAAGTATTAATTGAATTATTATATAAAAAAAAATTTCAATTACGGTTTTAAATAAGCTTAAAACTTCAATTCTTAGCTTAAGAGCGGTACATGCTTTTAAGGATTTAAAACTAGTGTTGTCAAAAAACCGGCTTTTTTTAAAACCAGTTTTCCGGTTACCCGAACTTCAAAAAACCGGTTAATCGATTTACCGCCCAAAAAAAAATTCTGAGGACCAAATATGTATTTTATCCAAATAAATAAAACACAGTTTGACTTTATATATTATACATACTTTTAGAAAAACAGCTAATATATTTATGTATATTATTTCTTTCTTGTTTTCTCCAAATTTCTTACAAATTTCATTTACTAAACACACAAACAATAATTCACAGCGAAATAATAGCACTAGCTGATAACAGTGCGGTAAACACAAAAATAAAATAAGGAAAATTGACGATTTCCACAGACATAAAAAAACCGGTTAACCGAGGGGAGAAAACCGGTTTCTTAAAAACCGGATATATAGCCCAAATCCGGTTTTTCGGTTAACCGGTTAACCGAAATTGACAACACTATTCAAAACATAACTATGGTGTAGGGAATAATGTGGTCGCTTTTGACCAGGTAAAATCTTTTATTTCCTATAAAAAGTTTTAAAAAGAAATAATTTTTTTAGCTTGAAAAAATTTCAAAATACAGCCTTTAAAAAGGATTATAAAAAACATATGTATACTATGATTTTCAATAATTTAATGGATTTTTTTGAGACTGCATTAATTTTCAATATCAATTTATTTGACACATCAGCCACGCCTACTTTTATTTCTGCTTGATCAACATAAAAGTAACATTTTTTTAATTTTTTTACACACTAATGTATGCAATGATTTGTTGAAATTTATATATTTCTCTAAAACATTAATTGCATTGTTTTTATTGATTTACAAATTACAAGATTATAATTCATTTCTTTTTTTTTAAGTTCTTAAGAAGTCATGAGAATGATGAGTAAAAGAATAAAACTACTTAACACACATTTGAAATTATTTAAGAATAACAAAAACTGTTTAGTCATGGTGGCTTTTTGGCGGCACAAAAATTGAAACTGGTATTTTGTATTTTTTTTTAACAATTTTTTTTTTATAAATTGTAATTTGAACAAAAAAAAAATAAGCGGTTTAGTATTTTTTTTTTGTAAGAGCATAAAGATTAGAGGTGTTAAATTTTTAATGAAATGGCAAAATTATTTTGTACAAATACATACATACATGTGAAAATATGAAAATACACATACAAACACTTTTTAATTTTAGTTATATTTGTATATGATATACTTTCTGGACTTACCACTTATATGACCGTTTTCATAAGGGTAATCACCATTGTCGAGGCGATGCTTTTTCAATTGTGGATGTTGGCTTAGATGGGTGGGTGGCAAGGATAATCCCACTGGTCCACGTTTTGGCGGTCTACCCGGTCTGGAACTGCGGAATTGCAGAGAGTTACTGTTTGGATTAAATGCAATTGTTTAAATTTAATTAGTAACGCAAATTAGCTTTCTACGTTTTTCTTTTCTATTTGAAGAGAAAATTTTTATTATATTTTAGGATTTTATTAAGGATTAATACGAATTCAGGTTTAATGTCAATATTAATATTATAAGTCCTTGTTTTTGGTTTTAGAGCACAATCATACATTTTTAAATTTTTTTTACATTTTTCTAGTAAAAAAATGCAAATTTGCGTTACTTTATTGTAAAAAATAACTAAAAATGTTTGAGGGGTGTTAACAGGTTACAGAATTGTTTAATTCACAATCTATTGCATATAAACTGTCTTAACTGTCGAAGTTTCTACAACTTACTTTAAGTGCAATCGGTTGTGAATTAAACATTTCTGCAAAAAATATTTGCGAAAGTATTTTTTGAAAAATTATTAACACCCTTAAAACTGTTTTTTACTAAAGAGTTTTTATAGCGATTTTAGTTTTTAAATTTTAATTAACATATGTAAATATTTTTTTAATGTATGGGGCATTTAACGTGAAGGGGGCAAGAACCCCTTAGTTTTGAATAAAATCCTTAAACTATACTTAAGCAAGTGTAAACCATAGTTGCTAGAAAGCTTTTGTCCAATATCGTCAAATTTTTAGAAAAAAATCGCCAAAATCTACAAAAAAGTTTTTATAATTGTCAAAGTTGATGGCTTTAGTTACTTATTTACTTAATAATAATAAAAAACCGGGAACACAATGCTTACAGGAGATTCTTTAAAAGGTAAATTTCATCATTAAAAGTAAAACAAACTACAAAAATTGTTACAAGTTCAGGCACAAGGAGTTTTTCTTATTTAAAAAAAAAATAAGTTTTCCTTACAGAAATAATTTTAAGGGAACCTGTTTTTAACATTTGTTGTAGATATACATATACATAGTTTTCTGATAACAAAAAATATTCTAAAGTTGTCTTTGGTACTGTAGAGTATTATGCTGAAGGACCTTTAAAGACCTTTTATTTGGTACCAATATTTGGAAAGCGAAAATGCTATTGGTAAGTAGCGATAGAAGGACAGAAAATTCACAAATATTTTCTCTTAAAACACTTCCTATATCTAGTTTTACATAAAATACCTACTGCGTGTATTAGTAAAAATCTAAATTTTTTTGTTTTAATATAAAATTTCGAAAGAATGTTTGTTTATTTTAGCTATGACGGGCAACTAATTTTATGATATAATGATATTTTAGTCCTATGTGTAACAAAATTTCTACACTTGGGCATAAAGTTGCCACTCTTTTTTTAATCGTCAAGTTTTGGGTAAAAATCGTGCAATCGTCGGAAACAAATTTTTTGGACGAAATACCGTTATTTTCGTCTAATCTGAAACAATAAGTTCTTAAATTAAGGATTTTAATCTGGAAATTATCCGAAATAATAACGAAAATATGTAATTACGATCCGTTCTCAGGCTTCCTTCAATCAAGTCTATTTGGTTTAACTTGGAAAAATTAAGCAGGAAAAACTCGTTGTTTTTTTTATTTATTTTTACAATAAAAACAAAGTATCTCAGTGACCTAGATGGTAGCGCGCTGGTGCTACAGTTCGGAGAGTCACAAGTTTAAATCCCAGGTACGGAAAGGCAAATATAAAAAAACATTTTTAAATGCTCCGTTAGTCTAAAAAATTACTTTTCACTTCTGGATCAATCCCTTTTATGCTTAAGCATATCTTTTTAAAGATCCACCAAGTAGGGTTTTGAACTTAAATCGATCCTTTTGTGGCTAAAATGTGGGTAAACGTAAAAAATTTTTGCAAACATAAATCGTACTGGGTTTTAGAAACTCCTACGCGGTTTAAGAAAATCCATACTCACCGTATTTTTAACACCGCTAGGCTGTGCCGAAACTTATATACCCTTCACACTTATCTTTTTATATACCCGGCCATCTGATTTAGTCGAGTTCTTTCGTACTGCAAATATTGTAACGAAAATACTTTGTGCAGGGTTTAAAGTCGATAGCAATCCAAGTTTTTTTAAATAGAAAACTTTACAAAGTTTTAACGTTTGTATGTCAAATAGAAATACAATGTAGAAGGTTTGAGGTTGAGAATTTTAAAACTTTTCGACATTTTTCGTTTTAAAAGTTTAATAAAAGTTGTTTATATATGTGGGGGGTTCCCCTCCCCATGCTACCCACAAACTATTTTTTTCCAATATGTATGAGTTATTTAAACATTACTTTAAGAAGAATATTCGAGGTCGATAGCAGTTATAGGTTTCCAGATGTAGCGTTTTAAAAAATTTAATAAAAATTGTTTATTTATAATTGTGGGCTCCCCTCCCTCAGCTTCTAACCAAATAATTTATTTCCAAAATGTAAGCCTTATTGTCTAATTACTTCTTGTAGAACAATTGATGTCGACAGCTATTATAGTTTCCGGGATATAACGAATCGAAAATTAAATAAAAATTGGTCATTTGTATTGGGGCTAACCCTAGTCCTGCTCTTATCCAAATAAATTTTTTCCAAAATGTAGGTCTTATGGTCCTGTTACTTTTTTTAGAACATTTGAAGTCTCTAGCTATTATAGTTTCCGAAATAAAGCCTCTCGAAAATTTTATAAAAATTGTTAATTTGTAGGGAGCTACCCCTTCCTCTGCTCCTATCTAAAAAAAATCCAAGGGGCTACCCCTTCTTCTGCTCATATTCAAAATTTTTTTTTTCACAAAACGTAGATCCTATTGTCCAATTACTTTAAGTAGAACATTTGAAGTCGATAGAGGTTACAGTTTTCGAGATAAAGCGTATCAAGAATTACATAAAAATGTCCTATTTGTATTGGGGCTACCCCTTACTCTGCTCCAATTACTTTTTGTAGAACATTTGAAATCTCTAGCTGTTAGTTTCCGAGATATATCGAATGAAATATTTCACAAAATTTGAACAATTGTAAGGGAAATACCACTTTCCCTGGTTCTATGTGAAAAAAATTTTTCCCTAAATCAGATTCCTTTCTTCAAAGCATTCGTGCCAAGTTTTGTGGCAAGACTGACTATATTTACTGAGATATATGGGGATATATTCACAGATTTTATACTAAAAAATGGGTTATTTTGGGGTTTAGCTTATATCTCGGTCAATATGAAACCGATTTCGCTGATTTTAAATAACGATTGTCTCACGGAAATTTCTGGTTTTTTTATACTAAAACGTTTTTTGTGCAACTTCATTTGAGTCCGGAAACTTGATTTTAACAGACACACAGACGGACAGACGGACATGGCTATATTGTCTTTCCTATCTGTAAGGATCCAGAATATATACATTAAATCGGGTCTAAAGTGAATACATATTCTAGAAATTACAAATGTAATGGCAAACTGATACCCTTATCACTATGTGAAAGGTATAAAACGAATACTTACTTCATTTATTTTTTGTGTGTAGTTGTATGTGTATGTTTTTACTCAAAAATTTTTCTCGAACTTTTAAAACCTATAATAGCGAGCGAAAACAAATTCGCTAAAAGAAAGAAAAAGAATTTTTATCTAAATTTCCCTGGTGTAGTTGTCCACTTAAAGTAAAATGCTCCATATACCTGCTATAAGTACCACTAATAATAGAAAAACAATTTAGTGCTATGAGTTTCATTAAAATATATACCATCAGTGAACATTTAATCATTCTCTTTAACAATTTAAATCATATTCACGATATTTATTTACATTTTAGTTTAGTTAAATAATATTTTTCTTTAATTTACTTAACTGCAGGAAATTCTGAAAATACACACACACGATCGCTCTAGCAACTTGGTTATTTTTCGACAATATTTAATTTATATACCAAACGTATTAAGATAATATATTTTTTCTAAAAAACTCATTGTGTTCTATTCTAATATTTGTTAAGAGATTTTTTCACTTTTAAATGTAGATTCATACGCGTAAGAAAAATGTTTTTTTTTAATCTTAAACAAATAGTTAAAAAATTTATGAGTTTACTTTAAAGCTAATTTTTTGTTAAATAAATATGCTACTGTATTTTTATATTATCATTAAATATTTTTTTATTGTTTAGTCTTAAATATAATTACTCTACTTGTACATATTTGTTAAGAGCAACAGTATCTGTCTGGCTACCGTATAAATATTTAAATAATGTATGTTTTTGGCAAATATTTATTAAAACTACTGGCAGAAACAAAGATTTCCATAGTTTATTTAGTTGTTTTATATTTTTTTTTTTTGTCGCATATGACTAAATGATTACAGATCTCAGCAGCTAAACAGAACTTTTAAATTTTTTAATTACAAGACTAAGGGGTTTCTTCTTTTACTAAAGCGCCTTTATTTGTTGAAGGTTACATTTTTTATGAAAAGTCTTTTTTAATTACTATGTTTTTGTGTAAGTATGTAATGAAAAATTTTTAAAAAGATGGCAATAAAAAGACAATTGCCACAAAAAAAACGGACAGAATACCGAATCACAACTGACATTATTAACTTTAATATGGAACAATGACATGTGGTTACAAAAAACCACTAAGAGACGGCTGTGATAAGGGAGCTTAAACTTTTTATTCCATTTAAAATTTAATTTTTTTTTAAGCTCAAATATATTGATCTCGAAAATGTTGCATTAAAAAATTACCCCCAATAGTAAGGGTGTTAGCACAACTCCCAAAATCGCCATGATTTTTTATTTTATAAAAAATTGACAACACTTATTTAGTACAAATTGTCATTTAAAAACATGGCAACATAATTAATAATTTTTTCATTTTTTTAACGAAGCTTGTAATTACCAAGTTAAGTTCTGGCGCCTTCGCCATTTTCTGTTAATCTTTGCGAGGTGACGTAGCACTTCTTGGACTTTAGAATTTTATATTTTGTATTCCAGTAATTTTCAAACCAAAAAGTATGTACTTATTATTATTAACTAAATATTATTTCCTAATGAATTATTTTGTTTCTTCAAGGAATTTTAATATAAATACATTTGCATAATAAATTAAGTGTTTTATTTGCATTTGCGTTTTATTCAAAATCCATTGGAAATTGCTGGCTCGGCCTTTGCCTTTTCAACAAAGGGTATTGTGGATTTTTCAGGTAATTGTACCCCCAAATATAATAAGCCAACACCCACTTTCGATTATACCAATCTACTCAGAAACACTTCCCTACTTAGTCTGCCCGTCCCTCTGGCTGGCTGTCTTATGCTTTTGAAATACCAGTTTTGCTGAATTTATGTAGTTTGGCGAAAACACAAATTGTTATCTAAAGTTTTCATAACTTAAAGTGCTTTCACGCAAAATTTGACAAGATATTTGTAAAATACATATCGTGTGAAAGCACTTTTAAGCGCCATAAAACTCATATTATATTTAGTGGGCTAGAAATGACGAAGAAAAATGTGATCTGTTCGCAAATTATTTTAAAAACGTGTTCACTCCCAATACTTGCACAGATGTGAAGGAATTACCGACTGTTGTTGCCAGACGTCCTTTAGAAATACGTTTCCGATTTACAGATGTTGTAGAGGCTATTGCTAACCTAAATGGTAAAAAAAGCTCCTGGCAACAAAATGCTCTTAGAGCTACCTTTTACGGCTAAAAGAATAATTCTTTTTATTTTTAACGCAATAATTCGGCTTGAACATTTCCAGCCTATATGGAAAATTGCCTTAGTAAAGATGATTCCTAAGCCTGACAAAGATCCTTCAAAGGTAGAGTCTTATAGGCCTATAAGTTTGTTACCCACAATGTCAAAATTGTTCGTAAAATTGCTTAGGAACAAGCTGACTCCGATCCTGAATGAAAACAACTGCATTTCAGATCACCAATTTGGCTTTAGAAGTCAACATAGCACAATCGAACAAACTCACACACTGGTGCAGGTTATAAGAAAAACCTTTGAGGAAAAGAAGTACTGCTCCGTGCTTTTCATTGATGTCTCTCAAGCTTTCGATAAAGTATGGAACGAAGGCCTGTTAAACAAACTAAAGCTTAACCTTCCAGCTAATATTTTCAACCTATTGAAAAAATACTTAACCGGTCGACAATTTATGATCAAAGAGGGAAACCAAATAACTTCTTCTCAACCAATAGGGGCTGGTGTACCTCAAGGGAGTATACTAGGTCCAGTTCTGTACTTGCTTTACACGGCAGATATGCCAACCAATAGTTTTACACACACGTCGACATTTGCTGATGATACTTCTTTCCTAAAGAGACTTCGAACCAACTGCAATAATACGTAACCCAAATAGAGAAATGGGCAAAATTATGGGGAAAAAAAATAATTGAACAAAAATGTACCCACGTAACTTTTACTTTACGCAAAGAAACGTGCTCCCCAATCACTATTAACAACCATATGGTGTCTCAACGAACCGAGACAAAATATCTTGGTATTCACCTGGATCGCCGCCTCACATGGAAGCCTCATATAGATGCGAAGCTGACTCAAATGAAACTTAAAGCTGCTCAAATCCACTGGCTAATTGGTCAAAACTCTGTGCTACGTCTGGATTGTAAACTTCTACTCTACAACTTGATCTAAAAACCAATTTGGTGCTACGGTATACAATTATGGGGCACTGCTTCCTCCTCCAACATAGAAAAAATACAACGTCGTCAAAACAAAATTCTGAGAATGATAACTGGTGCTCCTGGGTATATTAAAAACAGCAACATCCATAAGGATCTAGAAGTTCCACTAGTAAAAAGCTAAATCCTAAACTATGTGGACAAGTATTTAAATAAGCTGAAAACACATCCAAATCCGCTCGCTCGAAGCATCCTGCAACATAGTGGGCGCACCCGCCTAAAAAGAAGGGATACTATTGCTTTTAGATACAACTTTTGAAATTAGTTATCTTTATTGTGAGAACTTAAATTTCAGTCCGGTACTGACTGGACTAGAATTAATTACTTAGTTTTAAGATTTGAATACTTATTGTTAGTTCGCTTAAGCGAAGATTCAATAATAAAATATATAAAAACAAAAGAAAATAAAAAAAAATATTTAGTGAAGCCAGTCAAAGGATGGCTCTAAATGCCAATTTTTTTAACCCCAAAATCAATTAATTAGCCCAGAACAAAATAACTTAAAGTGCATTTCCCAGCCGAGGGTTATAGCGAAGCCGGCGGATCGAATTCACTTGAGTTTTTCCGGCAGTTGGCCGCCTGTCCGCAATACTGTTCGTTTGAAGAATAGTTTCACGTTAGTGAAATCTTATTTGTTGATACGAAACTTTTTCGAACTTTACATATTTTAATTGGGAGTTATTTCAGTTGTGTTAGGACTTATTTTATTAGGGATTATATTAATTTTTCCATGTTAGAAGTAATTGATTTTTTCTAAGAGTTATTTTATTTGAAGTTATTTAATAGTATCGAAAAATATTCTTAAAATGTAGTCGCTACCTGCTGTCAGCTTAACGTTATAAAATAATTTTAATGAAGAAATATTCCTTTTCCATTAAGGAAACCTTATGTACTTAAGTAGAAATTTTTTTAGTTAAATATTTCAACAAATTAACAGTTTTTTTAACACAAATTTTTAAGTTTTTTTTGTTTTTCTTTAGACTGCAAAACGTTTTTTCCAAAACGTTTTTTTTTCTTGGCTACAATTATTATTTCCAACAGCTACTAACAGGTTTTACAGTAGTCTGCTGTATTCCAACAAAAAAAAAACAAACAAATTTTGTATTTACAAGATACATTTCGCTAGTAAACAACACATTTTTTTGGTTTTTGCTTTTAAATAAAACTAAAACGTTGTATGTATAACTAGTAATTTTATTAATTTATTATTTCTCTTAAGAGATTTTGTATTATTTTTGGCTTTCAGCAGACTGTCAAATATGACAGGTTGTTGTTTTCTTTTCATATTGCGTTTTGAAAAATTGTTAAATTGTAATTGAAAATATGTTTTTCTCAAAAGTAAAAATTAATAAAAGATATTGGAAAATTATAACAATTTTATTAAGTTAAACATTTTGAGAATTGGCATTTTAATTATGCTTTAAAATTTAATTTAGTTTAAATAACTGAATAGAACAAAATTTTTAATTTATTTTAAAATTAAAACGAACAGGAAAAAGGAAACATAAAAGTTTCTATTTCTCATTTCAAAATTCAAAATCTGTCAAATTTAACTACAAATTTTAACCCAATACAAGTTTCCATAACTATGGTAAGCGAATTTTTTTATTCTTTAAAACACTCTTGTTATCTTACGGCAAATATTTATTTGATAACAACACAGAACGTTAAATGATTTAAAACAAAAATAAACAAATTGTTACAAGTGCCAACATTTGCTTAAATATTGTAAAATATAAAGAACAGAACAGTAAAAAATTTGAAATGTTTAACAAATCAAAATAAAAATGAAAGTTAATAAAAGCAAAAAAATTTCTATATAAAAAATTTAAAACTTTTTCGCGTTTGCTACTTTACATTAAATAAATATTCAATATTTATTTAAAAAAAAAGAAGTGCAAACAGAGTAGTATATCTTAAGGTTTCATGAAGAAGGAAATAAAATTATTATCAGATTTCCTTCTTTTCTTTGTTAAAAGTATTTTAAACCTTAAATTAAGTATAACACTGTGTATAACATTTATATTTAATTTGTTATATTGTCATAAATTTCTTAAAAGAAAAACATAAATAAGATAAAAATTTTTATTGTTGTTCTTGTCTTATTTAAAGAATTCCTTTTCAATTCAAAGAACTTTTAAATCTAAAGATCTTTAAAATATTACGCAGTTTTTTAAGCAAATATTAAAGAAATGACATTTGAGCGAAATATATGTAAATAAGGATGAGGTTAAAGTATATCATAAAGAAATATGCCAAGATTTCCATTAAATTAAAATAGTAGAGGGCCTAAGATAAGATAACAGTACCGATCATATTCCAATTTAATTGGTCTTATTAAACAAGCGTTTTTAAACACTTTTCTTAAGTGGAAATTATAGCTACTAACTTTGTATCAGTTCTAGGGCAATTGAGGTTGACCGCAGAAAAAAGAAAATAATATTTTGTTAAAGGTGTATTTATTGCCCTATTGTCATACTGTCATAAAATTTTTACAGTGGTTTAACAACCTTTACCAACTATTGGACACTCGGCGCAGGGGTAAGTGGAGTTGTTGTGACAATTTAATAAGTATATTAAACGACGTGGTGCATTTAAAGAACTGTTTTTGTATGAAAGACAACAAAACCATTGTGAAAGTTTATAACAAAATGACAATAGGACATAATAGGACACCTTGTGAATCCCCTAATAGTAATATGCATGTACTATTCGATTGTTCGGATATTTTTAACGCCTAGAAAAAAACTCCATCTTCTACCTTTATCTACGGCGATCAACTTACAATTACTGCGTCGTTATAACGACGTCCACTCGGCTAAGTGTTCAAGTTTTTTTATTAAAATTGCACTTTTAAAGAAATTTTGTCGGAATGCTGACCAAGCCTTGTGAAACTGATTAATATCGGTGTATTATTTTAACTGGCCCTCTTACGAACACCAGAAAAAAAATGGCAACAGATATCAAGTTATTAAAAAAATTGTTTGACAATGCGCCAAAATGTTGAAAATAGATTTAATTAAATCAATTTCATATAAAAGTATTTTAAATGTTCTTTTAAGGTTTTTAAAATTTTGAAATATAATTTATAATCAATGGTTAAAAAAGGTTTATTTTGGGGGTTCAGAGGGTGTTTAATTATGTAATGTTATAAGATTTCACAATGGATTAAAAACCTTCACCAACTATTGGACACTCGTCGCAGATGTATGTGAAATTGTTATGACAATTTAATAAACATACCATACAACGTCGTATTTTTTAGAATTTTTTTGCATGAAGACAACAATAACAAAACTAATGTGAAATTTTAAAACATTATTACAATAGGGCATAATAGAACGCCTTATGAATAGCCTAATTGTGTTTAAAATTTTACCACAATATTGTCCTACAAGACAGGCAATCATGGGATGTCTGTCCTGGCTCCAAAGAATGTAAACATCTGTACAGATAGCCAAGCGTCTATTAAGACAATTACGTCTGCGAACACTGGATCCAGGACGATGTTGCAAAAGGATGATAGATGACTACACGTAATATGCACAGGTTCGCATAATATATGTGGGTGCCGGGTTCATCAGAGGTTGGTCAGAGACAAACAAAAGAATAATCTGGCGTTTAGGGCTAAGGGTTGACCTAGTGAGCCCGAAACCCTTTATTGTTACGAAGGCCGAAAGAGTGGGCTGAAAATGCATATAACAAAAAGACAGTTGAAAGATTGACGAGAATTTTCTGGGCGACCCAAATGGTGCCAGAACTAGGGGCATTCTGGAGCTTGGAAAGCCTGAACTAGACAAGATGTTGAGTTTTCTGACGGGTCATTAGATCTTACGATCACAGCTCCCTCGGATGGGACATGTTTTATGTCCTATATTTTACCAGATGTGGCTTCTTTGAGAGGTGTAAAATCTCCCCCGGGATTCTGTTTTCTTGCTAGGAGCGCACAGCAAGTCGATCACTGTTATAGGTGTATGCCTTTCGGGACTTGAGGCTATTAGCACTTCCTTCTTTCAACCTAAACTAACCTACAGTTTTAGTTGTTAAAAGCGTTATTCTCAAAAAATTATTCAAGTATAGTAAATTGCAAATTCAGCTTAAAACCAGCTGCCGACATTTATTTTTTCTTCAAACGGTAGTAGTGTTGTGACTGTAAACTCTACCTATATTTAACTTTCTTTATCCAAAAAGGAAAACGGAATTTATTTTTTGTAAGTTAGAACAAAGCTTATTGAATCAAATGTTTTGAAACGATGAAAAATATAGGGTCAGTATATTTAATTTTGTTGTTTTTTTACAACTTTACTGTTGAGCCATTATTTTCAGCAAAAAACAAAAAAGTTAAGTGTTATTTTGTTGTTGTGTACCCATGATATTTGTGTGGCATTTTCTTTAAAAAAACAAATTAACTTCAACTGAAAATTATTATTTTTTGTAGTTGTTAAATGTTTTTTACAACAACTGAAGTGTTTCTTCATATAAAAACGAAAACTTTTGGTCAGTTACTGTAACAATTTTCTAGGTGTATAGTTTTATTAACCGCAAATGAAGTACAAAAGCATTCACGAACTAATTTTACGATGTTAAGAGTGGTTAAATAACATTTTGTTATGCTTAATATTATAAAACTGAATTGAATCTTTGTTTAAAAAATAGTTTAATCCTTAAAATTTCCTAGTATTTATTAATCAATCTCCCATTTTTGTTTCAACTGCAACTTTCCACCATTTTATTTTGAAATAAATTGCCTTAAAAACACAAAATTTGCGACCATAAATTATCGACACCAAAATAACGAATAAAAAAAATCGATAATAATAATTTTTAATGCCAGCAAATAAATACAAGTAGCTTAATAATCATACAACAACAACAACAAAAATAAAAATAATTAAATGCTTTGGGCTATATAATTACAATTATATTTAGACAACAACCAGTAAAATTACAAAAAAAAACCGATAAAATAGAAAAAAATAAAAAACAATTTATAAGTAGACCAAGTAAGTAATTTTAGTTAAACACAATAAATCAAAAACACAAAAAACAAGTAAGAGCGCTATATTCGGCTGTGCCGAATCTTATATACCCTTCACATTGGTCTTTAAATATACCCAGCCGAGTAATTTTGTACTGCAAATAATATAATAAAAAACCTTGTGCAAGTTTTAAAATCCATAGAAAAATATACAAAATTTTAACGTTCGTATGAATAATATAAATAGATGAGGAAAGTTTGAGGTCAAGAGTTTTAAAAGTTTTCGACATTATTCATATTTGAAGGTTAATAAAACTTATTAAATGTTTTAGTCCCCCTGCTCTTCTCCAAAATGTATGAATTATTTGATTATTACTTTTTGTAGAATATTCGAAGTCGATAGCTGTAATAGTTTTCCAGAAGTAGCGTATCGAAAATTTTATAAAAATTGTTAATTTGTATGGGAGCTACCCCTTCTTCACCCCCCATCTGAAAATGTTTTTCTTAAGAGCGTAGCCCTTGATGTCCAATCACTTTTTGTAGAACATTTGATTTCGATATCTGTTATAGTTTCCAAGATATAGCATATCGAAAATTTAACAAAAATTGTTAATATGTATGGGAGCTACCCCTTTTTTTTGCCCCCACTCAAAAATTTTTTTCTTTAAAGCGTAGGCCTTATTGCCCAATTACTTTTTGCAGAACATTTCATTTCGATATCTTTTATAGTTTCCGAGATATAGCGTATCGAATATTTTATAATAATTGTCGATTTGTATGGGAACACCCCTTTTTTTGCCCCCACTCAAAAAAATTTTTCTTCAAAGCATAGGCCTTATTGCCCAATTACTTTTTGTAGAACATTTCATTTCGATATCTTTTATACTTTCCGAGATATAGCGTATCGGTATTTCATAAAAATCGTTAATTTGTATGGGAGCTACCCCTTTTTTTGCCCCCACTCAAAAAAATTTTTCTTTAAGGCGCAGCCCTTATTGCCCAATTACTTTTTGCAGAACATTTCATTTCGATATCTTTTATAGTTTCCGAGATATAGCGTATCGAATATTTTATAATAATTGTCGATTTGTATGGGAGCTACCCCTTTTTTTGCCCCCACTCAAAAAATTTTTTCTTTAGAGCGTAGGCATTCCTGCCCAATTACTTTTTGTAGAACATTTCATTTCGATATCTTTTATACTTTCCGAGATATAGCGTATCGGTATTTCATAAAAATCGTTAATTTGTATGGGAGCTACCCCTTTTTTTGCCCTCACCCAAAAAATTTTTTCTTTAAGGCGTAGCCCTTATTGCCCAATTACTTTATGTGGAACATTTCATTTCGATGTCATTTATAGTTTCCGAGATATAGCGTATCGGAAATTTCATACAAATCATTAATTTGTATGGGAGCTACCCCTTTTTTTGCCCCCACTCAAAAAAATTTTTTTTTTAAGTGTACCCTTAGGGTACAATTAAATTTTGTAAAACATTTTAAGTCGATAGCTGTTATAGTTTACGAGATATAGCGCATAAAATATTTCACCAAATTTGTGCAATTGTAGGAAAAATACCCCTTCCCCTGGTCCTATCGGAAAAAACTTTTTCCATTATTTAGGTCCTTTCTTTAGGAGTATCCGTGCCAAGTTTTGTGGCAAAAGTGATTATACTTACTGAGATATATAGGGATATATGCACGGATTTTGTCCTAAAAAAAATGGGTTACTCTGGGTTTTCGCTTATATCTCGGTCAATAGTGAACCGATTTTGCTGATTTTAAATAGCGATTGTAAGCGGGATATTTGTAATCGTTTGACACCATTTACTGATCTGTATCTTTTTATCTGACTCCGGAAACTTGATTTCAACAGACGGACAGACGGACAGACAGACAGACAGACAGACAGACGGACAGACGGACAGACGGACATGGCTATTTCAACTTCCCTATCTATAAGGATCCAGAATATATATACTTTATGGGGTCGCAAATGAATAATAAAGAAATTACAAACGGAATGACAAAGTGATATATACCCTATCACTATGTGAAGGGTATAAAAATTATATTAAAAAAGATATCATGTCACTACTGGTTAGAAAAAGAACCCTGTTTTGAGTACCTAATCATATGCATATAATCTTTTAATTTATATTTAGATTCTAGTGAGAAATAAAAAAACCTTTTAGGTTTGGCAAAGAACCAATTAAGTAAGGCAGTTTGGAATGACTTACTTGCTGAACGAATAAAAGTAATTTTTCGATAAATTTAGCCCAAGCCAGTATGAAAAGTTGATACGATCGTACTTTTTTGATACTATTGGGTAATAGAAAATACTGTGTTACTCCCCTGTATTTTTTAATACTCTCATAATCTTACCTTCTCTCATACATATAAAATGGTTTTATTTTACCATATCGCTAACTATCTTTTCCTTTAATGTGGTTTTTTAATACTTAAATATGCTTCTTAGGCATGGCCTTCCAGAGAGGTTGAAAATTAATTTTTAAAGTAGTGGCAGTGCTTGCAATATCATTTTCAAATAAAATAATTTAAAAAATATAAGGTGCAGGCTTAAAAATCATTAGTTAAGGATCAACAAAAACATACTTATTTTTGAAATTTAATTTAAAAATTATAAATACAGCTAACCAATAAATGCAAGCAGAAGTCTCAAATAAAGTCGCACCGGAGTTATCTTTTTGTATTTCAAAAATATGAAAAAAATAATTTTAATTTTTGTTAAAAGGTAATGAGTGTTGCAGTTTTATTTGTTAATTTTTTAGACGTGTATAAATCAATATTTGGCGAATGTAAAGGGCAATTTTCTCTTACAACTTCTTTTAATAATAATTAAATTTTTCCAAGAAAAGATTTTTAAGTGTTTCGCCAAGATGACTTCGAAAGGACACGACAATTAAATAAAAAATTTTTGGTAAAATTTTTTCAAGCAAAATGTTACTTAATGCAATTTTATAGATTAACAAGTTTCCTCTTAAAAGGGGGATTATAATAACACTGACAGAATCGAAATAATATTTTTAAAACGTTTTTCAAGCCAAAGGACAGATTTTAAAAATTCAATGAACTTAAACCATTAATTACAAAAATAAATGCAGCTGCTGCTCTAAAAAAACGCTTAAATATCTTCACGATTTTTTTGTGAACAAAAGTAAAACAGAAAGAAAAAAAATTTTTTGGGACTATTGGGATCAAAAAAGTACTCTCAAAAAGCTTTTTTGTTTTCCGTTTTGATAAATTTTATAAATTATTATGCTAAATATTTTATTTAAATAATTTTCATTGGCATTAAAAACTTATTGAAAAGTTCAGTTCTTGCTACCGGTTGATTTCATCAAATCATTCAGTTTTTACAATCAAACATTTTTTCTTGCGGTCATTGAATTTTAGTTGCGAAAATCTTAATTACTTAAAAGTAACTTAATATTAAACTTTCGAATCTACAATCAATAAGACTCAAAATTTGAGCAACTAAACATTTCGATTGGTGGCAATTTTGGCGTTAAGCTTCTATGCCTTTTGTTTTTATACCCTTTTATTAGTAATAAGGGTATATAAAAGTTTGTCATTCTGTTTGCAGTTTCTTTAATATCCATTTTCAACCTGATAAAGAATATATTTTCTTGATCCTTATAGATGGAAAAGTGGATTAAGCGATGTCCGTCCGTTAATCTGTTGAAATCAAGTTTCTGAAGCCGCTTGATACTGCTTGGACCCGATTGTGGTATCAAAACATCAGATATACTTGCGAAAATTTTATTGTTGAAACTCAGCAAAATCGCCCGATAACTGACAGAGATTTAAGCCAGCAACCCCGCTACGTCTGTTTATTTCTTTAAAATTTTAACATCAAAATCCTCTACAAGTGCCCCGGAGTTTCCTCTACACGGGAGCAATGTTGAACCAACTTCCATTTAGTTTTCCTTACGAATAATTTTATGAAACATACTTACACCCTAATTACACCCCCAAGGAGGTGAAAAAAATTGCAGTAAGCCCCCTAAAACTTCCCCGTAGTCACCCTGAAGTTTAAATATGGCACCGAAAAAATGGATAAAAATAAAAAAAGTTTGGGGTTTCGAACGTACCGCCCATCGTCTACTTTCCATTCGTCTACGAATAAGCCACTTCATTAGTGCAAAAAACGATGTTTAAGGTACATACATAATTGACAGTCATTCAAAAATTAATGCCATATGAGTATTAACATGTACACTCTCATATGACTACACGTTGTGAAGGGTATATAAGATTCGGCATAGCCGAATATAGCGCTCTTAATTGTTTTAAATCTAAGGTGTGAATTTCTTACTACTCATATGTTTTCACACAATTCACAGCTGTTTCTAATCAAGCCTGTATCCTAATCTAATATATTGCAAAATTAATTGAGCATAACAACAATTTGCCTTTAGATGACTTTTTTTTGTTTTTGCATTCAATTAAAAACAAACCTTAATGATTTTGTTATTAAAAATAATAAATAAGAAAATAATACAATTATTTTCAAGTCCATATAATATACTTTATCTACAATATATAATAATATAACAGTGTTGCCAACTCACATTTAGCAAGTCATCCTAAGTCCAAAAATATAAACTTTAAATTTTTATTAAACCAAAAACATAAAACCCTAAAAATTCTTGTTTGTGGTTTTAAGTAATTTTTTCAAAAATTTTGGATTCACTTTAACATTCCTTTTAAAATTTCTGAAAGTACAAAATTTCCTTACTTTTACCACATTTCAAGCTGTAATTGACTTTCATACGAAAATAATAAAGTCAGCTGAAATGCAAAACAACGTAAGTAAGAAACAAGTAAGAGCGCTATATTCGGCTGTGCCGAATCTTATATACCCTTTAGATTGGTCTTTAAATATACCCAGCCGAGTAATTTTGTACTGCAAATAATATAATAAAAAACCTTGTGCGAGTTTTAAAGTCCATAGAAAACTTTACAAAATTTTAACATTCGTATGAATAATAGAAATAGATGAAGAAAGATTGAGGTCGAGAGTTTTAAAAGTTTTCGACATTATTCGTGCTTAAAGGTTAATAAAAGTTGTTAAATGTTATGGGATGTTCTAGTCCCCCTTCTCCTCTCCAACTTTTTTTCCAAAATGTATGAGTTATTTGATTATTACTTTGTGTAGAATATTTGAAGTCGATAGCTGTTATAGCTTCCCAGATGTAGCGAATCGAAAATTGCATAACAATTGTTAATTTGTATGAGAGCTACCCCTTCTCCTGGCCCCACCAAAAAAATTTGTCTTCAAAGTGCAGACCTAATTGTCCAATTACTTTTGCAGAACATTTGAAGTCGATTTCTGTTATAGTTTCCGAGATATAGCGTATCGAAAATTTCCCCTTCCACTTCCCAAAAAACTTTTTTCCAAGGTGTAGGTCTTATCATCCAATCACTTTTTGTAGATCACTAGAAGTCGATAGCTGTTATAGTTTCCGAGATATAGCGCATAAAATATTTCACCAAATTTGTGCAATTGTAGGAAAAATACCACTTCCCCTGATTTTATAAAAAAAAAATTTTTAATTATTTAAGTCCCTACATTAAGAGTATCCGTGTCAAGTTTTGTGGCAAACATGACTATATTTACTGAGATATATAGGGATATATGCACGGATTTTGTCCAAAAAAATGGGTTATTTTGGGTTTTCGCTTATATCTCGGTCAATAGTAAACCGATTTTGCTGATTTTAAATAGCGATTGTCTCCAGGATATTTCTAATAGTTTGACAGCAATAACTGGTCTGTATCTTTTTATTTGACTCCGGAAACTTGGTTTCAACAGACACACAGACGGACAGATGGACATGGCTGAATGGACTTCCCTATCTATAAGGATTCAGAATATATATACTTTATGGGGTCGCAAATGGATAATAAAGAAATTACAAACGGAATGACAAACTGATATATACCCCTATCACTATGTGAATAAAAATCCCAAATCGATATTATCACAGTTGATATTAACACAGTTGAGTATACATATTATATTAAAAGGCATATGAAAAAAGATTGTTTATTGTTACACACAAAACTTGAATGCCGGAAAAAAAACTAATTATATAAAAGCACTGCCCATGTAATTTAGAAAATGTTTCTCCTTCTTCTGTAAAACTTTAAAAGTTTGCATTTAAGCTAACGATACTTAAAAAATTCAAAAGAATTTAAAAATTTTAGCAACCAAAAAGAAAAAATTACCAAATGATGCAACTTTAAACTTTGTCAAATCAAAACTTTTGAATTTTTTTCATCCTAAATTTCCCCTTAAACAATTTTTAAACTCAAAAACTACCATAAATTTAGGGTAAAATCCCTAGCTTGGCAACAGTGTTATATAATTATATTAACTGAATTAAAATATTGAAACCGTATTCTCAGTTGGTTTGTTGCAGCTTTAAAATTCAACATCACCATTTCTGCAATAGGTATGTGAGTGAATAGCGAACATTGCACACAATTTTCAAACAACAAATTGTGCCTGAGTTTTTTGAAAAAATTATTTCCACGAGTAGCTTTTGAGTTAAGTTGTTGTTGCAATGATTAAATGAGTTACAAACACGCTAAATTAAATTAGGTTTACATATTTGATTTTTTTAAAATTTTTTTGCTGTTTTTAATACACAAGTACTATTAGATTTTTTCTGCTGTTAAAATGTTTTTAATATTAGAGGAGGATTTGAAAACAAATCAATTAACAATTTAACTTCTCTGGAAATAAAAAAACTTTAAGCCTCTTCTTTTAAATATAAAAGAAAAATATTTAATGGAGGGACTAAAGCCTTAGTTAGCCGAGCGTTGCTGCAACCGTACTGTAATGTTACGTACTGTAAGCACGTTGGTGCAGTTATAGAATATTTAAAGACGTGACATATGTTTTTGACATTCATACACAAAATAGCATTAGTAAAGGTAAATAAAGCAATTTCAAAATATTTTTCAAACAAGCCTGTGTTTTTAACTTTAAATGGATATATAAGAATTATTTATTGGTTTAAACCTTTTAAATTAACACAAAAAGTATAAAAAAATCTAGCAAAACGTGTTAGAAGATGGGGTGTTCCGCCTATAAACAGGGGCTACATAATCGCCGGGTACAACCACTGCCGGACGGCAAATTTACCAGTCTTTTTTCTCTAGCGTACCTATTCCGCAGACAAGACCATCTTTTTAGACACATATCTTCTACAAGAGAATAATTTTTGTATAAATAAACACCTTATCTCCAAAGCGTAGTTTGACACTTACCAGGAACCTGCATTTCAGCAGATATTTGTCTCCATATACTTTTCTTTTTTTCATTGTTTTTAAATGAGGGGCAGTATTTGTTATACAGGCACTCGTTTGCCTGAACAAGTAACATTAGATATTCGTCGTCCATTTTTATTTTAATTTGCACGAAAACTTTTATTTTTAAAATTTATAAATTAATTAAAAACTTATTTTATTTGACTTGTTTATTTTTGATTGTGGTATGAAAAAAACAGCTGTTTAAAAGACAGTGATGGGAATTAAAATTTTTCAAATGGGTTTTCGTTATGAAGAAAAAGTACCTAATGGCATTAGAGAATATTTTGTGTATATATTTATGTATGTGTATAAATATGTTTTGTTTATTATTTAGCATCTACAATTTAAATATAATAACCAAATTATAGTTTATTTAGTGTATGTGTATACCCAATAATAGATTTCTGTACAATTTAAATCCTTATATATTTCACATTTATTATACACAATATATGTACTAAACGTATGCGCAAGACGCTTAAAAGTCTCCAGTGGTGCATTTTTTTCAAGCGAAAATAATAAAAAATAGTGGTAATTAACTGTAAAGCAAGTATAGCGAAAAAAGACAAAAACAATACTGAAAAAAGCAATATATAAAGTGTAATAATAGACAATATTATCAAGTGTACAATGAAAATACTTAAATCTTCATAGTTCACAAAACAACATTTCAAAAATGCGTGAAATGAAATAAAAAAAAAGAAACACACAAAGTACTAAACGTTCTTTTATTTTTCTTTCGCATATAAAAGTATATAAAAAAAGTACCATGAAATGAGCAAAAATACCCTCAAATCATAAAACAAACAAGTAGCCCATCACTGGCTTACAAATGTCACGCAACAACGTAAGGAAATTCTATTTTATACAGAATGGTACGTTGCGGTTACAGTACGTTTTTTTTCGCTAAGCTTTTGCATTGCTTCTCATAAGCCAAAAGCCAACAGCTGATACATTACAATACGGTTGCGCTCGGCTAATCCAGCCTTAACTCTAGATTTACGTTACGTAAGATCTGTCAAAAAAGTATGTGCTTTCACAGAGTATGACAATAATGTTAAAAAGAGAATATGTATTACAGTTTGATTGACAAGTCTATATAGTTCGCAAATGATTTAAAAAGAGTTCATTATATATTCATGACTGACTTCCGGATGCTTATAATATTTAAAAGTGGACAAAATTTTATTACAACTTTTATTTACTCTTTCGATGCCGAAAAGTCAGAATTAATTTGCGGCAACACACATAGGGGTATTTGGCTGAAATATAAATCCAAAACCAAAAATTATTTTAAAGAAAGTATAAAAAAAATAAGCAGCTCGAAAGGCCTGTAACAGCTGTCATCAACGTTTTAAAATTAGACTGTGTTACAAAGACAAAATTCTAATTATGTATGTAGTTCCATTAGTTCGCTTTTGATCAAAAATGAGTAAAAATAACATTCGCAAATATTACAGCTCATGTCATCGCTTATTGTAATAAGTTAAATTTTAAACATTAAAAAATTTTAATAAAAATGTTAAAAAAATGTACAAGCCCAAAAGCTTTTTATCCCTTCTTGCTTATTTTTTGCAATTTTTAATTTTCTTTAAGCAACATTTTTATACCCTTCACATAGTGATAAGGGTATATGTCAGTTTGTCATTCCGTTTGAAAATTTTTTATCATCCATTTGCGACCCCATAAAGTATATATATTCTGAATCCTTATAGATAGGGAAGTCGATATAGCCATGTCCGTCTGTTTGTCTGTTGAAATCAAGTTTCCGGACAAAGTGATACGGACCACTTATTGGTGTCGAACTATAAGCAATATCCTGAAGACAATCGCTATTTAAAATCAGAAAACTCGGTTCACTATTGTTAGAACGAAACCCCGAAACAAATTATTTTATTGGGAAAAAATCCGTGCATTAATCCCTATATGTTTTAGTAAATATAGTCACTCTTGTCACAAAACTTGGCACGGATACTTTAAATATAGAGACCTAAATTAGGGAAAAAAATTTTTGCACAAATTTTGTGAGTAATTCAATTTTGGAAAGAAGTTTTTTGGATTTTCAGCAAAAAAGTAGTTGGACAATAAGTACTACATTTAAAAAAAAGCTCCTAAACAGATGAACAATTTTTATGAAATTTGCGATACGCTAGATCTCGGAAGCTATAACAGCTATCGACTTCAAATATTCTTCAAAACAAATAATTAGGGTTTCTTAATTTTTTTTTTATTCGAATAAAGTATTAATTTAAAAAAATCTAAAACAGCTACATCCTACATCTGAGAATGCTTGAGATTTTTGTCACCTTAAAAAATAATAAATATTGGAAATTTTGTTGAAAATTATAATTAATATAATTAAAGCATTAGTTTATTAATTTCTATTTATTATTAAATTAAATTTTAAAGTTCTTACGCCCCCTTATAAACGTCGCAGCACTTCAATCAAGTGGCCAGACATTTCAGCAGTATAAACCTTGACCCCCTTAAATTTTACTTAACTTTTTTTAAAAAAACTGACAGTTGTCACTATCAAACATGTTTTTACACAATAAATGTTTAACTAAACATTTAATGGTTTTAATTTTTCCATTTGAAAAAAATAATGTGCATTTTTTGCGGTTTTTTATTTATAGTTTTGTTTGGCTGACAGAAAAGAGATTTCATATATTTTATAATAAAATTTCAAAAAACAAACAAGACATTGGTAAAAGTAAGGTAAAAACAATAACAATAATAATAAATATTTTCTGGTAAAAATAAAAGATAAGTAAAGTACGTACATGAAGCTTTAACAAGTTTCAATGTATGTTCCTATGTACACGAGTAAACAACATCAGTGCATATGAACAGAGTAGAGACCACAAAAACATTTAAGCCGGCATTTAAACTTAACAAAGTGTAAAGACATCACAGCTTAATAATGATCATAATAATGATGATGTTAACGATTATAATAATGTTGAAATTGTTGACAGCAATGATGATGGTGGTCCAGAGTGAACGAACCTCAAGCCAAGTGTCACTTGTGATTAACAAACGGATCAGATGAATGATTTTTATTTTAACTGCATTTGCAATAAAAAAAAACTCGAACAAAAGTATTGAAATACAGCACACGACAAATATTTGATTTTTATTTAAAATTATAAAAAACAGGATTGTGGTCAAATTCAGTTTAACAAATTTTAAAAATAAAAATTTTATTGCTCTTAAAAAACAAGTCATTATCCGTAAGTAAAAGATCTTGTTTAAAGGTTGTTAAAAAATAGGTTTTTAATTTAACTTCAGAAAATAATACTTTTGTTTTTTACTTATAAAATTTCCTATTGGAGTCATGTGCATCCTAAAGCTTTATCGTTATTTTTCCGTTATTTTTTAGCTTACCCAATCCTCCAGCTACTTTTTTCTAATATTTTCTGCTCTAATTGTTTGTTTATTATCTGCTCATCCTTAAAAACTTTAATTTTAAAAACTAATTCAAATCCTCCCCTTTTAAACAATTGCTGTCAGCACATTAACGCCCCTTTGAAATTCCTTTTTACGCCTTGCTCTTTAGATGTGAGTATGTGTGTGTGTGTGTATTCCCATAACTATGTACTTACTTTCAGTTAATTTATTTGGCAACATCCGGTTTTGAAAATGTTTATTTATTAACTAACTAAAATGCAAACAATCTTCAATTTAAAATATCTAATCTTTTCGCTCTAAAAACTCTTAAGCATTTTTGTTGCAAATTTTTTGGTTAAAAAATATTTAAGAAAAATTGAATTTTATTTTACCTTTCTGGTGGTTTGATCGATAAGCATCTGCAATTAAAAAAAAAAAAAGAAAGAAAACTGTTATTGATTGGTATTAAAAATTTAATAATACAAACAGTATAGTTTAATTAAATATCAGAGAATATGTTATTTCAAAAAACCTTTAAGAAAAACATTGTAAAATGTAAACTGTTTCTTCAATTATCATAAACTTGAAAAAATTGAGAAATATCAAATGAAAAACGTTAAAATTAAGTTTATAGGGTAGCCATACGTCATGATCATTTATTTTGTTGCTTTTTCTGCGTTCTTGACCTCCCCCTCCCTCTCAGTATTTTGTGTTCTAGCACTGTACTATCACCACCATTCGGCGAATCATCTATAACATCACAATTTATTGGAAAAATATCGAAAAATAAAATAAAGAAGTAATTCTTACCTCATTGGCCCCTTAAAATAGGCCCTTAGGCTCTCAAGGACCCCTCGGGAGGCCTTATTGGTCTTTGATCCTGTCAAAATTTTTCATGGACTCATTTTAAATTTAAAAATAATTTTTCCGGCTAACTTGTATGGGGTAGCTCACTGTGCGCCATTTGACTTAGATCTTTGTTAGCATCTACCCAGGGGCAATATCTCTGTCTTCAAACGTGTCGGATATTTTTGTCTTAACCGGAAAATACTACCTGAATATACATTTTTTAAACGACAGCGCTTACTTAAGAAGAACGACCGCCTAGCATGAGTCCCACTTCATTTGACAGTAACAGAAGAATGGATTCAGCTCACTTGGGTCCGCTTAATTCGGTCACTGTGTGTTACCTGGAGAGGAGAGAGGGTTAAGGTAAAAGAAAAGAAAAAATTGAGGGAAAGAAAAGTAGAATGAAGCAGACTTATCAGGGTCTCCGGTGGGAATCGAACTAACAACCCCCAGACTGGTAGACTTGTGAAATTGCCACTGATCTATCAGGGCTCCCCGGTATTAAATAAGTGTAAGTAAAATCATATAATTATAATTGGTAGTACCCAAGTACTACCCTAAATCATAAAACTTAATTCTTAGCAGTTTCTAAGCATATTACCTACCACCCTGCTTCTTTAAAAAAAATTATTCGATTAATTTAAAACTTTTCTAACTTCAAAATACTTTATGTTTAAAAAATATATTTCTCGTAGCTTTGTATTGCGTATTTCCGTTTAATGTCATCGCAAAATGTCTATAAACAAATAACAAATAAATTGCAACTGCAAATTCTAACGCAGTTTAAAACTTTATTTTTGTTGTTCTTACTTTGTGCTGCAATTTAACCAGTCAGCTACAAAGTTTTTCAAGTTTTAAAGCCAACCTGGTTGTAGCTAGAAATAATTGTTATTTATAAACTCAGATACAATTAAACACATGCAAAAGCTTACCCTCTTACCAATTGGAAGGTAGTTTTTGAATAAAAGTATCTAATAAGTCACTACTTTTGCTCTACCGGTTGAGAGTACACATTTTTCAAAAAAAATCATTACTATACCCTTCACATAGTGATAAGGGTATATGTCAGTTTGTCATTCCGTTTGTAATTTCTTTATTAACCATTTGCGACCCCATAAAGTAAATATATTCTGAATCCTTATAGATAGTGAAATCCATTTACCCATGCCCATCTGTTCGTCTGTGTGTCTGTTGAAATTAAGTTTCCGGACTCAAATAAAGTCGCACAGAAAATGTTTTTATACCAAACAATCATAAATATCCCTAAGACACTTGCTATATAAAATCAGCCAAATCGGTTTACTATTGACCGAGATATAAGCGAAACCCCAAAATAACCCATTTTTTAGAACAAAATCCGTGCAAACATATATCACTATATATCTCAGTAAATATAGTCACTCTGACCACAAAACTTAACACAGGTAATCTGAAGATAGGGACCTAAACAATGGAAAAAATTTTTTTACATAGGATCAGGGGAAGTGTTATTTCCCCTACAATTGCACAAATAATTTGTGAAATATTTAATGCGCTATATGTTAGAAATAATAATAGCTATCGACTTCAAATAATCTTAAAAAAAATTGGATAATAAGACCTACATTTTGAAAAAAAAATTTTGGATAGGGGCATGGGAAGGAATAGCTCCCATACAAATTAACAATTTTTATGAAATTTTCGATACGCTTTATCTCGGAAACTATAAGAGCTGTCGACTTCAAATGTTCTACAAAAAGTAATAAGACACTAAGACCTACATTTTGGAAAAAATATTTGGATGAAAGCAGAGGCAGGGCAGCTCCCTATATAAATGAACAATTTTATTAAATTTTTGATGCGCTATATCTGGGAAACTATAACTGCTTTCGAATGTTCTACAAAAAGTAATGTTCAAATAATTCATACATTTTCGAAAAAAATAGTTGAAGAGGATCAGGATAATAGAGCCCCCCATACAAATTAACAACTTTTATCAAACTTTTAACACGAATAATATAACAGCTATCGACTTCAAATGTTCTACAAAAAGTAATAAGACACTAAGACCTACATTTTGGAAAAAGAAATTTTCGGTAAAGGCAGGGGAAAAGGTTGCCCCCGTACAAATTAACAATTTTTATTAAACTACGCTATATCTCGGAAACTATAACAGCTGTCGACTTCAAATGTTCTACAAAAAGTAATAAGACACTAAGACCTACATTTTGGAAAAAATATTTGGATGAAAGCAGAGGCAGGGCAGCTCCCTATATAAATGAACAATTTTATTAAATTTTTGATGCGCTATATCTGGGAAACTATAACTGCTTTCGAATGTTCTACAAAAAGTAATGTTCAAATAATTTATAATAGAGCCCCCTTAACAAATTAACAACTTTTATCAAACTTTTAACACGAATAATATAACAGCTATCGACTTCAAATGTTCTACAAAAAGTAATAAGACACTAAGACCTACATTTTGCAAAAAGAAATTTTCGGTAAAGGCAGGGGAAAAGGTTGCCCCCGTACAAATTAACAATTTTTATTAAACTACGCTATATCTCGGAAACTATAACAGCTATCGACTTCAAATGTTCTACAAAGAGTAACTAGACAATAAGACCTACATTTTGGAAAAAATATTTGGATAAAAGCAGAGGCAGGGCAGCTCCCAATACAAATGAACAATTTTATTCAATTTTTGATGCGCTATATCTGGGAAACTATAACTGCTATCGACTTTGAATGTTCTTAAAAAAGTAATGATCAAATAATTTATACATTTTCGAAAAAAAATAGTTGGAGAGCATCAGGGAAATAGAGCCCCCCATATAAATTAACAACTTTTATTAAACTTTTAATACGAATATTATCGAAAACTTTTAAAACTCTAGAGCTTAAACCTTCTTCATGGTATTTTTATTATACATAAAACCGTTAAAATTGTGTAAAGTTTTCTTTTTCGAAAACAAGGAACAACGTATTTTTACTCTACTTGTTTCCAATATTTTTACATTCTTATGTTGAACCTCATTGTAAATTTTAATGTTAAGAAAAAGTGTATTTAATGTAAATAAACTAAGTATATTAAAGGTATAAAAATACGATACTTTTTTCGATATAAAAAAAATATGGTTACATGCAGGTATGTTCTGAAAATCACTTCTTGTGAAAATGATTTGAAATCACAAGAAATTCACAAAACTTTTTATGTTTCAAACCGGTCAGCTATATGCCTGCCGACTTAAAACCACTTGATTATATTTCTAATAGCCTTATTTTGAATTCTGCAAATCAATTAATTAAACAAATAACTTAAAAAAAACAATTGTGATTTTAAAATCACAAGTGATTTGAAACGTGATTTTCAAAACACATATTAAAATTTTTTCGAATTACTGCTGAATAATAATATATAGTAAGTATAATAGTAGTGGAACGCTTTTTCCCGAACGGCGCAATTTTTATATAAAAAAAATTGTATCATATTCAATGTATTGAAAAAGTGTCGTTTTGAATAGAAATTGTTTAAAGGGTATGAACATGAACAATTGTTTTAACTCACTCTATTTTTAACTATTGTGTGTTCATATCATTTGGTTTTAAGTCAAAGTACTAGTTTTTTTCTTTTAGAAGTTTAAACAAATTTTATTAAAAAACTACACAAAGTTTTTTATGCATTCAATGTTTCTCTCATTTATAATTTCTTTTTTTAATTTAACTTTATTTGTTTCAATATTAGTTAGGTCGTTTAGTATGAATTTAGTAAAAAAAAGATTCAATTTTTTTGTTCTAGTTTTCCTTGTTTCAATAACTTTTATTGAAAATGTATTGATTTCTATTATAAAGTAAAAGAGTTTTACTAGTTTCTATATAACAGGAAACCGGAAATGAGAAAAAATTATATTGAAAGAATGTGCTTTGAAAATAGACAGAAAAATATTTGTGTTAACGCACTCTTGGCTAATATTTTTAAATTCTTATAATGGTAGGAGTTACAGTTGTTATACAGTTGCTTTAAAAGAGTGTAAAGAAGTTTAAGGTTAAGAAAATTTTATATAAAATCTTTTTCAAATAGTTTCATACAAATGCTACTGTTTTTTAAAATTTCGCAGTCCATCACCAAAATTTGGTAACTAAAATCGACAGTTTTCTAAACCATATAAAAAATATTTTTTAAACAGTGATAAGTTACAAGTGCATTATTACAAGGAACCACAACTCTTAGGGCCATTATTACAACTTGGCGACAAAGTTGGCGGTAGTAAATGGTAGCGTTAACAGAACAGGGCGATAAAGTGGCCGTTAGCAAATTTACATTATTACAACTTGCCGGTAAAGTTAAATACATATTTCTTATTGTGTGGCAATACCGTTAGCAATTTTCGACTACTTTTGAAGGAGTAATAAGATTGCGAAAAATTGTAGTGGCAACGACGCACTTTTGTTTACATTTTGAAAAGCAAAAATTGTGTAACGGATAGTGCTACCATATTAAAATAAGAAAATATGGTAACTTAAACATAAATCCTCCTTGTAAAACTTACCGCCAAGACGAACTTCCCTTTAATTTATCGCTCATTTTTAGGTTAAAGGAAAGTTGTAATAATGAAAATGTTTTTATCCGACCAATAAAATCTCACTTTAAGCTAACGCCAAGTTGTAATAATGGCCCTTAGGGAATGTTATTATACCAATTGAAGTGTGTAACAGGAATATCTAAAACAAATTAACCCCTTTACTTAGCACTGTCATTCTAGACTCTCCAAGGATTCCAGTTGGTGGGCTAAGCATTACTATAAAACGTGCAGGACACAATAGGTAGCTGGGTAGGTAATTGTAAAAGTTACGTTTTCTTTTTTGCGTTTTTTGTCATCCAACAGATGGTATGATTCTTCTCTTCAAACGGCGCATAGTGCTATAATTTCATATAATGAGAGGCCAAAAATTGTAGGAGTTATCAAAAAGATATTAAACTTGGCACACTTATTTTAATTGATAAGTTAAATTTAATCACTTTAGCTCAAAGGATTCCTGTCCTTCCCATATATCCTTTAAATGAAAATTGCCTCAACGAAGGGAAAAAATTTTAAAGCTGAGCAAAATTTTGTAAACACATTAGTTATAAAAGCCTTCTTGATTTGCCTAAGCTAGCTTAAAGTATCAAAATGTCCTTTATTAAGGCAAGTAAAATATATCAATAAATAAAAATAATATTTTATTAAAACCTAAAATTTTATTGCCTTAATTACAAGAAGGCGCTCCCTTCCTAAACATCCACGAAGTAAAATATTCCCTAATGAAGAAATGCCTATAGCTTAATGAAATTATATACAGATATTAGTTTTAACATGATTTATAACTTGTCTAAATATCTATCAATTCCAAACAGACATACATAGTTAAAAACTTGCCTTATTTGTACTTGGGCTGACACTAAAAAAGTCAAATAGCTTGCAGAATCGCGTCTAGTCGCAAAAGAAATATTTTTTTTTAGCACATTTATAGTGGCATTGACAAAATATAAAAATTGGTTTTTGGGGGTTTTTAAAGCGTATCTAAACTTAAAACTTTACAATAAGTTATTCTTCTTACTTTGACCTAGTTTAAGAACATCAGTAAAAAGCATGTGTCCAAAATATTCCGAAAAAAATTGATTTCCTATATTTTTTAGGCATAAAACTGCACAAACAAAGAAAAATTAAACTGCTTTATAGACAATATTTATTAAATTACTTACTTGGCATTTTCAAAATATTTTGCATAATCTTCTTGCGTAATCACCAAACACTCTTTATTTTATTTAGCCGTTACTTTCTTAAAAATCAACATTTCTAAAAAATTTTTTCTGGCTGTTTTAAATTGTAATCTATAAAACAAATCATCTTACAAAAACTTTTAAAGTCCTTACATTTAAATTTCTTAATGTTGGCCGATTTAACCACACTGTGCGGAGAGTCTTAACCGGAGCTTAAACGCCGTCATACCAACTCTACCAATGGTCTGGCAACTTCGTGTACTTAACTAACCAACAAAAACCCGACAGTTGACATTGTGAAAAACATCTATAAAAATATATCTGAGTCACCGTACTTTTAGGAATGACACTTATATGGGACTCATGGTAAAATATTGACCAACTGGTGGAAATTTTTTCAAAATTTGTTTCTAATAAATCCAAAGTCTTTCTGTGACTTATGCGGTTGGATGTCAATTCCGGATGTAAAAATTATATACAAGCTAAAAATATGGCACCATTATACGATTTTGTAAAGCAATAATTGCCCTAAACCCTTGATGAGGGTAAAGTAATGCTGGAGGTGGTTATAACCAATAAAGCTTATTTCAGAAAGTTCGGACCAAGAAGAGCGAAATCGGTCATTTTCTATCTCTTTGATTATACAAGATGACAGAGTGTCGAAGATTTGTGTGGATACCTGCCGCGTTGGCCCAATCCCACAGTGCTCTTAACACAAGGTGAACACAATGCGTCTACCAGCGCCCCATGTTGGCAAAGTATCATCCATGGGTACCAATTCGAAAACATACATTTGGGTATGCTTTTCCCCTTGGTGAGGAGAGGAGCCTATCTAAAACTCTTACCGGTCTATGGGTCACGGCACCCGGTTGCAATGCGACTCCACATCGAGCAGAAGCTCTCCCCGCGATTTGGGTTTAGACCACAACCACCACGTTGCTTCCGAAAGGGCCTCAACCATTGTCAGGCTAGAACCGAGGTTCTAGGGGCTCCTGACACCCGTGGTACCAGATTTAGAATGACAAGCTTCTGGTCAGGCCTCGTAGCCAAGATCAAGCCAAGGCTACTTCTAGTTGAACTCCATATGGTTCAGGGACTGGTTACCCCTCGTCGCCGAAACCACTTTCACTTTCGACTCAAAAGATAGAAACATAACTGAAATTGTGCTTTATAATTTTTTAAAAAACTATGAAAATGCTTTTTGCAAATTCTAACGCTATAGGGATGAATTTCGTACCTATCATTGGTAATTATTTAACGCCCTTACTTCCTAATACGCAACGCCCAAAAACAAAAAAAATTTATAGAAAAGTTTTTTTAAATTTTAATTTTTTCCATACAATTGTTTGCGTTATTATGCGCTGCGTTTTATGTAATTAAGCCCTTAATTTTTTTTAATTTCGAAACAAATTGTAAAGTCTTTTAAAAACTTCACCCTGGATGAAAACATTAAGATGCAGGATTTAGGATGAATCAAGTACCGAAAATGGGAGAAAATGGCAAAATACAAGTTGGGCTAAAAGAAATCACCCTATTCTTATTTTTTTCATATCAAATCTGTTTTCCAACTAGACAGATGTAGAATACAAGTGATCAAGCCATAGAGCGATACACTCGCCAAGAACGCGAAATTATCGCGTCTATTTTTTTGCTTAACAATTCGTCTGTGATGTTGGCGCAGCGCGAATTCCGTCGCCGAATCCCCGGTTGTCCGGTACCGACTGCGCAAACACTGCGACGTTTGGCCACTAACCTTGACCCCATGACCCATACCAAACACGTGACGCTGCCAAGAGTGGCGGGCCCCGAAACGCCCGTTCTGCCGAGAATATCGCCGCTGTTGGCGAGGATGTCGAGCTGTCGCCAGAAACATCGACCAAACGCCGTAAATCGCAATTAGCCATCAGCCGGTCGTCCGGCGAATTTCGGTCAAAGACCTGAGCATTTTCCCGTACAAAGTTCAAGCCGTGCATCAGCTGTTGCCAGTTGAACGCCAAACGAGTCGCCTTGTGTAAATAACTAGGTAATATTTTGACTTTAAGTGCTGATTTTGCATGAAAAATTTCTTTTAAAAAACTTATTCAAATTTATTTTATTTATTTTTTTATGCGCTTTTTGTTATGTTATATGAATTAAGAGACTACAGACCACAACCGGGGAATTTTTTAACAAAAATTTTAATCCTTTTTTAAGACTGAGTCTGAAAATATGAAACTTAGAGCGTTTGACTCAGCTTGAGATCCAAAGTCGAGGAAATTGATTCAAATTAAGGTCGAGGTGAACTAAGTGGGCAAAAGTAAGTTTTCAATATTTTTGATACCTTTTGGATTTTTTTTTATATAAGAGACTATTGATTTATCCATATTAAGTAGGAGTATCCTTACAACGGTAGGAGTTATATTTTATAATTAGGAATTTAATGAAAAAAGTTAACATTTTAAATAAAAAATTTAATTATCTTAATCAAATATTTAATTAAGTGCCAAAAATGATGCTTATAAAAGAATTATTTAAAGCAAAATTATATTGCACTAGAATTTTGTAGGTTAACGATTTTGTGCCCTCGTTTTTGTGACTAATTATTTAAACAAATAAATTATTTGATACTTGCATTTTTTATCATTTTAGTAATCAAAATCTTAAAAATATTTAATTGAAGAAAACACTATTTTTGCTTTTACAGTTTCGATAATTAACGTAACTATTTTACTAAGATGAGCAAACCTACAATGTTTTTGATTAATTCAATCATTTTGGTAATTGGAATAATTTTTTAGCTTCTTCTGTAAAAAAGGGCATTATTTAGCCATAAGTATTTGGCAAATTTTCTGTTCATAAGCCTACGGAAGAATGGGATTTGATGTAATACTATTATTTGTACATTAATATGTATACAAAATTTTCTGTGTTATGAAAGCCATTTCAAAATAGGCTGCAATACTTTGGGTAAAAGTAATTAACGCGTTAAGCCTTTTTTAAATAATTTTATTTTAAACTAAACAAAAATTAATTTTAAAATCTTCAGTTTAAGGATAAGGTTTGTGAATTATTATATATTTTTGCAAAAAGTTTTAAGTCAAAACAAAAATTGTTCTTAGAGTTTAAAAATAAAAAATATGTTAAAAGTGACCAGGCAATTGTTCTAAAACCCTACTGCAAAATATTTTGCCAAAGTTCTAACTAGTAGCAACCCTCTGAGCTCCTTATTATTAAACTAAATATATTGCCTTCTTTCAGTACACACACAAACGCATATTTAAAAATTCCTGCAAACATTGAATGTAAATAAAACACTCATTCGCTTACCTGGCAGTTGTACAGTCACGATACAGCACATCAAAGTCTTTGCACGACAACAGCTTACAACGATTTACCCCTGGTTGTATGGCACCCAAACCGCGCAATATTCGCACCTGTTCAACATTGCATACCAAAGGTACAATGTCTAAACGCTTCAGTTTTGTATACACCGTATGTAGGCCACCGACTAAATGTTTTAAAAACAATTCAAAAGCCTGTGGCAGACACAACATCGTCTCGCCACTGATAATGAAAGCGGCGACTTTCTGACCACGATATTCCACTAATTTGCATTCGTTTGCACTGGGATCCGAAGTGGAAATGGGTGGCGGGCTATTATAGGTTCTGGGTGGTACATGATGATGGGCGGCTGCCATTAGCTCAAGTGGTGAGGCATGATGCATCATCTGTAGAGAGTTGAGAAGACCCAAGGAGTGGGGTGGCAGGCCGTGGGGCATACGTGGTGGTAGACCGGCGGGTAAGCCATTCGGTGTCGGTACACCGCCAACATGTGGCGGTGGACTTAACTGATGATGCTGTTGCTGCATTTGTTGCATCATTGAGTGATTAAGAGAGGTGACTGGGCTTACGGCGCTGGAATGGCGGGTGGGCGAAGAAGCTGGTGAACAACTGGAACCTCGACCTGTGTGCGAAGATCTGCCATTAGGACGATCTTCACCTCTGTCAGTACCCCGACTACTGCTATTGTCACGTCCACCGTTTTGTTGCTGTTGCTGCTGTTGTTGTTGTTGCTGATGATGCATTAGCATAGTAGCTGAATTCATAATGTTGTTATTGCTTTTGTAAATGTTATTATTGTTGTTGTTAATTATATTACTATAATGCGAAGGACTGTGCTTTTGATGCAAAGGACTTTTGCTATTATTATTTAACGGTGTTTTGCTATTGTTTTGAATGTTATTATTATTGTTGTTGTTACAATTATTGTTCATTGCCGCTTTCTTAGTGGCATTATAGAGATATTCACGTTTGAAATTAATCAAGGCCGTTGTGGACTTTTCATTTGTGATCGCATTCGTTATGCTGCTCTTTTCACTTGTATGCCGAAATTTTAACGTATCACAGTTTGAATTCATTATATTTAAAAAATGTCATTACTGACATTATTTCTTTTCTTTTTGTGATTAAAAGAGTTTTTTTTATTTTTTTGCTAAACACTGCTACTGAAAATTAAATATAGAAAATGGTTTTAGTAAATAAAAAATATTTGATATTTTAGATTCGCATTAAGTAAAACATTGGAAAAACAGTTGAAATTAATTTAAATAAAATTATTGTATAAAAACCTCCTTTTTATTTTATACCATTTTAATGTTAAGTTTTGGTAGAAATGGTAACATACATAAACTTATTAATTTTTTTTCTTGTTCTTTAATTCCTTAACTTTTTTTCAAAATTGTTTTATAAAGTTATTAGTTGGTTGTAAAAATTTTCATTTTAGGAATTCTTAACTTGTTCCAGTATTGTTTGTTGGTTTTGTATTAAGACGATTCCATTTTACTCACATTTTGTTTTAACTACAACATTTTAAAAAAAACTTTAGTTAGATAGATAATATTTTTGCTCCTAATAACCATTAAAGGAATAAGACGGGTGTGACTTTACACAAAGATAATAATTTTAAAGAATTTTTTGTAAAATATGTTTAAAAAAGGGGTGAATTACTTTAATTTACTTGGTGGTTTGAAGAGTTTTTGATCGTATTGAATAATTTATTTCTAAAGGAACCCCCTTTAAAAACGTGACAGGGGCGATATTTTTTTCAAACCTTGGATATATAAGAGCCGATTAAGGAATAAATGATAATTTTCAGCTCTTTTCAAATAAATAGAGGCTAAATATTTACTTTGATTATTTTCATTTGCTTTTACATATACATATATAAATTTATCAACTTTTTTATAAAAAGGAGAAAATTATTTTTCGGCAAAGTTGGGAATAATTGGTTTTTTTAAAAACCTTAGGATTGTGGTTTTTTAAAAAATTTCAGGATTTTGCACATCTGCCTTGTATTGCAGTATTTTGAGTCCGATCGAAAAATGCTCATTTGAGCCAAATATTTTGAAGTTTTAAAAAATTAAAAACCCAAAACATAATAATATTTATAATATTGTTAAGACTAAAAACCTCTAACAGTGTTTTTTTTATTGTTTTTTTTTTTTAATTTAGTTTAGAGTGAAATTATTTTATAAAATCCGTAAACTGGTTTTTGACATCAAGCTTTAATTGAATTAACGTATTAAAAAAAAGATTAAGAATTACAAGTATAAAAGTTATAGTTGAACAAACCCGATCATGTTATACCCTGCATATGTCATCGTTTACTTTATATAAGGTTCAACCGCACGTGACTTTTGTGATTAGGATAAACTTGATTTTCCTGTCTACTTTGGGAGATGCAATCAATAATGGAGCTATAGCCAAATAAGCTTTATTTTAGTTAAATATTTGTTGGTTTAATATTGTAAACATGTGGAAAATTTTGTAAAGATAAAGTAATATTTAAGCCAGTTTGTTTCATGAGAGCTTTTCTATGGGATCTATGAAAAAAAAATGTCCGGTTTTTACAACTTTCAATAGACATGGTTAGTCTCCATTACTAAAAACTTATCTGTGCAAAAATCTTTTTAAAATATTTAAAAAAAAATGTGACCTGAATACTATGCTCACAAGAATAGGTAGATAGATATCCAGCTAGAAGGACGGGCAGACGCACATGTTTTAATTGATTTTGGAAGTGATGATCTGTCTTTCGGTATTGAGCATGATAATTATTAAGTGGCAACCAAATATCAAACTTTTAAACTAAGATTCTTCAGCTACAATCATTTTATAACAATTAAAAAAATGTAATTTGAAACGATTCCTTTTCTTTAATTTAATTTAAGTAAAAAATCTTAAGATTCATAATAATTTTCTTTAATTTGTAATTTTCCATAGTTTACTTACATATTAAGAGCTTCCTGATATTTAGTTTAAGTTATTTTTGTTTAAAAATTGTTTCTTTGTAATCAAAAAATTATGAAAGTGCTAAGAAGCCGTAAGCAGGCAAATTACAGAGCATACAAATTTTAAAAGAATTCCTTTATAAAGTGTTGCGATCGAACAATATACATATCTAAGGCTAAATGCCATAATTCGCCCTCCCATCGTCGCAAGAAATCAATATATAACAAATTATTTTTTGAAATGTTAGGTTTGGTTTTAATATAGTTTTATAGGTATTTGAATCAGCACTAGAAGTTGTGTGTCAATTATGAAGATTTAGTTAACATAAGCCACAAACGCGTAGGCATCTGCTTTAAAATTCGAAGAAAATAAGAAAATTTAAAGATTCATATAATAATAATTAGAAAAATCTCTAAAAAAAGTATTATTACTTTAATTTTGTCGTTTTTAAACAAAATTAAGAAAACCTAGTTCAATTTGGTTAAAGAATTCTGGAAAAAGCTATACCTATTGATCTTGTCTTATACCAAAAATATTTAAAACAAAAAATATGTCTTTCAAACCATATTAAAAATAACAAATTTACTTAAAAAACTCAACTGTAGTTTCCAATTAAAAAATAATATGTACCTATTTAAGACTTTAAAAATATTCACCTTTAACAGTTTTTTCACTTAATAAAAATTGTTAATTAAGTACCTATTTGGTTTATTAAATTATAACACTTTTTTTGAATATTTTTGTTTCTTTAAATTTAATTTACTTTTTTTATAAATTAAATTCTACAATTTCTGACATGTTATTTATTAAATATTTTATTAGCCGTAATTAATCATTTTTGATTAACTCATTCATTAATTTTTATTTGTGCGATGGTATTGACATATTATTTGAATAAATTCCTTTTGGAACGGAAATGAACTTTAGCATAACCGTTATTTGCATTTGTGCGGCGACAAGCGAACGATTAAGTACACGAACAAACGAAACGACAACAAGCGTTTTGAAACAGATTGTCTTAACCGACGGCGTGTCACACGACGTATGATTATTGCTTGAAAACGTTAAGCAATCGTAACCGAAAAACACCAAACAAACGTAATGGAAATGGAAAACAACAAAACACAATTGTACAAAAAAATAACATACAACAACAATACCACTTTAGCTCTCTGTGAATATGTAGATGTGTGTATTTGTAAATTGGGGAGCAAAGACACTTTTACAAATATAATTTATATAAATTTTTTCCTTTTTTATTATTCCATTTCAACTTGTGTGCGCTATTGAGATTTACACATACACTCGTTCACTAACACACTCACAAATACACAAACACACTCATTTCACTATATACTTGATTTAGGTACAATTTTAATTTCCTTTTTTTTCATTTCTGTGTTTTTTTTTTCTTCTTCTCTTTTTATATATTTAATTCCATTTGGTATTTATTTACGCTTATAAAAAGTTGTATTTTTTTTATTTCAAATGAAATGCGCGCGCGTCTATTAGATTTCTTTTTTCCGATTTTTATTTGAAAATATTTTTCATTTGTTCAAATCCGACGACAATTGTACAATTCTTATTTCTCTTAACGGTAACGACCTACTACTATGTGTATTTGTATAAACGTCAATCGCTGACTGACTGAATGTTGGCAATATAACAACCAAATTGTGCTCAAATACACAACTGGCAGTCAGCTTTCTTCGTAGGTACGTTTGTACCCTGTTTTGCCAGCCTCTTTAGCTTTATTTTCTGTTCACTCTGCTACAGTTCTGTTAAATGGATTTTGTAAATGTTGGTTGTACGTAAGTATGTATTTCTACTACCTTCACTTACGAATGACAAATTCGTAATGAAAAACGAAACTTTGCTACGAATATCAATGTGTTTTTCAATACTTATACACTGAATACTCTCAAGCAAACACTCTACAAAGCACACATAGATACACCTATACATTGTCAAATAACATTTGTAGAAAACGAACAGAAAAACTTTTAAATGTTGTTTTGGTCTGGCTGGTTGTTTGATTTTTTTTATTACAATTCTTTCTCTGCTTACATACATAAATACACATACCCACCCATTCGCATCATTGCCATTCCCATTAAAATACTCAATTCATTTACACATACAAATACAACACAATCGAAATGAAATGAACAGAAAACAAGTAACCAAACAGAAAAATAAATAAAGAAAATAAGGAGAGTACAATTGTTGTATTATAATGTTTTTTCATTGGGGCTGCCAGCTTATTGCGGATGTTAACAAGGTTTTATTGCGCCAAAAAGTATATATTTGTATGTACTTAACCTTTGGATCACACAAAAAAAAATTTAATCATTTTCAATTATTTAATTAAAAAGGTTACCGTCTTTGATTTAACATGTGATTGTCCCAATTAAGCATATTTTTTAAGGATAACAGGCATAGTTATTTGGTGTCTTCCCCTACTACGTGATCAAGGTGGTTGTACTATCGTGGAACAAGAAGCGGGAAGCCTTAAATGGTTCAAGATTCTCTCTGTTTTTTGCATTAAAGTCATGTGGGTCCCCGCATTGTTCGGTGGGAACACATTGTTATTTGTAATGCTGTACCATACGGCTTCATCAACCTCCTGGTACGGCATGCCAGGGACTTAAGCTTCCAAGCGCTTTAACATGTTTCGACTGAAATTGGAAGAAATATACAGTCCTATCGGATACCACGGATACTAGGTTTGGTTAATGGTGAGCCCTCTTATGGGTAAGTGGGGTTACTAATAACGAAAAATTTAAGCTGGGGCTTTTGTGCGGGCATTCTCTAACATGGCAGAATCTCATTTATGTTATAGTTGTTTCAAGTAATAGGTAGTCCTAACATTAGCATTAGTTATGGCATGTGGAGGTTTCGGGTTCTGATTAGGTTAGTTGATAATAATTGGTAATGGGATGTGAATCATGGAATCAGTAGTTGAGGCAATGGAAAAATTAAGGAATAAAGCAAATAGAAATATTTTAATTCAACTGAGGAACAGGCATAATAGCGATCACTCTCCAATATCTAAAGGCTTTGTTTTTGTCAGAACTGTTCTAACAATTTGCAAACTTGTTTTCCTTTCCTGCTTAAGACGCTAGAAAGACTGTTTAATCTCCATCTCAGGGATTATATTGATTATTTGGTTAATTTATAAAAAATGCGCTACATGATGTAGTTGGTTATATTAAACGGAGTCTGCATGAAAAGGAATGAATGCCATCGGTGTCCCTTGATATAATAGCAGATGATCTTACTTTATATTTAGAAATTTTATAGAAAAAACCGGGGCTTGCAACCAAGATTTGTAAACTGAATTTACACAAAGGTTGTGATATCCTTTCTAGCATATGTATGCATCCAATGTGTAGTAGGTGATGGGGGAAAACGAAAGATCTAACTAAGGTCACAAGATGTGCCACACTTGCATCACCGCTGCTATAATAACTTCAGCTCAAGGAGCAACAAAACTCAATCTTAGTACCTATTAAGTATTGGGTGATTGAGTTTGCGGCAACAAACTTCCTCAGACTAACAGAATCAGGATTAAGAAAGTTTCTCATACAAGCCACACAAGAATATTATGGGAAAGTAGTCTTGATGATTTTAGTGCAGGCTGGAGATCTAACAAGGTCCATATGGTTACAAAGGCCAGTTTTCAAAGAACACGAAGGTTAATAATCTCTGAAATGGATTGTTGTTTAGTGTTCGATAGTCTGTGTTAGAAGTGTGATGTCTTCACTGGTCTAAGAAGATATGGGCAGTGGAGCCGATGCAGTCTGTTCCAAGAGGAAACACGGACAGTTTTTACTGTGTTGACAGGCAGCCCTTAGGAGGACCGCACCAAATCTAGGTTGGCAAATTATTGAAAAAAGCTTTTGGTGGAATTATGGACATTTTCACGACACTCCCGATTATTATAGAATGTGTGTAGATTAAAAGGAATTCAAAACGATTGGGCATATCACTGCCTGAGATGATATCTAGTGTTAATTGGGTGGATAAAAGGTTCCCCAAAAACTAAGTTTCTAGCAGGTAGGCAATGGAGTTAAGAGTTTTCCAGGGGAACTTTATTTTCGACTATCTCATTCATTTTTTTATTATAACAAAATGTTTTCTGCTTAACTTAATATTCTTTTCCCATAATACTTTATTTAGGGACGTATAATAGACCCAAGAGGTTCATCTCCATTCATCAACCTAACCTAACCATGGTATGTTAAATATTCTTATTTCAGAAAATATTCATCATACGCGAAACAACTTTTTTTGGCTTAGACATACATAAGTGGCAACACTGTACAATCTACATTTGTTTATTAGTATGACTGTATATTTGAGTGTATGTGTCTTTATTTTTATTTGTTTGATTGTACTCCACCTCCTGCTGCTTTTTAATGGAAAACAGAGTGTTTGCTGCTGCGACTACTAATGTTATTGAGCAGGACATTTGTTTTTTTTTTCTCATTTATTTTATGTTAAACTTTTTTACGATTTAAATTAAAACGAATATGTATTTTTATTTGTTTTGTTTGTTGTTGCTGTGTTTAGTGCTTTCTTCGGCTCCAACTGAGCAAGTTTATGTGTTTGTGAATTTATTTCTGCTGTATACATATCTACCGCTTATTGTATAAAAAGGGGATGGTTTTAAATTCATTTGATGTTGTAGTTGTTAACATACACCAGCCGAATTCGAAACAGAATTGTAGATGTAGATTTTGTTTCTTTCTTCTTTTTTGTTATTGTTGTAGCAATTCAATTTAAATGTAGGACTGCAAAAGCAATGTGGTTGTTGTATCTAACAAATAAAACCCCTAAAGCTAAAATATATATTTTATTTACGCATACATTGAAATAAAATCGAAAAACTCTCTGTGGTTGTTAAAAAGGACAAATGGCAAACTGTGTATGAAATCGTATTGACACAAAATAGAAGAGAAATGTATTCATACAAATGTGTGTTCAAAAATAAGAACATACCTATTTACAGTTACATTTCTTCGTTTTAAATTGCAACCCCATATTGGAATAATTTTTTATCGTTTTGATTACTTTAAAAAATTACACAAACTCTCTTTTGCTCAGTTTTAAAACCGGCTTAAACAATTCCCTGACACTCAAACACAAAGGTTTTTATTTCTGTGCTCCTTCCAGATAGACACTCCAATTATGCCACTCAGAGGCAAAAATATTTGTAAAACTTTGTAAGAAAAAACAAATTTTCGCCAACAGTGCTGCCGACTTAAGCTCCTTTAAAATAAGTTTGTCTGCTTCTGGTAGGATCCTATGTTAATTTATATTCTAAAACCTTGTTTTGTTGAGGATTTGCTGGTTTTTTAAACCCCTACATTTTTGTTTTCATGAAGATATAACATCCTACCTTCCTATCCAAAAAATGTTTTTAAATTAAAATCAAAACATTTTTTGATATAATTTTTTAAAGATAGGTAGGTACCTACTTTTGTGTCACTGCAACGTCACACTTTTGGGTGAAGTCCAATTTCACGATAGGTATCATTATTTTAGATTCAAGTTGGCTATTATGGTCAGCTAGAAAATCTTCATAAATCTTCTTAAAATTGGTTAACAAATAATAACTTGTAAAGCGTTAATGTCCTGGTCGACTGAAGTTTAGGTTTTGCAAAGGTACATAAGTACCTAGCTATAATTGTGTCCATAAAATTTTGGTTTACTAAATGGCAAATAGGTATTTTCAGCATAATCGAATGTGTTTATGCCTCCCCCTATGGATACCACTAGAGTTTTCTACATTGCTCCTCATTTATGTGCTAAGCACGGAAACGTTAAAATATTTTAAACAGCCAGGGGGTATGACTAACTCTATGTCACTTTATTTTTACGTTAAAGCAGGGTCCCAGGTTTCATCTTTCTATTCAGCATTAACACCATAGAATAGAAAAAGCCATTTTTATTTAAGCAAACCCTTAAATATACATATACCATTTGGATTTATTTTTGTGTTTTCTTTCTGTTTTTTTAATTAAATAATATGTAGTACCATGTAATTTTCCCATTATTTTTATTACATTTAAAGAAATAAACATAGCCAACTCAATTCCATAATGTTTCCATTTATATGGGCCTGTTTGTGTGTAGGGTTTCATATATTCATATGGTAGCTACTCCTCACACAACAATCGTATTCGTATCACTCCATCTCTTTTGTTAAGTAATAAATGTCGTTGTTGTTACAATTGCTTTACAGCCATTGCAGGTGGGTTGCACCAATAACATTCGTCATCGGCAGCAACAACAATACAAAACTAAAATTAAACAGTAGCGGACACATTTGTATAACACATACATTCTCAAACACACTCAGCATTTGTGTACATTTTTTATAGGTATTTTTTTAATTCTTATGTTTTTATTGCAATTGCAAGTTCGCTCTTTTTTTGTTGTGTTCTTTAAATTAAAAAAGAAAAATACACATTTCTACACATACTAAATCACATTTTGCTTTACTATTTTTTACTTTTTCTCTCGCTCTTTCTGGTTGATTATTCTTTGTTACTTTCTTTGCATTTTTATTTAAATTTTAATGTGCTTCATTTAAGCATATTGTTTTATTTGTAATTTTTTTTTTGGAAAGGGAGGGTGTTACATATGCTCCTGCATTCTAGGGAAAATCTTTCGTTCTAATAGATACATACATACATACCTACTTATGTACATTCAAATGACAATTGTATTATCCTCTTTAATTATTATTTTAATAAGAATTCAAAATAGTAGGTATGTACCTATTACTTCTATTTGCTCTTGCTATTAAAACATGTTATCCTTGTTGTGCTGGGAAAATGTATGTACCAATTCATTTAGTAAGTCTCAACAATTTAATTAAAAGATTAATTTGTCATGTGTAGGTATTTTGTTATAGGTACCTAAATACTTTTTTTATGGATATATGTAGGTACATACATACATACATAGGTATGTAGTTTTCTAATAATTTTAGGCATAAATTTTATGAGTATGTATCTATGTAGGTACATATGTATACCTATACCTACCTACTTACCTATTAAAAAAAATTTGAAGTGAAGAACTTTTAGACTTACCGTTATGCAAATTTCTAATTGTTTGTCTGATTATCTGTGGATGTTGATAGGTTGGTACATAGGTAGGTATAATAGATAGGTAGTACCTACCTATATGGTGTATTTTGGTTAGAGCCTAATGCATAGCTGCCAGATAAATTGGTTCTACATCGTAAAATTTTAGAAAAAAATCGTCAAAACAACTTTTTGTAATCGTCAAGCCTACACACAAAAATTAAACTCAGTGAACTTTACTTAAATCAAGCCGTATCGTTCTCAAAAGTATGATGAGTACAGGTTGTCTTACACCAAGTACGAAAGTTCTTAAGCAAAGTACGATTTTTCTAGTACGAATTTCTTACTTTTAGCCACATTAAAGCAAAAAAGGATTCATTCAAGTTTGAAATCGTAGGTACTTAATGTAAGCTTAAAAAGATTAATTTAAGCGTAAACGGGAATAAAATTCTTGATTTATGAATGTGTTTTTCTTTCTGTGTAAGTATGAATAAGCATTCCTACCTAATTGCAATGATGCCTTAGAAATCACTTTATGCCGAAAAATACCTATAGGTATTTACCAGTAACTATATAGGTACATGCATACATACCTATGTACGTATGTATGAACCTATTTGTTATACCTATACCTAGGTATTAAAAAACAATAGATGCCTAGGTACCTTCAAGCTTATAAATAAAATAGGTAGTTATGTACCTACCTAGAAAAGATAATTTCCCAGTCATTTTTTCCATAGCACCTACGAGCGTTCCGACTAGAATCTTTTATACCTATGTAGGTATGTTGGATGGAATATTTTTTAATCATTTTTTGAATTATTCTTTACTTATTTGCTCTTGTGTCTGCTAGGAAACACTTTTATTATAAAAACAAACCCAAGAAATTCAGAAAAAACAAGAAAATATCTGTACAAATATGTAGATTCTTTTCTCTCCTTTTCTTATATTAAAATAGCATGCTTCTGTCTCATTCCCATATAGGTATTACAAATTAAATAGTTAAAGGCGTTAACCTTGGCTAAAAGCACACAGGCACTCGCACAGCAGTACAATACCAACAATACGCACTGTCTTAAGTAAAGTATTGCAAAAAAAACAACAAATATGTATGTCATATAAAAATTTTAAACATTAATTTTTTTCTCTCTTTATTTGAATTTCATTTCCATTGTTATTTTTGTAACTGTATTTATTTTGATTGCTTTTGAGAGAGAGAGAGTAACACACTGTTTATATATGAAGAACAGTGTGACCGCTGATAATTTTAAAAATATTTGGCACATATAGTCGTGTTAGGGGAAAAAGTCGCATAAAAAGTCGTTTCCGGAAAAAATGTGGCACTCTTTTTTTAAGCCTTTATTAAACTTTTTATTCATGTTTTTACAACTAATAAAAACAAAAACAGACCAAAAATGCAACAACACGAAAAAACTTGACAAGTACAAATTAAAAATAAGAAAACATTCATTAAAAAAAAGAATTTTTGAACGTAGACACATAAAAAGTAATAGGTTTATTTAAAATTGCAAAAAATAAATTTAAGTATCTGTCTGTTCTTCTTCAAATATCGAAATATCGTTTTTTAAATTTGGTTGAAACAAGGACATACAGACAACTAGCCTAAGTAAAAAGCATATAGTACATTTTAACTACCCCCTGGGTTTTTTATCTCTATGGATATAATATAATATTACACAAAAACATATTTTTAATTTTTTTCACATTATTTTCATATTATGTACTTGTGTTTAAGTTCATCACCTGGAACCCAATCTTCTAGTTCAGTGTTTAATAAATTTAAAGCTGATAGCATTGAATTATAGGTCGTAACTTTTGATTTGCTTGCCAATTTATTTTTCTTCAGCCCTCACTTTAAAAAATTCTTTCAGCACATGCGCTGCTTTGGGGTCATGTAAAAATGTACGCAACTAATTCATAGAAATTTGGACACAATATCTCGTTTAAATAATTTTTTAAACAACCCACTGTATGGCAAAAACTTTCAGAATTTTTAATTTCAAATAATTATGGTGTGCCATGTTTGGGAATAAAACAAATGTCCACATATGCCAGGTAAATGTGTATGTATGGGCATATGCAAATAATAGAATTTGTTCAACTTTCATAACAAAAAAGGAACAGAAGTGATAAAAACTTAAAAAAGTGGCAAAATAGTGTCAGCAATAAGAAGTCGCGCAAAAAGTCACAGGCCCTTGAAAGGGTTGTGAAATGCAACTTTAGTCGACGAACGGTCACTCTGATGAGAATTGTTTGCATCAGTGATGAAACATTTGATGCAAACGTCCTTTTTTTGATACCGAAATATACCGTGTAACTCCTCTGGCTTATTTGATGTAATTATTTTAAAACCAAATTTTAATCACACCCAACAATGATGGTGCATGCTTTTTAGATTTTAGGTTATTTTAAAGTGGATATTAAAATTAATTCGTCTACCGTTGCAAAAGCTATGTGTCTTAGATTTCTATACAATTAGGGGAATTAAAATCAAAAAGAAATACATTTTTTCTTACTATTGCGGTCAAAGAGTACTCTCAAAATTATTTTTGATACCTTCCCAAATGAAAACTTAATTTTTCATCTCTGGTTTGCATTGCTGATTCCAGTTTCCCGATTACATCATTTTTCTTTTCTTATGGCATTAGAATTTTTAAACTTTAAAAACCTCTTCAAAAGGTGCTTTTAATTTTGTATGCACCACTTCCAAACACAACGCATATTATGACCAGCTAATGTAAGCGTTTTCAAACCTTAAAAAACGAAATAGAAAAAAGCGTTGGGGAATCGCCACTTAAGCCTGAAACTACTGAAAAAGTCTTTTTCAAATTAACATTTTGCCTTATTCTTCACAAGGTTCTCAGAGAACACTGATGTTTCAATCCTTAGGTATGCGTTCTTCTAGACAGACTGTACAAAATTTTTTTTTTTATTTGATAACTTCTTGGATGGGTTCTGTGATATCTTCACTGTTGCTACTACAAGATAGGTACCAACAGGTATGAGAAATGATTTTTCCATATCCTCAGCACTCTTTCTGTATCAGTCACTAGACTACCTTCTTCATCTTTCCAGGAGAATGTAAAGGTACTTATACCAGTCTTCACTATGGTGTTTCACTCTTTTAGTAGAATTTTCAGACATCATATTTACTCCTGAGCATCTCAATACGATCTCACTCGGCTTTAATTTCTGTCTGCGGAAAAGACGTTTTTTGCTCTTCTTTTTACCCGACACTTTTTCTTTGCACAATATTTTGCTGATGACTGCAGTGTTGCCCCGTATGCCACATTCTTGGGGAAGGCTTTTGGTAATAAAGTAAGGATATTGCGGCCTCTTGCATGGATATGGCAATGCTTTGCCATTGCGCTGCAACATTATCGAGACAATGAGTAATTTCTTTAAGCAATTGGGCCAATCAAACGGAGTAAGGCGTAGGTTTTTGTTGTGCCTGCAGCTTTTTGACGTCAAGCTTACGCGCTGTTTCAGATCGTACGCTTCCCGACACATTTAGACGGGTGTGAACTTTTGCTGCAACAAGGTAGTGGAATATGTACGTCGATGTTCGCTCCTCGTCTAACACACTAAATGATTTTCGTCTATCACAATATGATCAATCTGGTGCCTCGTGTTTTAAATTGGCTTTATATCTAACAAGTTTTAAAAAAAATATTGAAAAAAGTTGATTACCTTTTAATATAACAAATTAATGGAATAAAGCAATAAGGGTCAATACAAAAGCAAGTTTACACATTGTTAGATAAAAATTACGTTTCAGAAACCTAAGCACCACATCTTTCCGGTTTTATATTCAAATATGGCGTGGCTCGATAAACTTCTTTTTTTAATGGTAATCCACATTTTTCTAGGCCTTGGAAGGCACCATTTTACTAAGCATATTTCTTCTTTAGAACCAAGCAACACTTGTTTGGACTTTCCCCTACTGCCTTAGGAAATGCGGACATAAAATATGTACTGTATGAGACAGCATAGGACGCCATATTATTTTTATTAGAACTTTATACCTGATTTTGATTTAACAGAAAGCCAAAGATGTCTTCGGTATATTGGGTCTTGGGTTTTTTCTGATTTGTTCAGGTTAGAGCATATAATATGCTATCAAGTCATATTGTCCTAAAGTTTTAATATTTTACAATAGTTTAAAAAAAATGTTGTTGTGCTTAAAAGAAAAAAGTTCTATAATACTAAGACTTTTTGAACTGTGTTTATTGTTTTGTCATAAACAGTAGAAACCTGAGCAGGGCGGCCGGAAATTTTTAGTGAAGCCGTTGATAAATTAACAAGTCGCAGTCATTAATTTAAAAATATTTTCGAAATTACTTATTTTCTGTTTTCTTAATTACGAGCGGATGCTCACAATAGTAGTATTTTTTCGTTTTATTTTGTTAAGACATATGACTTTCTGACTACCTTGTGAATGAATACCTCAATTATTTTTTTACACTTTTTTGAAATATTTAGACAAGAAAAAGCTGCAACTGATTTAAAAATGATTTGGCTTCTGAATTTGGAGCCTATTAAAACACTAAATAAAAATTCTGGGGGCTATTGGGTAAACAAAATCTAAACTTAATTTCTTTATAACTTTTTAAGAGTAGTTAGTATTACTCAAATCATGCAAAATTTAAAATTAATTTAAAGCAGACACTCGTCTACCAAAAATCGACCATGCAATACCTGCCTAAATTTAGGTAGAAGCGTTCGATCGGACACAGCAGGATTGGAGCCGGAAAGCTGCGGGCACAACATACTGCAGCGGTATAATCCACTCGACTGACCAAATTTCTTGAGGAACGCACTTCTTTTCGACAATGTTACAGCGCAATGGCACAGCATTGCCCAGTCTATAAAAAAATCCGCGCCGGGAGTGTCCTACTTCAATTAAAGCAAAGTATACGGCAAAGAGGGCAACCCTGCAGTCAGTTCCACCATAACTTTTAAATAAAGCACACAATCTAAAAACTAGCTTTTACCGGTTCATTTAAAATAATTATATGTAATTACATAAAAGGCAAAAAATCATATTTATTAAATTAATAATTAATGGTTTCCTGTTAAAGCAAACAGTTGAGCACGACATTTGCGTCAATTTCAATTTTATTATGTAATATATGCGGCATTGCTAAGCCGTTAAGCCTGTCTTCTGCTATCGTTGATCTCAACCATGTTTTAATACGGCGAAAGGTGGAAAATTACCTTTCAGCAGTAGCATTGGGTCACATCTTGCTAAAACATTTATTATATTTTCTGGGCGATCTTTATAAATTTTCCATTTTTGTTTCTAAAGCAAAATTTCAGCCTGTAATTTTAATAAAAGCAATTGTTTACCAATATTTCAAATTATAATAAATTAAAATTTAATAAATTAAATTTTCTAAATCAGTAAATGTAGTAGAAGTAGAGAGATATTAAAAAAATAAGGGAAGTCCTTTGATTAACGTGATCTTAAGTTTGTAAAACAGATTCAGAACAGGGTATGCAGCTCTCGATGTGGTAGTATATTTCGAAATCTTCAAAATTATTTTTTTTCAAATCTAGGCTCTTCAACTGAAATTCCCATAACAATGCAGATATTTTTTGCCTCTTCAAAAATAGCTTTAAATTGTGTTTGGGCTTGATTAGCTTTAGTCTGAAGACACATTATCAAGGTTTTTATAAGAGATAATCCTTTTTGTAAATCTACATATATCCTGTTATTGTAGAATCACACTAAGCGGCTGTGTGGCAGTAAATATATCATTTAGACTATGTAATCCGAAAATAAATTCGAACGTGCTCAGAGCAGTTATTTATAATAAGGTTTTTTAAAACGTTTCCCTATCTTTCCACTCGGGTATCTTTTTCAATGCCTCTATTCTGTGCTTTATTTTTACTGCAAGCTGTAGAATGGAATTATGTCGATCTACCCATCGTGTTTTGCGTAATAGAGACAATTTTGCAACTAAATATTTTAGAAAAACTAAATTACGCTTAGGATGAAATTTAACAAAAAGGAATTGGCATCTTCCTGATAAATCAGTGGTTTCGTCAAAAGTAATCGAATAGTATTTCGCGTCATAAATATTTTTTAGTGTTATTTCTAAAATAAGATTATGGAAACTTGTATTTATTTCATTTAAAAATGTTTTCGATGTATACATATGAAGCATCTAAAGGGAAAACTTGAAAATGGCTGCCTAAAATTTCATCTCCAGCATGTAGGTATACGAAATCGCAGAAGTGAACGAAAAACACCTTCCGAGATTTTATTTTCAGAAACTACCAAGGGTCATCTGGACGTCCACGGAGAGGTATATTATGCCTTCCGAGGAAAATTTTAGTTTTTATAATAGACAACAAACGTTCTCAATTTTAAATTTCTTGTTGAAGTGCAGATATGTACTTGTATTTGATTTCCCACCTCAAGACGAAGGTTTTCTTGTGTCTTCAAAAACATTCTTACAAAAGCAACAGCATCTTTGAATACGCAATACATTTGTTTAATAAAATATATGAAACGTTAGTTTCATGGTTACCAATATTTTTATTTATTAAATCAAATATTAATTTTTAAACGTTTTGGGGGAAATTTACTTTCTTCCCTCCCCCTGAATCCTCTCCTGATATGAAGGGTATATAAAAATCAACACAACCGGGCATAGCGTTTTTGCTTGTTTAGTAAACAATATTTACATTTGGTTATTGCTTGTATGTAATTTTGTTGTTGTTTCTGCAAAAAATAGGGATTTGTTTTCAACAACAACATCAAAAACAAAAAAGGGGTTGCCAGCTGTTATAGTTTCTTATTTAATAGTTTAACATATAATTATTATTACAGTCGGCTGGCTATTTTCATTGTAAATTATTCCATAATCCACTTAAATTGTGGTACTTGAGTTTCTTTTCTTTCGTTTTTATTCAGTTCTTGCAACTGTTTCCACCATTATTGTAGAACAAATTATATTTAACAATATGTATGAATAAAATATGAAACTATAATTCATATTGTATAATAGGAATATTTATATGAATGTATGTACGTATGTAAGTACATCCCTACAAAAAAATAAATTGAACAAAAATTTAGGGTTAAAGTATTTTTCTAATGCTACAGTTTTGTTTTGTTTTTAGAATAAGGGGATTATTTTTTGTCTTTAGTTTGAGGAAAATACTTATGTATTTAAGTCTCTTTTTTATGATAAAGAAAAGATGGTTTTGAATACTTAGACATGTATGTATGTATGTAGCTACCTACGATTTTTGTGATTTTTTTAAATTATGTTTGACAAGGTTTATTAAAAAGAATAAATATTTTTAAGGTGACAGAATGATTATGAATTAATAAGAAATGTTTTTCTAAAACAGGGAAGTTTTCAAACAAAAAAAATTTAATTTATATCAATATCTATTAACTGATAACAAAAATTTTGATTTCTGCAGATGGAATCTTCAATATGTATAAGGGTGATCCCAGCTGGGCGAAAAAGTTTTAATGGTCAAAATACTGTGGCTCCATTAGCGGGATGTCAAGGTTCCAGAAGATATATGTAATTTCAAGTACCCTAGTGGACTTGGGTACATTGAGAGAACAGATGACTCTTGGGCGTAGTCTAGCTTAGAGACCCACTGGCCGAGACACAAGAAACTGGTTATTTGGGAGCTAACTGGAGACGTTTTCAGGAGACTAGGGGAACAGCTGCGGAAACTCTGGTGGCAGTGGACCAGGTTATTTTCAGAGTGTTAAATAGGCGGTTAATACCGTTTAGCCTTACAGGTCACAGGGTCCGGACGGTATTTACCCGTGTATGTTACAGAATCTCTTGGATCAGGGACTGCTGCTTCTAACGAGTGTGTTGACTGCCAGCATCACAGTGAGGTGAAGAGCGGTATAGGTGACGAAACTACGTGATGTTAGACTGATCAGCCTTTCGTCTTCCTTAATGAAGACATTGAAACGACTGATTGATTTTTATCTTACAAACATGTTGGATAAGCACGTCTTTAAAAATGCTTAACATGACGCTCTCAGGGACAAAACTTTTGAGAATGAGCTTCATAATGTGATGGGATTTGTAGAGCGGGGTCTTTGCAGACAAGACCACGCTCTACCTGCGTTCTTGGACATCAACGGAGCCTGTAGTAATGCGTTAATAGAGGCTACTTGGAACGCACTAGGCGTACTAAGAAAGTGATTATCCTGCTGCCAACTCTGGTTTGAGAAATGGACAACTGAAAAGGAGTGCGGTCAAAGGAACGCCACAGGGAGGGGCCTTGTTGGCACTACTGTCGATCTTGGTGGTCAACGGGATACTGAAGTTTGACTCGAAGAGGGTAAAAATAGTGGCTTATGCATACGACAGCGCGTTTTTGTCCACCACGAGTGAGATGATGCAAAGCACATTATGCGACCTGTCTGCTTGGGCCAGGAACAACAGACTGGGAGTAAGCCCGGAGAAGACGGAACTAGTTCTATTCACTAGAAAGTACCAGGTGGCAGACTTTAAGCTGCCGGTGCTTGACGGGTCTGAGCTGAAACTGGCGGATAGGGCCAGGTATCTGGGTATAGTTATCTTGGTGACTTGAGGCGGAGGAGAGGGTTAGAAAGGCTTTCAATACCTATTATGCCTGTAGGAACTCCATAGGTAAGAACTGAGGGGTTGCAAGGGACTATGGTGAACTGGATTTACACATCCGTTGTTAGACCAATTATTACGTACCGGAGCCTCGTATTATGGAGGGCTTTTGAGAGGGCCGACCCAAGGAAACTACTATCAATATTCCAGAGATATGCTGTACTAGGCATTACAGGGGCCAGAAGTAGTACACCACAAGCAGTGCTGAATATCATTTTGTATCTTCTTCCCATTAAAGATTTTGTGGCTGGAATGGGGGTAAGGGGCTTGTTTAAGCTTAGTGAGTCAGGTATGCTTAGGGCAGGGTTAGCTGTACATGCCGGTATTGTGGAAAGGGTCGGGGATGGTTGACTCCTGCGGCAGTCGGGTTTTACTGACTATGTATATGGTCGCGAAACTTGACTTTGGGATTTACCTCGGGTAGTGTTTCCGGATAGGGAGGCATGGAAGGTATCCGAGAGGTTGTACGAGGAGTGTGGTGTCTTTGTGGATGAATCAAAGATGTAGGTGGTCACCGGGGCTGGTGCTTATATAATGCCCGAGAGCAGCGTTTTCCAGGCTGAGATTCTGGCGGCAACGAAGACCCTGGATTTGCCAGGGTAGGGCGCGTATAAAAGAGGGGGCATAAAAATCTACTTTGCCGGTCAAAGCGCGCTTAAGATTCTAGAGGGACACTATGTTAGTTCTAGACTTGTAGACGACTGATCTTGGCGACAAGCAGGATTAGGCTTTGTTGGGTGGGGCGTCATTGTGATGTTGCCGGTAATGAGACTAGCGATGAATTGGTGAAGGGGGTCGGCCTGGGATATTGGGCTGGGCTGTGAGCCGGTTAGGCCATCAATTAGTTTCTATTATGAACTGATAGGGACTTGGGTTTTGAAAAAAGTGGGGTAAACCTGTAGGGACAGGGCTGATTGCGGAATCTCCAGGCTTTTGTTGCCTAAGATGGTCAGGAGGGGTACTTACGCTGCTCAAAGGGAGTAGGGGGTTCTGGGGTACATTATTGGGACTCTCGCAGGGCCCTGCAATGTGAGGTAGGTATATGACGAGTAAATGGTATAGGAACTCTCCGGACTCCTGCAGGTTATGCGGTGATAAGGAGGAAATTAAGACTGCGGAGCGCCTTTTCAGCGACTGCTCTGCAGTTCCACGGGGATAGGTGGCTGGGAGGGCGCTTATTAGATGGACTTGGTGAGGTGTCTGGCTGTGGACTGGGTTTCAGCGCCTACGCGCAACAGTACCTTCTTATGTATACCTATCAAATTTATTTTAAGCGTTTTCTTAAATATACATAGGTAGATATTGCATAATATAGTCTTTAAGATAAAATTCATTAAAACCAATGATTGTAAGGCCACAGTCTTTTAGTTGCCATGATGGGCATAATACATTATAGGTACCTAGGTAGGTAAGTCATTTTTAAAATCGCAAATTTAAAATGTTTGAATAATAAAAAAAGTCAGTAAAATGGTTGCAACCGCCGGATAAAAATAACCAAATGGATTTAGGTAGATATGTACCTACATATGGAAGTAGGCAAAAAAGTTCGGAAATTTAAAATTAAAGTTCTAAAAAATGCTTTAATTAAACATTTGTTTAAGGTTACACCTATCTTCATATCCAATGTATTTTATTAACAAACAAAAAATTAAAATAGATGCTGATTTTTCCCTAAACTTTTAAAACATACAAAATTTCCTACGCCATTTTCTTTTTAAAATTCTTATAAAACCGAATGCATTGTAAATACAAAAACAATTAAAATGTCATTCTATTTACACAATAAAAAAAGTTAAGAAAAAAGAAACAACTAAAGCAGTCCAAAGAAATTTATTAAATTGAATTATTGAGAATGGGCAATTTATATGTATGTATGTTGGTATTCGCCATCTAAAAAAAAAAAAAGAAAACTCAACTAGAAAAAAAAAGGGAAAAGGAATGGAACAAAAATAATGAGAGCAACAAAAATGAACACGCCCTTGTGCGCTAAAAGAAATGTACGGATTGAAACATTTCTCTTTTGTTTTACATGCTCTTAAAAGGGTTCATGTCTAGAATTGTTTACTTCGGAGCCTAAAACTATGCAGTTCATGCTATCAAAGCAAACAGATTTTAATTTAAAATATACATATAAATACTTAAAAGTAGTTTAAAAAGTACATACATACAGCTAATAAATTTATTATTTTAAAATTTTTTGATTTTATTTACTTTTAACTTGTTATTGTTTATTGTTATTGCTTTTTTACAATAAATTTGCTGCTTAATTTAAATATATATGTATGTATGTTTACACAATTTTAATGATTGATTGCTAATCCATTTGCTTAACACACACACACACACCACACACAGTTTTGATTTCATTACTGCTTGCTTGTACGTATATACATACATATGTATATATTCTTCTTGCTGACATTTCAATTCAACCCCTTTTCTTACAACTTCATTGTTTAAAGTACTCCTTCGGTTTTTATTTTTAATCGAATTTTCTTTTAACTTCCCTAAAATATTGATTATTCTGTTGTATGTATTCCTTTTGTTTTAGAGTGTGTGTGCCGTACCTGCATGTGTTTTTGTGTGTGTAAATTAGTATCTTATTATGCGTCTTGTCTATCCATTGTCTGTGTTATTTTAATCTAAAAAAAAGCTTCGAAAAAATAAAGAAAATCAAAAGAAATTTATAGGAAATCATTTTTTTGTAATGTGTCAAAAATAAAATTGTAGGTAGGTATTTATTGCTTTTATTGCATTTGCTGTTGTGTTCTTACTTATAAGAGATACATACATATGTATGTACATATTTGCCTGTGAAACAATTTTCTTATAAAGTTTTCCTATATTTCGAAAAAGACTTGAATTTTTTTGGGTAATTACTGATTTTTGTTGTTGTTTGTTCTTTATTTTACGGTTGACTTACATACATGTGTGTGTGTATGTATGTATGTATGTATGTATGTATGTATGTATGTATGTATGTATGTATGTATGTATGTATGTATGTATGTATGTATGTATGTATGTATGTATGTATGTATGTATGTATGTATGTATGTATGTATGTATGTATGTATGTATGTATGTACGTATGCATGTATGTATGTATGTATGTATGTATGTATGTATGTATGTATGTATGTATGTATGTATGTATGTATGTATGTATGTATGTATGTATGTATGTATGTATGTATGTATGTATGTATGTATGTATGTATGTATGTATGTATGTATGTATGTATGTATGTATGTATATATGTATGTATGTATGTATGCATGTATGTATGTATGTATATAGGAGCACTTCATGGAAATTATTTTTTATTATCTCGATCTGTTTAATCGGTCGGTATCTTGTATGGGCAACCAGATACATACATATGTATGTATGTATGCCTGACAATATACATGAATTTCTTTTTACAAAAATTGGGGCATTCTCTTATTCCACTAAAATGGCACTGAAGTTCACTTAAAGTTTGACTGTAATTTCCTTAGCCAAAAATATGTTTAATTTTTTTTCTTTCTTCCCGCATTTATTTACTTTTAAATATCAAAGCAAACAGGATGATATTTTTTATCTTCACATAACCCTGAAAACTCTACATGAAGTTGTATTTAACCAGACTTCTGTGACTTTGATCCTCACAGATCCTCATAGTCTATACTCCCATTATATAACTAAAGTGGCGCAAGTACGTATATTGCTCTTTCCATAGGCAAATTAACCCGAAGCTACGACAGCTTGTTCAACATCCCATTAACTTGTCTCACGGCACATAGTTAACCAATTAATTTGTTGCATGCTGGAACAATTTAAGAGCAAGTGGGGCTTGCAAAAATTGGCTTTATCGCCACATGACTACGAATAAACACATTTAAATGAGAATTCTCAATTTCAGACGACAGCGCAACATCATCGACTAGATTGGCTGCAGTCGTTTAAAATTTTCCGCTGGGTTGGTTTCAATAGCTGGTCCGTACAAGATTATTGGCCTTCGGAAAGGAACATTGAATCAATCAAATATAAGTTATGTAAGTAAGAAAGTTGCACTCGGTCAAGTATATACAAAACATATTTTACACTGCATCACAATTTGTTTAATACTAGCTACCCGGCCCGCTTCGGTACCCCCATTAGCTCGACAAATCACACATGTAAAATGGCTACATTCGGCTGTGCCGAATCTTAGATGCCCTTTACATTGGTATTTCAAAACCCCGAACTTTCTTTTTTATTTTGATCCATTTTTTTTGAAATATTTCTAATTTTTAAATAGGGGTCGGTGTCATATATTTTAACCCTCTTAGAATGACTAGGGAAGTTGTACCCAAATTTTGTATGTTATAGAAAAATATTTGCAAGGAAAAATAAGATGGGGTCAGTCCTAAATTTAATCTACCCACAGGAACCCTGAAAGATTAAGAGGGGGGGGGGGGGGGGTGATTTTTTACAATTTTACCAAACTTTGTATGGGCGACCCCCTAGGCGATAAAGAAAGGTGAAAGTATGTTTTTAAGAGGGGAATTTAATGGTGGTCGATCTTACACTTTATGTCTCTAAGGCCGATTCTGGGAAAGTTATGGCCGATTTTACATCAATTTTGTATGGCACCCTCTTAGCTGATGGTGATAGGGGATATGTATGTTTAAGGTATATATTTGGAAGGGAAAAATAATGGGGGTCTGGGATACATTTTATTCCTCTAGGAGTGACTCCGGGGAAGTTGTAGGGGTTTTACTCTATTTTTTTTTTTAAATTTTGTATGGAAACCATGTTAGGGGCTGGAAATAGGGGGTAAGTATGTTTCACAAAAATATTTGGGAGAAAAAATTAATTGCGGCCGGACTTACATCTTACCTTTGTAGGAGCACCCTGGAAGCGGTGGGAGCGATTGAAAGAAATAAAAAAAAAATTAAACTTTGTATTTATTGCAATCCTGCTAGGGGGCGCAAATAGGGTGTGAGTATGTTCCATAAAAATGTTTGCGGGGAAAAAATTAATAGGAGTCGGTCTTACATTGCAACGGGGCAACTCTGGGGAAGTTATAGAGGCTTTCATGTAAAAATTTTAGAGAAATAAACAGAGGTAGTCTTGGGTTTATATCTCGGTCAGTTATCGGGCGATTTTTCTGAGTTGCAATAGCGAATTGCTCGCAGATTTTTTTGGTAGCTTGATACTGCTTACGGGTCTATGCGACATCAGGGGGCTTCAAAAGGTTGATTTCGACCATTACACGGTAAGACGGGCAGACGGACATCGATAAATTACAAACGGAATGACAAGCTTATATGTATATACCCTTATTACTTATGTGAAGGGCATAAACAAAAATACTATCCTGTGTAAAAAATTTTAAATTTTAGCCGTTTGCCATTTAAAGTTGAAAAAGCATATTTTAATATAAATATCGTTTAAAACGAGTTAAAAAATTAAATTTTATTTAATAAAATTATTGACTTTTAATACATTATAGTATATGGGTACTCGGGTGCCCTGGGTGCTAAGCAATGTGGATAGCGCTGCGGCTACATGTTCAAGTTTTCTCTTTCAAGTTGATCACACATATTGCTTGTCAAATTCATTCGAATTGATGGTTGTGACGTAGGCTGCACGCAACTTGATAATCAAATTGCTCATCTATTTAATTAATTAGGATGCCGACGTCAGGGAATAACCTTAAAATGCCCGCTTTGCGGCAAAATATTTGTTAAACGAAACACAAAAATTGTTTTCTAGGTAACTTTATTACATTTTTTATATATTTGCGACCGACTTTTGGTATGACGACCCACAAACTATTTAGTTTGATTTATTTATAAATGTCAATATACGAAAAATTCACCAAAATTTATTTTTATTTATTTGCGATAGAATATTTGAAAAAACAGACGCGTAAAAAACAAAAACTTATGAAAAATAACTATAATCAGCGCTTTACTTGACCGCCAAGTTGAAAGGCGACTTAATTGGAATAATTTATTATCAAAATGCTTTCATCCTTTAAAAAATTGGATAAAAGCATCAAATAAGTCACTACTTTTGCTCCACTGGTTGATAGCACACATTTTACAAAAACAATTTACATTATTTTCAATTATTTAACTTCCTTATGTTGAAATTCATTGTAACCCTACGGGGAAGTGGACTGGTCCAAGACTATTGACGTGAACGGTCCCTTAGGGTAGGGACTGGTTCTAGTTCCTGCACTTTATATGAAGAGAACCTGTCACTTTTACATTGTGTTGTCATTGGAAGGGGAAATAGGTTCAAAACTAACACAACAGGTTAATCCTATATAAGCAAGCTTTGCATTAATTATTTAGGATCCTGTTCAATCTACTTTGCTTGTATTAACGCGTGTGTGTGTGTTTATGTAAACAGATGTATATATGTTTATGTGTAGGGACCAGAATTTATATTTTTCCCCTAAGCTCTTTAACACCTTTTAACCAGTTACTTGATGTGTGCCTTTTTAACCAATTCCGACCAACAACTTTTGTGCAATTCATGTTTTGTACCTGTAACAGGACGGGTACGCCGACCAATTGATACCCATTTCCCGCAGGGAAATTTTAAAGTTAAGAAAGTGTCTAATATATTAATATTTTTATATGCTAAAAGTATAAAAAAATGATATTATTTTCGATACAAAAGTAAATAAATTTTGGTTACATAATAGATATTTTGAAACACAAATTCAAACTTTACTACCTTTAAGTAGGGTTGTTATCTCAATATTCAAAAAAAGGGGACAGCCAGCGCAAAAAACCCGGACTTTTCCGGACATCAACAAAAAAAAATAGTTTAAAACAGTTTAATATTTGTTTATAGGGTTTGTTTAGGATTAAGTCACAATAAACTTTTTCAAAAACCCAACAAACCATTTTTCGTTATCAACTGTTTTGTTTTTCTCCTTCCCTTATAAAAAAACTTAGTTTGGATCAATTCTAGTTTAACTTTTGGCCGGTAAGTAAAATTGTGTATCAACACAAGGGTTAAAGTACTAAAATGTCATCACTTTTATTTTTTGTACATTTTTCAACCACTACACAGGTAGTAAGTGCTTGTGCTAATAACGTCTTAATCCATTTGTTTATAACGCCAAACCGGTTAGTCTATACAAGCACCTAAATAGTGGCAGCACACAAACTCCACCGATTAGCATTGATACAAACCTTTTTCATTATATGTTAAGTGCTGCAAATTTGTTTTATACAGTAAACCGCTAAACGTAAAATAAATTTTAAATTCAAGTTGAAATAATATAAAAAATATTAATTTTAAATTCATTTTTATTTACATATATGTATATGTCAAGGTTTATTTTTTTTTAAATAAAATAAAAGCACATTTGAGAAAATATAAAATAAAATTAATAAAAAAAGCAGATAAATTATTTGCAAAAATGTCTGTACAATTGTCGCTCGTTTAATGTACTTGTCTGTATACAAAGTTATTGTAAATAATGTTTACAATTGTTGTAAAGAGTTTTATGGAGTTAACAAATAATAGATCTTACACACATTCACATGTATGTATGTGTGTTTGTATTAATTATTAGGTATTTATAAGTATGTACATATATGTATATGTCTATTTAAGGAATACTTTACATTAAACCGCAATTATTCAAATCTATTTATAAAAAAATCTGTTAAATCTTGTAGGATTACCCAAAGGACCATGGCCAAAGTGCAGGGCATCTGGCTGAGAAGCTCCTGTACGTGTGCGAGCTTCAGTTATCTGTTGAGAGTGCTGTTGTCCACTAATATAGCCCAAAGAACCAGAACCCAAATAAACATTACCATTGGCAAGACGTATAAAGCCTAAACCACCAGAACCCAAGGCAACAGCATCATTTCCGTTTACTTGAGCGGCTGAAGGCTGTTGTCCTAGCAAAGCAGCATTTGATCTAGTGCCAAATTGATATTCTCCAAGAGGTTGGGGAGTAGCTCCAGTTCCACTGGCTCCAAATTGTGCACGAAAACTGTCAAAGAAGGACGAAGTCAGGAAGGGTTGAGAATTTTGTTCAATATCATTATCAATGATTTCAATGACGGCATATTGTTTCAGTTGACGTTCATTAGTCTGGTAGATACCCTGACTATCTGCTCCAGAAGGAAAACTAATAACTGCCTGTTTGCCAAATGGTATACGTAAAGGTTGACTTGGTGCTGGGGCAGGATTAGGCAAATTGGAACCTAAGCCAGTGCTGGGGTTGGATGGGGAAGAAAAGTCATAGCCGCTGTTAGGGGGCAATAGAACAGGTGCTGCCGGTGGTGGCAATGGTGGTGACTGAAGTCCAGGTGGTTGATATTGTTGAACAATTCTGCCTGCACCCGAACTAGAAGGAGGTAAATAACTATTTGGCAACGACTTGGCGTTGCCTACTGGATGCGTTTGATAAATGGTTTGTGTTTGTACAATTTGTCCTTTAGAGCGTGGCGTGGGTAATGGTGGTAAGGAAGGTACAGGCGGTAAGGGCTGTATTGTTGGTATTGGACCAAAACTATGACCATGTTCTAAATTTGCCGGACCTGATACCAAGCTTATTGTAGGTTTCTCATAGCGATAACCATCAACATTTACCGCAACGGCCAAATATGTGTCTAAAAATAGGAGTGTCGTTATGCAGAGTAGTTTAAACATGTTTTCTAACAGAAAAAAAGAAAATAAAAAAAAATTTAGTGTTAAAATAAGGATGTGCAAATAATTAAATTTTAATTAAAAACTTAAAACTATTTTTTGTTCATAAAAGGTTTAACGACTTGACACTCATTAATAAAAATCAAATAAATTTTATGAATAAGACCGTTAAGTGTAAAAAAGTTAATGAAATGAATATTTGAAAAGTAAAATCCAAAAGTAGTATGTTTTAAAGCAGTTCACAGACAGGCATATCAAAGAGTAACGTCAATGATTTCGGAAAAATCAAACCCTAAAGGGACCAAAATGGACCAAGAAGAAGAAAAAATATTTTTGAAAAACTATACCCGATAAATACAAAGTTTTAAAGGTATCATATTCCATTAAAAATACATAAACTCAAACTGGAACTTTTTTAAATTCTCGGTCCTAGGGGGTAGAAAATTGCATTTAATAGATCCTGAAAATTAAGCAAGGAACTAAAAGAACTAAATTTGTTGGTGTTTTTTTTTGCCTTTTTTAAGATTCTATGTCTGGAAGTATGATATTAAGAACTATTGACTAGAAATATGAAATTAAGGATCCGAAGACAACTTAATAAACGGTAAGTACTTTTTTATTTTTGGCACTTTTTGCCTTTTTTTTAAATTATAAGTCAAGAAATATAAAATTAAAAATTTGTTAACCGAAAACTAAGGACCATTAACCCATATAAAGGTCAGAATTCATCTAAGTGGACATGTACGTCTTTTTAACATTTGCGGTACTCTTTTTAAATATTGAGTATTAAAATAATAAAATAATGGACCATTGACACATATTAAGCTTGAAAAACTACTAAATGAACAAACAGTACTTTTTTTACATTTTTAACTTTTTTAAAATTATAAGTTTGGGCGCAGAAATTTTAAACTATTGACCCAAAGACATATAAAATTAGGGTCTAGTGACCTATAAGGAGGTCGAAAGTTAACGAAAAATATTTTTTTATTTTTGGTACTTTTATTTGTGTTTTTTGTTGAGATTGTGTGTCTCGAAATGTAAGACTAAGGATCGAAAGTCAACTAAAAGCAAGAAAAGTTTTTTTTTTTTGAGTTTTGGGTACTTTTATGCCTTTTTGTAGATAAAAAGCGATGATTCATTAAAGTTATGACTGTTGATATAAATATGTATGTCGGTCAAAACTTAAGAAAATGGATGAAAAGTACTTCCCAAAATATAAAATAAAAGGGCCGATGACCAAGAAAATAAAGGACTATTGACCCATAGAGAGATCGGAAGACAGCTGGGACAAAAAGTACTTTTTATACATTTTTGCTTTTTTTTTTAATTAAAAGTCTGGGAGTATGAAATATAACACTTATGAACCAAATACATATGAAATAAAGGGAGGTCAAAACTCAAGGAAAATTACGTTTTTTATTTTTAGTCCTTTTTGTATGTTTTTTTTATTGTGTGCCTTAGAAGTCCACTAAGTGTACTCTTTTGCCTTATTGAAGGTAATAAGTGCAGATTTATTAAATATATAACGTTGACCTACATATGGGTCGAAACTCAAGTAAGTGGATGAAAAGTACTTTTTACTATATTTGGTACCTTTTTGTCTCTATTAAGATTATAAGTCTAGAAATATAAGATTAAGTACTATGGACACATATATAGGTCTGAAGTCAACCAAGTTGACAAAAAAATTTTGTACGTTTTTAGTATTTTTTTGCCTTTTATTTAGACTACGATTCAAAAAGTATGATATTAGAGGCCCATATTGAGGCACTAAGTCAACTTAGTGGACATGGAGTACTTTTGACATGTTTGGTTCTTTTTTGCCTTTTTGAGACAATGAGTCTAGACACATAAAATTAAAGTCAGTTGACTCAGATTGAGCCCAAAGGTTAACGCAGGAGACAAAAATCATAATTTTGGTCCGTTTTTGCCTCTTGAGAACATGAGTCTACAGATATGGAACAGAGGCTTTTTGACTCTTGTCGGAACCCAACTGAGTAGACAAAAGGTACTATCTTTCATTTTTTTACTTATGGCCACATTTGAGATTATTTGTTTTGAAAAATGATTTTATGGACTATTTACCCATAGAGAGATCGGACCACATCTGGGTTGGCAAGTAATTTTTTTCCATTTTTGGAGCTGAATTTCACATTGCCAATTTAACTTTAGCACATAAGACCAAACCAACAGACTGGTACAAGTTATAAAAAACCCTTTGAGAAAACGAAGTACTGTTCCGCGATTTTTATTGATGTGTCTTAAGCTTTCAAAAGGTACGGCATTAGCTTGCAAGTGAATCTCTATATTTCTTTACATGCAAACAGCGTACATAAACGCTTATTTTATTAAAAGTTATTTTTCAAATATTAGAATTAAAAAAAAAACCATTAAAGTAATTTCCTTCGAATTCATATTCTATAATCCATTCGAAATGTATTCATTTTACTCCTTAATGACCATAGAGCTATTTTTAAATATTCGCAAAGTATTTACTACTTGCCCAACTATTGTTTACAGGTTATCAAATAGTATTATATATGAAATTAAAAAAAGTTAAATAGTTTTAAATTATGTAATAAAGCATGGGAAAGAAATAGAAATAAATATTTGAAGTGAATTTTGCAAAAATAAAAAATTATACATCGAACCAAAAAAGGTTGGCGTTTTAAGTTTTTTTTTTTGCTTTAATTCGAACAACTTGTTAATGTATTTCTTTTGTTTTAAAACTTATGCTAATAAGTTTCAAATTAACCTAAATATCCAAATACAGATTCGAATAAGTTAAAAATAACACAAAAAAATAATGTTAAATTAAGAAGTTTAACAAATTAATACAATGACCAAAAGTCAAAAATATTTATCTACAAAAAATAAAAACTCTAAGAAACAAAAACTAAAAACAAAATTAATAACCATAAATATAAATTAAAAACATTCGTTTACTGAACAAAGTGGGGTGGTCTTCGTTTATGCTACTTTTTATGGTTTTTTAGATTTATTTTGCCTGGAGTTGGTAAAATAAAAATAATTCGTTACGGTTTAACTTTATTAATTGACAAGCAGACAATAAGACAAAAAATTATAAAAAAAAAATGCTAAATAAACAATGCAAAATGTAAAGCAAACACGCCCACAAAATAAAGCAAAATGAAAATATTAAAAAAAAAAATTTTAACAATTAAGTCAAGTTCATTGAGTTTTGCTTTAAATGTTTAAACAAATACTTAAATAAAGCCAAGTAAAATATATTGTAACCAAAAAGCGCAAAAAACAAAACAAACGCGGCAGTCATGCTTCGAAAAAGCCATTAAATGTTTATTTGCAGTTCACACAACATAAAAACTTTGTTTAAGAAATTACTCAGAAAAAAAATGTCATAAAATGTAAATTAAAAATATTTATGTATTTTAAATTATTATTAAATTTTCTTTGTTAAAAATGTATTATGTTAAAAATTTGTATCTCCTTAGCAACTTCATCTTAAAGATTTTTGATTTAAATTAATTTTTCATTCATTCATTCATTCATTCATTCATTCATTTCAAATCATAAGAAAGAAGCTGTTAGAGTCAGGGAACGGTTAGAGTCAGATACCTAATACTGAAAAAAGAAACACGGGTCCAAATCATCGCATTCGTTTTGAATCAAAATTAAAAAATTCTTGTTAGAATTCCTATATTAAAAGTATTGACAACTTAATCGATCGAGTGAAATTTCGATTCGAGTCGAATGCAACGATTTGGCTCTAGATCTCTTCACTACAAAGTAAGGACCTAAGGGTTCTCGGAGCCAGATACTTAATATCTTGGTGGTATTTCATGATAGTAGGTTTCAATGAAAGAAAATGCACAGAAAGGCGTCTGAAGGCGCCTAATGTCTTCTGTACGTGTAGAAAATCCACAGAAAAGACTTGAGTATAACTTGCATTTACATGATAGTTAGAAATCCTCCCCTTCTTAAGCAAAGATAATTTCCAAGTCTGAAAAGAAGCCTCCAAAACGTGGAGTTTTAGAAATTGCTTCAAACTAAGATTACTCCGTTATGTGATGAAAACAACTGCATCTCAATCAACAATTTGGTTTTGGACCACAACATAAAACAAACCTGTAGGCTGGAAAAAATTATAAGAAAAGCGTATGGAGAGAAAAAGTATTGCCCTGCGGTATTTAGCGATGTCTGTCAAGCTTTCAAAAACGTATGACATGACATGTTAACCAAACTACACTGAAAAAATTATTAAGGTAAAATCAACTGGAAATCTATTTATAATAACTGGATATTCATTTAAAAACCGTCCAACAAGATATTCATTAAAATTAACAAAATATTTTATTTAAATTCAGACATCAAAAAATTAACTGACATTTTAGTCGAAAATTAACTAGATATTTTGTCATTTACAGCAAAACACAAAGTATCTAAAAAAAATAACAAAGTTTAATATTACTAAAAAATAACTGACATAATTAACTTCAACTGAAAATCAGTATTTTTGTTTATTTGAGGCTTCGAATAACCCTTCAAATAAGTTAAAAAATATATTGTATTCAAATTTAACTGTTTTTTCATTTAAAAACAACTTAACGGAATACTTCCGAAATAACCTACAGTCAGTTACTGTAATAATTTTTTGAGTGTACAGTCAAACTCTCTTGTTTATGATCAAGAAGTGGGACCACTTAAGTTGTCCTCAACTAATTGGGACTGGCACACCTCAAGATAGAATTCTATGACCAACTCTGTACCCACAGGCATGCCAACCAATATCCAAAAACACACGTCAATATTTGCTGATGATACTGCTTTTTTAAATACTCATGGAAATCCTAAACACATTCCATCTACACCATCATATTGCCCAAGTAAAGAAATGACCAAAATTATGGGGAATAAAAATAAATGAACAAAAATGCAACCACGCAATTTTTGCTTTACGGAAAGAAACGGGCATTCCAATTCTTCTCAATAATTAGATGGTGCCGTAATACCTTGAGGCAAAATACCTTGGAATTCACCATAAATTAGATCGTCACCTCATGTGAAAGTTACGAAGATACAAAATTGACAAATTCATTTGCTTATTGGTTAAAACCTTTTGCTTCGTCTTGTTTATAAACTTGTACTTTTAAGTTTAATTCGGTGCTATAGTGTACGATTATGGGGCAATGATTCCGCCTCCAACAAAGGGAATATTAAACGACGTCAAAAAAAATCTTAAAAACGCTAACTGGTGCTCCTTGGTGGATTAAAAACAGCCACGTTCACAATGATTTTCAAGTTCCCCTCTTGAAAAGTCCGCTCGCTCGCAACATCTTACAACATGATGGACGCACTCGTTTAAAGAGAAAAGACGCTCTTGATCTTAGTTGAAACCATTGGAATTAATTAACTTTAATTTGAGAACTAAAGTTTTGGTTTTGCATTTGCTGGATTAATAATAAATGTTTAGTTTTTACTTTTAGATACTTATTCTTAGTTGACTGAAGTTAAGATTCAGTAAGAAAAATGTGTAATAAAATATTAATATTTAAAAGTAAGGCTCAAAGACACCAACAATAAAATAAAGCAAAAACCAAGTTATGTATATACAGGGTGTTTGGTGGCAAATTTATATTTTAAGATACGATTATTTAAAAAAGCATGAAACGGTGCGGACGATGGGTGGCTCCGTTGGAATTATCAATTGCGCGAATTTGTCATTCACGATGTCGCAGTGGTTGAGTGAGCATCGCGTGTTGACTGTGGAGACATTTTTTAAGAGTAATGATTCTTACGTAACTGCTCGTCGACAATTTTGTTCAAAGTTCGGTTTTGGCATATACGTTGTGGACCAAATGTAAATTTAACTCGTTCGTGGGTGCAGAGATTCCGCGTAACTGCTTCGACAATGAATGTCCCACGGCCAGGGCCCAGTCAATCTTCAAGAACTCCCAAAACATTGAACTGGTTGAAAGCAGTTTACGTAAAAATCGGCGAACTTTAATATGGTAAAAAGCAGTCTTCCAAGAGCAATTAGTCATGAAATAATAAAAAAGAATATTAAGTTCTATCCTTTTAATATTCAAATATTTCAAGAACTAAAAGAAAGTAAATTTGATTTAGGCAAAAGTTTTTATAACACGTTTTCGCACGGTAAATCTCAATTTTTTTGGAGCAATGAGGCTCATTTTCACTTAAACGGCCACGTCAATAAGCAACACTGCCCTTATTGGTCTCCAAAAATTCGCAATTCTCGATTGAAACATTAAAAACTCTTGCATTGCTCCAGGGTACTTGTTTGGGGTGCCTTTCCACGCATTGGACCATTTTTTTCCAAAAATTCTCGAGGTTATGCGACCAGTGCCAATAATGAAAATTTTCGACTTATAAGGGAATTATTTTCGCCAAACCTGCGAGCTCATCAATCGTACGTTTCGCACACGTGGTTTCAACAGGATGGGGCAACTGCACACACACCCAGAGCTTCAATAAATTTGCTTAGGAAAAATTTCCCCCAAAAACTGATCAGTTGCTTTGATTTGAACTGTGTTCAACTCGACAAAAGACATCTGGATGACATTCCTTATTAAAAAAAACCTGGGGCCAAATCGTCGCATTCGATTCTAATCAAAATTTCACTCGATCGATCAAGTTGTCAATGCTTCAAGTATAGGAATTCTAACAAGAATTTTGAAATTTCGATTCGAATCGAATGCGACGATTTGGCCCCTGCATTTCTATTCTATCGTTCAATGCTCTTAATAAAACTTTGTGTCAGTTATAACATTTTTATTTAGGTTTGAAAATAAAAATCTACACCAGACACCCTGTATAAGCGTAAAAACGTTTAAAAAAACTCTAAAAACAGTGCATGAAATTTGAAATTGACAACACTGCATTTAAGCACTTCTAAAATGATTGTTATATTGTTATTAAAAGTTCATTTAATTTGTATTAGTTTTGGTGGTACCGAAAGCTAAGCACACATACACACACAAACATTTACATTGCCACTAAGCAATTAGCAATTAGTCAGCACAATCTTATTTGGCATAAACGTTTTCAACAACTTTATAGTTTTGCTTGTCTGCCACACGATTAAATTTTGATTGACTACCAACATTTTCACTAAATATTAGCTTTGGTGTTTTCAATTCAAGTGAAGTGTTAAATAAATGTTAATTATTTCTTAATTATCATATGACAATAGTATATGGGGGGGTGTAATAAATCGTTCATATCCAATTCGTTGTTTTTCTTGTTAATTTTGTAAAAAAAAATTTGAAAAATTAATAACTCTTAATAAGTCTTTTAAGTTTTATAATTGAAACAATTATTACACTTTTAAAGTAATGTTTTTTGTGTTTTAAAAAACACTCCTATTCTATTGCAACCTCCTTCATTAGTGGGGAAAAACATTATGTCGCTGTCACAATATTTAAATATCATATGAGTTACACATGTTCGAAATCACTTATCTTTCTATTGCATTTATGCTGATTTTGATAACACTTTTTTCAAAACAAAAATATGAAACCAAAAGTGAAAAAACGTTGCACTAAAATATGATGTAATCATCTCTTTAGGCATTATACCAGCAGACAAACGAAATTTAAACACAAACATACTGCTCCATTTAAAATTGTCCAATAACGAATAGAAACCATATACCAAAACAAGTTTAAAGCAGACTGTAAACATTTTTCAAAAAGAAAAAACTAAAGCAAAAAAATTGTTTAGGTGAACGCACTAAATTTATATTTTTTTATTTAACTAAAAAATTTGCGTACAACGAACGCAGCAGTTTATTTTTTTATTTCAATTTTGGTTTTAAAATTAGTGCCGCTATAAAAAGTCTCTGTGGACTAACTTAGATCTTTTTAAGATTTAAAATCTACCAGCTTTTTAAATAAAATCGCAAAAAAAATCAATAATGTTGGAACTCAAGTTTAACTTTAATTTTTTAAAGAAACACACAACTTCGTTGATAACAATCTTGGAATGTGTTGCAACATGCAATAAGGCAACAACAAGTTTATGCAGCAAATACCGTTAAAATTATTTACGCACTAGATTTTGATCTCAGAGGTGGTAAAAAAAGAACAACAAAAACGAATAAGTAAGTTAGGTTAGGTTAGGTAAAACAGGCAGCCGTTGAAGGAAAGATTACAGCTCACTTGGGTCCGCTTAATTCGGTCCCTTTGTGTTACCTGGAGAGGCAGATAGAATAGGTTGAGATGGAAGGAAAGAAGAAATTTTAGAAAGAAAGAAAGAATTGAAGAATGAAGCAGACTTACCAGGGTCTCTGGTGGGAATCGAACCCACAACCCCCAGACTGGTAGGTTTGTGCACTTACCACTGACCTACTGGGGCACCTAAGTAAGTTACTTTTAATGACTAATACCAGAAGAACTCGGGTACCAAATAAAAAAATTTAATAAATTTTGTTATCAATTGTATTTATTTATTTTTCTAACTAAAAGAAAATTTTTTATTAATGATTAAGCTTCAGCGTAAAATGTTTCAGAGAAATCGGATACTAGTAGAAAAGTTGGATAAGGTACTATCTGGTTTAAGAGCTTATAATTTGTTTCAAATCGTTTTTTGCTACAGAAAACTTGTAGATCATATTAGGTAGGTAGGCATGCCAAAAGCAGGAGCTTCAAAAGATCCGAATGTAGTGATACAGACAATTTTCCTTAATGTTAACCATTTTATACCTGATGGTATACCATTATCAGACCAACAGTATCGTAATCTTGCATGCGTAAATGTGACAAAGTCAGGTTAAGTTAGGTTACGAAGGGTAATGAAGAATTCCTGTTGGTCTATTGTGAATTCCTTTAGAAGAGTCGAAAAGGGAATAAGAAAGACAATGAAAACTGCAGGTAGAATGACACAGGATTTAGAAAAAAAAACAAAAATTATGTCTGTGTTCGTAAATTACGCGTAAGCCCTGAAACTATCTAATTGCCCAACACCCACCTCTCTTGATGAATACTACAATACTCCCCAGCCCACAGCCTTTGACCTGACCAAGTCCATCTAAGAAGCCACTTCTGTCGGCAGATCTACAATCTAGGACAGTGGCAGATAAGGTATTCCGCAGTTTCTATTTCCTTCTCATCACCGCATAACCTGCAGAAGTCCGGACAGTTCCTGTCCCATTTTCTCGTCATATATCTCACATTAATTGCCCTGTAAGAGTCCCAAAATACACTTCAAAATATCCTGCTGATCTCTTTGAGCAGCAACTTAGCGCGCCTCCTGTCTAGCCTTAGCTACAGAAGCCTAGATATCCCGCAATCAGCCCTGTCGCTCTAGATTTGGACCACATTGTTCACTACCCAAATCCCTGTTAGTTTATAATAGAAACCCATTGGTGGCCTCACCAAATCACCCGGGCCGATCCCCTTCTCACCAACTCATCAGCAGTCTTATTACCGGCAGCGTCACAATGACCGCCACTCAACAAAACCTAACCCTGCGTGTTGCCAAGATTGCACTAATAGCACGTCCAAAGTCGTCCACAAGTCGAGACCGGACATATTACCCCTCTAAAGCCTTAAGGATGCTCTGACTGTCAAAGTAGATTTTTAAGTCCCCTCTTCTATCCACGTCCTCCCCTACCAATTCTGCCAGTATATTAGTCTGGGAAATGCTGCACTCGTCCCAAGGTCTGTATGACATCCCTATTCGCGTATCAATTATATAAACACAAGCACCGGTACTCATCTCCATATTCGTACTATCAGTGAAAGCTGTACACCCCTCATACAGCCTCACGGATTCCTTTCATGCCTCCCTGTCTAGAAACACTACCCGGGGCAAGATCACAAAAGAAATTTCTGCGACCATATAGCTAGTCAAACCCAACTGCCGCAGCAGTAAGTCATTCCCGACCCTTTTCCAAAATGCCGGCGTATTTAGCTGGCCCTTCCCTTAGCATACCTGACTTACTAAGCCTAAATAAGCTTCTTGCCGCGTGACAAATGTAGTGACAAAGAAAATGCTTCAGCGAATTGATGCCCTGCCTCCATATCCTGCAATGACGGGTTTTGCTACTCACATCCCATGTAGGTATGCTTCTAGATTAGAGTGACCAGTTCGTATACTTTTTACTTTGCTTAGGTTTTTCTAGCTCTGTCTTTGTTTGGGTTGCTCCAAAGGACTCTTACCATTTTTTATGTTATTTCATGTTTCAACAGTGTCCTAGAAACAATTTTGTCTGCTTCTACAACTCTACTTTCATTGAAACCAATGACTATGTGGTCTTCAGGTAAAACGCCTGTAATTTTCAGGCTTTCTTGGATCGTTTGTTTTCTGTTACCCTGCAATATCATATCATAGATAATATTAGAAGGGCTAAAGCAAAAACTAGGATCTTTATCTACGACAGAGCAGCAAATACGGATTTTTGAAACTCATTGCAAACTATATCACAGTGTACCGGAACTCAACCCAAGTTTGACGTTGAAGAAGTCCATACTTCCCCCTATTCCTAATGTAATGTATGTTTTAGGCCTCAGTGTCTGTCAAGCTGTCCACATAAATAGTGGCATCACTACTCCTTTGAATATATATCACTATAAAATCTGTACGCTGCCATATTAAGGTGATCCTCTCCTATATCATAGACCCTAACTCTAACTAATTTTAAACCACTAGTGAAAACTTTTTACTCCCCCGCTACATTATCAGATCTCAACAAACAATTTCTCTCTAGGACCATTACTGGTAAATTTCTATTAAAACTGACTTTGGGACCAAATAGTATTATTTAGATCCTCAGCCTAGAATAAAAGTGTAAACAAAAATTTTTAATAAGATCCTAGTGTTGCTAATATTTGGAAGTTTTCCTCATTTTGATTAGCCTGGTCTGACCTAGTTTTTTGTCGCTATTACCTCATTATTAATAGGTGCCTAATAGGGAATAACAACCTTTGCCGCTTGAAGTTAGCTCTTAATGGCCAGTAAAGCCAACTGATGGATCCTAATAAGAAGCTTTATAATATTTACATAGCTAAAGGCTTCTTCTACATCCAGGAATCCCGGGAGCATACATTATAGTCCCTTTCATGCAGACTCCGTTTGGCATAACCAAAACCATCTTTATTCAGATTTATAGTTTTAAAACATCCTAAATCTCTTTCTACCTTATGGGTACTTAGCTTATAAGACATGCCCTAAAAATTATTATCAACGGTATAAGAATTGATTCCAATCGTCCTGATTATATCAGATAAAGTCTCATTCGGATCCAAAGATTTGTAAGGGTAACGAAATATATCCAGAGAACGGATGGCTCATGGCTTAAGACCTCCTGATTAAAACACCGTTTTCCAGCTTAGGTATGTTAAACTTATAACAGTGAGAGACGGCCCAAGATCTGATTACTTGATCTGGCTCAGTAGACAGTGGACAAACTGTCAAGGAACGAGAAAAGTAATTCTTTCAAGGCTGAAATTAATAAAGTGAATAAATTTAGCTAAAGTTTTGAAATGTTGTTTTTACTGCAGAATTTAAGAAAACTACTTGTTGTTTTAGGCCTGATTTTCATTAAGTATTAAACCATTATTCCAGCACAGGTTACTTAATTTTGCTTAATAGTTAATTAACACTCTTTTTGGATTTTAAACTCCAACATTTTTAATTAAGTTTTAAATTAGCTTTTTAGAGTTGTTTTTATCAAACGGAAACCATCAAACCAAAATACTTAACCATTGGCGTAGTAATAGCTGGGTTTAACTGCCCATTAATTTGTTGTGCACATGAATCACAATCCTAACAACCAAGAGTCATAAAAACTACAATGCAAAGACCATAAAAATCATTTTAAAATATCTTATAGAAATTTTAAACAATAAATTAATTGGTGGTTTAAGTTGCAAGCCGCCAGATTGAGCAGTTGATAAAATCATTTGGAAAAGTGCTACTGTTTTACACTTTTATTTTCGTTGAATTTTTTTTTAATCCATTAATTTTTTTAGTTAGTTAAGTGATAAAAGTGTGTTAGGTTATCTTTGATTAGTTTTTGTTATTGTTTTTTTTGCTATTTATTGTATTGAGTTGAAATGCATGTTAAAAATTAGGTGTAGGCGTTAAAAGTATACAAAAGTAATATTTTTTACCAAAAAATCACAACTATTTACAACCTTATGGCATAGAATATTCAAACTTATACAGTTGTAATCAGTTTCTTCAAATACTTTGCAAATTGTTAAAAAAATAATTAAATAATTAAAATATTAAAAAAAATAATCGTCTCTTAATCGCACTAAGGAAGGTGATATAACACTCATTTATAATATTAACCTATTGAACCATTTATAAAAAGTTGTTACGGTTTGTTTGTAAGGGGTTGAAATCAAAAGACTTAAGACCCATACTTCACTTGCAATCGAATGTTTATTTTAATTTAAACATCTAATATTGGGCAGTGTAAGCTTTACAAATACTTATTTACCTAAATTAATTAAAAAACATTTTTTCATATAAAACTGTTTTTTATGTTAATTAGATCAGGGGTTTTTGCTGTAAGATCCTTAAAAACAGCTGTATAAAAAGCAAACTTTTGTAAAAATATTTTACTTTTAATTTTTATTCAGCGTGTATTAAAACACACACCTACTGCGGCTCCCACCTGATTAGCACTAGAGGTCGCGTTTTGCATGATTTTGTGGCTGAGATGAGATTTACCGTTATTTAAACTGGAAAAAACATGTTTGCAAACTAATCACAATAAAATTCTAGACGTTATCGATTTCAGCGCAACAAAATATATATCTCAGGAAGGCTATTTTCAGTCCTCACCGAATTACCATTAGTCATTCCTTCTGATCTAAAGGAGTAAATTGGTTCAAATATAAAAAGATCTATCAGCAGTCACTGCTCGGAAAACTAACTACTAAAACTTCCCGAAGATATCGATGATTGTCTGAGGAAAGCTGTCATAGCAAAGATGAATCCTAATCTTAAAAAAGATCTTTTAAAAATAGAGTTTTACAGTCTTTAACCAATTTTGTCGAAATTTCATCCATTTGGCTTTAGAAGTCAACATAGTACTATCGAACAAACTAACTGGTTGGTATAGGTTATAAGAAAAGCCTTTAAGGAAAAGATGTATTTTTTCGCGCTTTTAATCAATTTCTCTCATCTTTCGATAAGGTATGGCATAAAGGCCTGATAAACAAACTAAAGCTGTACTTTCTAGTTAATATCTTCAACCTATTAGAAAGGAACATATGCGATCGAAAATTCACGGACCAAGAGGACCACATAAGTTGTTCTCAATCAATAGTGTCTAATGTACCTCAATGGAGTATTTTAGGTCCAATTCCGTACTTGCTTTACGCAGCAGATATGCCACAACGAACAGTTTTAGACACACGTCAATTTTTTCTTATGTATTTAATAAAACAGCCCAAATGCGTTTGATGTGCTACGCCTTGATTGTAAAGTTTTGTTCTATAGGTAAGGTTAGGTTAGGTTAGGTTAGGTTAGGTTAGGTTAGGTTAGGTTAGGTTAGGTTAGGTTAGGTTAGGTTAGGTTAGGTTAGGTTAGGTTAGGTTAGGTTAGGTTAGGTTAGGTTAGGTTAGGTTAGGTTAGGTTAGGTTAGGATAGGTTAGGTTAGGTTAGGTTAGGTTGATAGAACAGGCAGTCGTTAAAGGAAAGTATACAGCTCAGTTGGGTCCGCTTATTTCGATCCCTTTGTGTTACTTGGAGAGGTAGGTAGAATATGTTGAGATGGAAGGAAAAAAGAAATTTAGAGAAGGATAAGAAAGAAAGAACAGATAAATGAAGCAGACTTACCAAGGTCTCTGGTGGGAATCGAACCTACAACCCCCAGACTGGTAGACTCGTGCACCAATCTACCGGGGCACCCATTTTGCTCTGTAACTCTATTTTGAAACCAATTTTGTACTACGGGATACAATCGCGGGACACTAATTTCGCCTCCAACACGGAGAAAATTCAAAGGCGTCAAAACAAAATATAACAAATGAAAAATAGTACTCATTGGTATAATAAAAACAGAAAAGTTAAATGCAAAATCTAAACAATGTGAGCAATTATTCAGATGAGCTGGAAACACATTCAAAGCCGCTCGCTTGAAACATCTTGCAACATATTTCATACACTCGCCTAAAAAGAAGGGATACTATTGCGCTTAGATAAAACCATTGAAATCAATTAAATTTTTTCAACAGTCTCGCAATGGCAAAACTAATGCAAATTATACTTATTTTTAGGTTTGAATACTTAATGTTATGTTCGCATAAGCAAAGATTCAATAATAAAAATATGAAAAAAAATTATATTACAAAGAGTTTTGATGAATCACTTGACATGTATTTAAATTAAAATCTTAAAAAACTTTGCAAATTGATGTTAAACTTTATGTTGTGTGTGCCAAGTATGCGTAGTTTTTTAAGATAATGTCTGCCCAAATTTCGAGCACCAAGTAAACTTAAGAAATATTTTAAAAGAAAAATAACTTAAAAATATTGTAAAATATAATATTTGCAAAAAAAAAAAATATTTCATTTAAACTGTGTTGCAAGAATGCCAAACCTGTTCAAATGGATTGTTTTTTTTAGTACTTTTGCAAAAGTAAAAGGCATTTGTAAATGAAAATAGTGCGTAGACTACTATAGCCTTGCACACACAAACTTAAGTTGACATTAACGTAATGGCATGTGTGAATGTATGTTGGTGTGCAATTTTGCTCCATATGCCTAAAAATATATGTTTTAATGGTCTTTATTTTTATTATTGTTATTGTACAACAAATACTTATGAGCCAGTCTTTCTGACTATTGCAATACATATCTTTAAGTTTTTTTTGTTGTTTACTCTGCAGTGTCTTAAGGTTGTTGTGATAATTTCTTTAAGTGTGTCAATTTTTTTGTGTCTTTTGGTCCATTAATAAAAATTTTCAAAATTTTAATTTAAAATATAAATTTGAACGCGATTGGGTTTTTTGTTGCCTTTACGAAATCTTAGCAAGAGGAAATGGAAAATTACAAAATTTTTATTTATTTTGATTAAGTGTGTTGTAAAGAAAAGTTTTCTTAATTAAGTGTCTGGACATGTGCAGGTTTACAAAAAGGTAGTAATGAAATATTGTTAACAAAAAGAGACGAAAGCTTATTTTAAAACTACAATAACGAATATTAATCTTAATATTAAAAGTTCCTGATGATGCCACACAACGGAGTGGCGACATATTGACCAACTCTAAGGAGTTTTGGGCGTTTTCATATCATTTCTGTAAATTTTGTATGGCAACCTCCTTTGAGCGTGGAGATAGGGGGTAAGTATGTTCTAGAAATATGTTTGGGAGGGAAAACTAATGGGGGTCGGTCGTACACTTTATTGCTCTAAGGCCGACTCTGAAGAAGTTGTGGGCATTTGCATATCATTTTTGTAAATTTTGTATGGCAACCCCCTTAGGGCGTGGAGATAGGGGGTTGGTATGTTCTAGGTAAATGTTTGGGTATAGAAACTAATGGGGATCGGTCGTACACTTAATTGCTCTAGGGCCGACTCTAAAGAAGTTGTGGGCATTTTCACATCATTTTTGTAAATTTTGTATGGCAACCCCTTTAGGGCGTGGAGATAGGGGGTAAGTATACTCTAGGAATACGTTTGGGAGGAGAAACCAATGGGGGTCGGTCGTACACTTAATTGCTCTAAGGCCGACTCTAAAGAAGTTGTGGCATTTTCACATCATTTTTGTAAATTTTGTATGGCAACCCCCTTAGGGCGTGGAGATAGGGGGTAAGTAAACTCTAGGAATACGTTTGGGAGGAAAAACTAATGGGGGTCTGTGATACATTTTTTTCCTCTACGGGCGACTCCGGGGAAGTTGTAGCGGTTTTTACCTTATTTTTTAAAATTGTGTATGGCAACCATTTCAGGGGCTGGAGATAGTGAGTAAGTATGTTCCACAAAAATGTTTGGATGGAAAAAATAATTTGGGTCGGTCTTACATTTTACCTTTGTAAGATAACCCTGTAAGCCGTAGGAGCGATTTTAAAACTGTTTAAATTAAGCTTTGTATGGCAACCCTGTTATATGTATGAACACTAATACTAATAAAATTTTCGTTTTGGTTGTGGTTCAATAATATAGATATGACTGATTCTGTTTTTTTTCTTTTTTTGTTGTTTTTTTATTATTACATGCATAAGTATGTTTTTTGTTGTTGTTGTAGGATAAAAAAAAGGAGCTAGGCTTGGTTTTTTGCTTATATCTCGGTCATTTATCGGGCGATTTTGCTAAATTTCAATACCGATTTTCTCGCGACTATCTTTGACAGTTTGATCCCCACTTACGGGTCTATGCGACATCGGAGGGCTTCAGAAAGTTGATTTCAACCATAGCACGGACAGACGGTCAGATGGACAGACGGGCCTATCTATAAGGATCCAGTATATATACTTTATCGGGTCCCAAATAGATAATAAAGAAATTACAAACGGAATGACAAACTTATATATACCCTTATCACTTATATGAAGGATATAAAAATGGTTGAAATTAATTAATTTGAATTGATTGAATTTTGTTCTTGAAATGTTGTTGCTTTAAAATAGTTTAAGCATTTTTAATAGATACTATTGTTTCATAGACTTTTCTAATTATGTAAAACGTCAAATAGATTTAAGAAAATCATTTTATACTACTTTTGCTGCTAAATGATATTAAACTTTAAGTTTGGCTATAACCTTTAAATTTTTTTACAAAAATAAATTTTAATATCAAATTGGTATTTATTCTTTCAGTAAGTAGAAGAAGCAAAATCAGAAGCTGGACCTGTTTTAAAATGTTTGTTACTTAAGCCAGTTAAGCCATTTTCAAATGAAAAAAGAACAAGCTGAAGATTGGTAAGGACTGAAATTAGTGATTATTGTAGGTCAATGGCAATATATAACAAGGCTTAACTTTAAAAAAGTTCCGTAGATATACCTTTTGTTAGCTCAAATTCATAATGAGATTTTTTTTTGGGCAGTTGACCGAAAGGTTTAGAGTTTATTTGAAATAACGTTTTTCCACTTTTAGACACTGACTAATACAAAGCCTTACCTCTAGGACTAATTAGGCAGAAGCCCTAGTACATATACAAAAAGTTGTAGTCTGCGGCATCAATGAAACGGGAACTTTTAGATTAGTAACAACTTTTGTATGGGTATTTCGTTATGGAAAACCTGGCTGGACATTAATCCAGCGGATGAAGTTTGCGTTTCCACATAAACTCTGAGGCAATTTACGGTCTATAAAAAGTCTTGGAAAACTTTTTTTATAAAATGAAAAAGTATATAATAAATGGAGTCCTAGATGCAATATATCTGAATTAAGTTGGGCATTATATTAAAATCAGAATCAGCTTTTGAACCAAACTGAAAACACCACTTTTTAAGGGGCTTACTGATTTTCTAAAAATTTTAATGTCCATAAAATAAAAACGGCCACCAATCTCGCCAATCTAAGTATAGTGTTTTACTACGTTTTGATAGTAACATCAATCGTAAACTTTCTTTTTGTATTTTTCAAAAAGCTTTAATTTTTACACATTAATAACGTTTAAAATAAAAAGGAATCACTTATTTCCAAGCGAGAGTAATTTTCATTTTACAAATTTACTTTGCGTAAAGTAGGGTGTTAAAAGTTACCAGACCTTCTTACTATCCAAAGCTTGTACTTCAACTCCTTGTAGTAAATGATTAGGAAAAAATGAAATAGTTATTAAAAATAAACAGATTAAATCGCCTTAAGACTAACACGCATTTGGAAAAAATAACAACAAAAACAACAGGTTGTAAAGAAACAACAACGTGCAGATTTAACACCATTTACCAGTGTGTAGTTTAGTTTTTCTTTAGTGGGTCTTTATGTCTTTATTGATCCTATAACACAACTAAGCAGCTCAACAAAATATAAAACATTTAATTACCAATGCGACAGCAAAAACAGACAAAAAAAAACGTATATTAAATGAGTTGTTGTTTAACAGGCCTATTTCAACTTATTTCAACTAAAACCGAAGAACGTAAAAGGTGTGGTACGTTTGCTGATTCAATTTTTTATTAAATTGATTTTTGTTTTTGTTCTTTTTGTTAAAAAAGACAAATTTAATTGAAATATATTGAATGCGTAACAAAGTTCTGTGTGTTTGTTGTTATTACATTATATATAACCACATATGAAAATCGTGTTTTACGTTCTGTTAAAAGCTAAAAAATAAAATATTTCTTACCTTAGAGGCATTATATTAAAAGTATCAAAGTTCTTAAAAAAAACAAGTATATGAATTATTTAACAAGTTTTAACTTTAAAAAATTTACATAAATTTTTTTGCTTAATTTTTTTTTGACAAATATGTGTCATACATGCTTAACATTAGGTAACAAGTTTAAATCCTTGAAAATACGAACATTTGTTAAATTTTTTATTACAAAGTGGGCCAAAAGAAATCACCCTGTTAAAAGATGCTCTTATTTTTGCAAATGAAGGCTAATGTCAAATCGTTTTTGACATTTGTGAACTAGCCAGATGTGCAGTGCAAATTCTGGCGCCGATTCCCCGGTCGTCCGGCACTGACTGCGGAAATATCACCGCTGTTGGCAAGGATGTCGAGCTGACGCCAAAAACATCGACCAGGCGAATTTTTGTCAAGACCTGCAAATGTTCCCGTACAAAGAACAGTTCGAACATCAGTTGCTGTCTGTCAACCACCAAATGCATGTAACCTACGCCCAAGCCATTCCCATTCTCGAGGCCAAAGTTGCCATTTTTTGACCAAAGCCATAACGAATGAAGAGACTCATTTTCACCTCAGCAGGTACGTGAAAAAGCAGAACTATCGCTTCTGGGGCACCGCAAATCTACTAGTGATGCAAAAGGAGCCCTGTTTACGCTGGAGGAGTCATCGCGCCATTTTTTTTCGAGAACGCCGCTGGTCAAACGACAAAAGTGGACGATGCGCGCTATAGGGTCATGTTAGCCGAGTTTTTTCTGCCGAAAGTTTTTTTTAATAGTAACCAGCACTCAGAGGATGGCCCCTTCACATGCATTGCATTGTGTTGGTATCAGAAAAATAGGTTATGGGAAGGAGGATAAAGGGAGTAATGTTTGTGGACATTTGATTTTAATTTCTCGATACTTACTGTGGCAGGAAAGACATCACTAGGAAGTTCATTCCACATATGAACTGTGCGACCGAAGAAGGAATTCTCCCTGTAATGAGTGGTGCGATTCACTGGCTAGTCGACTACATATGGGTGTGCTCTTCTAGAAAAACGTGTATCATGCAAAGAGTTCTGGGTTTCAGGAACAAGTTCCCTGATTTCCTCAGAGCACATTCCATTAAAGTATCGATAGAACAGCGAAACACACCCCGCATCACGACGGTGTTCGAGTGAATCCAGACGGTTAAATACCACAACGTCGTCGATGAGTATCTCCGCTTGTTCCTGCACGCGGTCAAGTAGCCCCAAAATAGACTTTGGGGCACCAGCCCATACATGAGAGTTGTATTCTATTTTTGGTTGGATATAGGTGGTATAAATATTGAGAAGATCAGATGGTGTAAAGTAACTCCTACACCGTTTAAAAAAACCAAGACATTTCGATGCTTCCTTCGACACAAGAAAAATGTGTTCCGTCCAGCAGACATCGCACTGGATTCTCATGCCCAGAACATCAAGAGTATCTGTCTTTTCAATACTTACATCATCCATTAATACAGACGAGGCAGCATCGTCCACTGTGCGTTTATGTGTCAAAAGACAATATTGGGTTTTACGGGCATTAAAATCGACCCTATTCGCACGGCCCCATTTGGAGATTACCATCAGATCGCGGTTAATCGAAACATTCATACTCTGTCTCCTAGCTTCAATCTCCAAAGAACTAGGCCTATGGTCAAACGAGTATGAATGGCATATGCTGCTGTCGTTTGCAAAGGAATAAATAGGATTCGAAGTTTGACATAGAAGGTCATCCAGGAAAATAAAAAATAAAGAAGGAGAGAAAAGAGAGCATTGCGGTACTCTTTATAACCTTGGTGATCGCTGAACAAATTGCTATTGGTCGGTAATTTTCAGGGTTTTCAGCCTTTCCCTTTTTTGGGATCGGCGTAAAACTAGCTACTTTCCAGCACATCGGAAATACTCTGGCATGAGAAATACGGCTAAAAAGGTTAGCTAACGGACGCGACAGCGTCGAAGAACATTCTTTCAAAACCTATGCTGGTATACCATCCGGCCCAGGGGACTTACTAGTGTTGAACGAATTAAGACTGGAGGACATGTGGTTCTAACAGGACGGAGTAACAGCACGCACTGCACTAGTCACAACCAATATTCTGAAGGCGGTGTATCCGGGTTTCCTCATCTCTCGTTTTGGCGATTTAAATTTGCCCACAAGATCCCCCGATGTAACCGTTCTGGACTTCTTTCGCGATTTTTTAAAGTCCCATGTTTAAGTAAACAAAACCAAGACTCTGGAAGCCCTCAAGCATAATATTCGGTACGAGTGCGAAAACCTGTCGTCCAAAGTTCTCGCCGACGTGATGCAAAATGCCATAAAATGAACCCGTATAGTAATCAATTGTGACGGTGCCCATTCGACCGATATCATCTTCTCGATTTGAAAGGTTCAAATAAACATAATCAAAAACCAGAATCAAAGTACATATTTCATTTAGAAAAAAATGAGAGCCAACATAGGATGACTTTTTTTGGCCCACCTTGTATAATAAAGTTTAAAAATTTTCTCCTACTTCTTTACCTTAATTTTATTTTTAATTTCCAGTTTTAGCAAAAACTTTCCCAGACTTAAAGTCAATTTAAGTTGTATTTTGTTTTGTTTTAATTATTTCTTTAACAAATTTTATAAGAAATTGTTTTACCCAATGCATGTTTTGAATTAAATTATTTTAGATCTTGCGTTTAAAGTGTGTGTACTAAATAAGAGAAAATTAATTTTTTTTGTTGTTTAAACTAAGACCAGGTTTTTAACGTTAAAAAATATGTTTTACGTTTTTAATTTAAACAAAAATAATACTAAAAATAAGCAAATATTTCATAAAATAAAATAGTTCAAGCGAAACAATCTTTTTAAAGGAATTACTTAAGACACTACACATTGATATGATATGCAATATGCCATAACTAATGCTGACAAGAAAATTTAAAAATATTCTAACGCATGTGTCTTAAGTCTTTTGAATTAAATGAAATATTGCTTTTAATGGGTATGGGGGAAAAATTCACTGTTGTAGTTCATAGTGGAGTAAAATTTAAAAAACCCTATAAGCTTTAAACACATGTATTTTTTGAAGTACAAAAAATTAGCTTAATAATATTTCTTGTCGACTTTTTTGACTACTTACCTTACTTGACTATAGTTATTAATATCTTTGGTTACAAACATAAACGGCCTAGCTCAACTTAACAAGGACTCGAGTTTTATTTACTGTCATTACCATTAAAAGTGCCTTGATTTTTGCCCTAAACTGCCATTTATCTAACATTATTTTTGTTCTAAATATTAAAAAAACATATTTTCTTAAGTGGCTTTGAACTTTCTTAACATCATGATATATCCCCTAAATATACTTATTTATTTACTTTTACAATATTTTATTTTATTTGAAAAAACTATATGGAACTATGTTGCTTACACAAAATAAATTATTAAACAATTTCACACATAATTACATTAAGTTCAGTTACCATATTTGTCTAAAATATTGCCCTGAAATGTATGCTTTTTCCTAAGCAATGATTGTATATTTTGCAAAAAACTTTTCGAATATTACAATTGTATTATTTTAAAGGCATGTTTTTTGGCTTAGGCTATTATTGCTTGTGATGATGTTAAGCAAAAAAAATTATATTTCAATAAGTTTTGATTCCAATTTAAAGTTTCTATGGCATCCCCTCTCTGCTTGCGAGCTTCGTGTAACTCTCTGTGGTATCGGATGAACCTGGGTGTAAAATAATAAAAAACGAATAGTCAAAATATGCTACCAGTTGTTTCATGGTTGTTCTGAGATAGAGGCCAAGAGGACTAATTTACCGGGAACTGTTGATTTAACAATACTAATAGCAGAAGAGGATTATGTTTTGACAATTTCTGTGGTATTTCTTAATTAGCAGAGAAGAAAGAGACGAATTACCCAGTTAGGCAGTTAATCAAGGACAGAAAACTAAGGGGGTTTTTTTTTGATGTGGTTAGTACTTTTCTGGCTAATCTATAAACCTACTTCGTAAGCGCAATTTTAAAGATTGACCAAAACAAAGTACTGAGACTGCAAAAGTAACACTTAACAAAAAATCCAATTTTTGTCGTGTCATTTGTAACCACTTTACTCTGTTGATATGGTCACCCAACATTTAATTTTTTGTACGTTTTGGAATTTTTTAAAATTTTAAGTCTAGAATAAAAAACTAGGAATTATTGACACAGATTAAGGTCGAAAATCCATATGGTTTTAAAGATTATATTCAAACTTTACCTTTTAACTCTTATTACAATTCTTTGTGCTTATCGCTATTTTCATTATTATTTTTTTAAATTTTGCTTACGAAGTAGCGGGTTAAAAAATAAACTTTACAGGTACGGCATAAAGTTGGTTTATTTCGTTAAAATAATGGGCGTATTTAAAATTTTGATGAAACTGTATACACATTTGACATTTCATACACTAATTACTTCAGTATAAGTAAGTCTTGTTTGTTCACTTAATTTGTATTCGAATGCTGACATTTAATTTAAGTACGAAAATATTGTTTAATTATTTTTTGCACAAAATATCGAACAATTGAAAAGAAGAAAATTAAAATAAATTAAATGTCTGTAGGTACTCAATACAAAGAACTACCACTCAGTAAGTTATTACACTGGACAACAATATTTTTTTGTTTATAAAATATTATTAAAATATTGTTAAATATTGTTTTTTGCAAAAGGAAAGACAAATAAATATGGTTATTAAAATTTATCTTTAAATTTCATTTTAAACGAAGTGGCACGGAAAATGGGGCAATTTTAAAATAATAATATTTCATTTTAATCAAAAAATGCATTAGGAGGGGAAAATATTGTATTGATAAGTACCACACGTGGATAACTTGGAGCCCATCGTTTTGTTAGGATTTATATTACTTTAGCCAAACACTGGATAATGTGGTGCGGGACAAGTGGCTTTATATGAAGGTCATATACATATATAAATAATAAAGTAGGTCGGATTCCAAATAATGCAATGATATATGCAGCAATGAAGTGTTTTTTTTTGTCGGCATGTGTTATTGATGAATTCAATTTTTTATTTTTCCTTTACCCATGTTTAAATAAAATAGTTACAAATTTTATGCTTTCAGTTGAACACCAACACCTGATTAGTTTCAAAAAATTTAAACATTTGTTACACTTCAATAGTTTTTTTTATTCAAAACCATGTTATTTTATGCCGATTGTTTATTCCTGGAAAATTATTTATGCATAAATGTAATGCAACAGAGTTGTGAATTAGGTTTTGCATAAACATTATTTGTTAAACTGCACCCTTTTTTTGGTAAAAAGTTAAACAAAAATATTTTCGTAAATTAAAATTTAACAAAATGATTTGTTTGTTGGTGGCTGCTTAAGTAAACAAAAATAAATACAATTATTGCTTTGATTTCTGCCAATGGACCAAAAAAGTAAACAAAATATAAAAGCGATAATCAAAGACATGGAAGTCGTGTTAACATGACCTAGACACTTTGCTAAATATACCAGCAAATTAAACTGAAGACAAGCAAGTGAAAATCAAATAATTGCTGTTTAACTGCAAGTACATCTTCTGACTTTAGAAATGTTTAACAGCAGATGAGTTTAGAATTTTTGAGGTTTCATTCATAGCTTTAAACTAAATAAAAGCTGGTTGGCAAAGGGCTTTAGCCGGTCGAGTAATCATTTTTTTTTGCTATGAGTAAAAAAAGTATATGTTTTTATAATTTTATAAGCCCACTGTTTTAAATTAATTAAAATTCTTTACTTCTTGTTAATGCTTAGAAGCTATTATTTTTTTTTATGAAATAACGGCATATATAAACTACTACTAAACATGTTTTTGGATTTGGTAGAGTACTTTTCGCTCATTTGTGGTTTTTTCAGCGTTTTTTGAGAATATGAGTTTGAATTTATATGAAATTAAGAACTTTTAACCTAGGTTGAGATCAAAACCCAACAAATTGGACAAATAGTACTTTATTGCACATTTTACATTACGAGTCTGGAAATGTGAAATTAATGGCAATTGGCCTATATAGTGACCAGAAATTGTTATTTATTTTAAAGTTGCACATTTAAGGACTATTGACCCAGGTTAAAGTTGAGGGAAGATTTTTTGGTCAAAAAGAACTTTTTTAAAATTTGTGGTATTTTTTTGCACTGAGATTATGAGTTTGGAAATTCGAAATATACGACCTTTAACCCAGATTGAGGCCGGAAGTTATTAAGGTTGCCAAAAAGTGATATTTTCACATTTGCGATACTTTTTTTTGCATTTTTTTAATATTATAAGTTTTGAAAAATGAAGTTTAGGACTATTGACCCATATAGAAGGCGAAAGTTAATAAAGTTGTTAAAAAAATACTTTTTATCGTTTCTGATACTTTTTTACATTTTCAAAATTATGGTTCTGTAAAATTAAGGACTATTGGGTTCGAATGTCAGTTAAGTGGTCACAAAGTACATCTTTCAAATCTGCCTTTTTCTTTTGCATTTTTCGCATTTTTTTAAGGATGAAGGTTGCTAAAATGTTCAGAAGTTACTTTGTCATATTTGTGGTACTTTTTTATATATTTAAAGATTATGACCCATATATGGGTCCAAAGTAAATAAGGTGGCCAAAAAGTACTTTTTTCACATATCTGGCCTTTTTTTGAATCTTTTTTTTATTATGAGTCCGGAAATATAAAAGTAAGAACGATTTACTCAGATTAAAGACAAAGGTCACTAAAGTTATCAGAAAGTCCTTTTTTCACATTTGTGGTACTTCTTTGGATGTTTTGAGATAATGAGTCTGGAAATGTCAACTTAGGGGTCAGTAATCATATGAAGGTCGGAAGTCAATTAAGTGGACAAAAACTAAATTATATCTAATTGTGGCACTTTTTGTGTACTTTTTGAGATAATGGGTCTCATGCATAAAAAGTGAGCTTGAGCTCGGACTCGATTTTTTGAGTAAAAGGTGCTTGTCGTATGCATAATAAAATTTGATGCATTTGCTTTTACTCACTACTCACGTTTGATCTCGTCTTGCTGAGTTTGAAGTAAGTTAGATGAGCTTGTGCTCATTTTGATATGCATAAAAACAAGCTTTTGCTTCATTTTGTGAGCTCTTGCTCAAATTTTGTTGAGCATGCCTTTTAGTTGACTCGCGTACACTAAAAAGGAATAATGGCTGAATATTTTGTGCCACAAAGAAAAAATTTAGCAAGTGAGGATAAAAAATTATACAGGCTTGTATTTTTAATTATTAATTTTTTTTATATAATTAATAATTAAATGATAAATACATAGGTTTGATGATAGTAGCATCTGCTGGTAATCTAATTACTTTTTTGAGGAGTCAGAAGAAACACGTGGTGGTGCCCTCAGCAACATTGATAAAATTCGACTGTATTTAAGATTTTGTGCAGATCTTGGATTCCAAAATGGTATAGCCACAGATATTAGAGTCCATTAGTCAACTGTGTCGCGAACTATTGCGGAAGTTGCGAAACTTATATCTGCCAAAGCGAGTAGATAAAAAAGCCGAAAGATGCAGATGAAATAAAAGATGCTCAAATGAAATTTTTTATGCGACATTTCATGTTAGCTATTTTTTTTATTATATTTTTCTCCGTTAATTCAATGGCAAATTTTTCCTTAATTTCTGCTACACATGTTTCTATTGTTTGTTTTTTTTTTATTTTTAATGCTTGGTAATTGACCCTTTCCTAGTAAATATTTGTTTTGTTTTAGCTTTTCTACTAAAAATTTAGAAATGTCAGTTTCTATTTTATTATTTTTATATGATTCTACTTCACTTTCACTTGACGACATGTTTGCACTTCAATAACAATTATACGTTTGATCTCCATTTGCTCAAGTAATTGCAATTGGTTTGAACTCATTTTTATGCATACGAAATTCAGCAAAAGCTGTTGCTGTTTGATTGAACTCGACTTACGAGCAATTGCTCACATGCCTCAACTCAGCGCTTTTACTCGTTTTTATGCATGAGACCCAATGAGTTTGGAAGCATGTAATAAGGGCTTATTAACCCAGATCGAAAGTTAATACGGTAAACAAAAAATTTTTGTTTCAAATTTGTGATCCTTTTATGCATTTTTTGAGATCATAAGTCTAAAAAAAAAAATAAAGGACTGCTGACGCATATTGAGTTTTGAACACAACTAAGTGTACAAAATGTACTTTTTAATATTTGCGGCACTTTTTTGCTGTTTTTTTGCTGTTATGAGCCTGGAAATATGAAAATAAAGACTATTAATCCAAATTGCAATGAAAGGTAAATTTTGTTGTCTGAAAGTACTGTTTCACATTTGTAGTACTTTTTCCACTTTTTGAGATAACGAGCTCGGAAATGTGAAATAAGGGAATATTAACCCATATTGAGGTCAAAAGTCAAGTTAGTAGACAAAAAGTACTTTTTTGTACTTTTAAGATAATGAGTCCTGGATATATTAAACTAAAGACTATTATATAGAGATTGAAGGCTATTTTTGTGGTCGGAAAGCAACATTGGAAATTTAGGGACTTTTGACCCAGATAAATCAGGGAGTCATAATAGAGAAAAATATACACTATTATCATTAAATTGTCTTTCTTGGAATCTCTGTTTATGAATAAAATAAAAGTAATACTTTAAACTGAAAGTATTAAAAATATAATAATTGAGAAATAACGCGCAAGACTTTTTGTACAAAAAATATATAAAAAAAAAACATAAAATTTTACTCTAAAATTTTTCAGATACACCTTAAGTTTATTACGCTTATAAAGAAGAGATATAAATTGCTATTTTTTTAACAAAAGTTTTATTTGTCACTATTTCAAAGTTCGTTTTGCTATTAAACCAACTGCATATATTTTTATAGAAAAATATTAAAAGTTTTAAAGGCATATTTATAAGTAAATACTGATGCACATATTCCAAAAAATTAAAGTAGGTTTATTAAGGGCTTATTTGACAATAGTACCACAGACGTCTGTCAAATAAGCCTTTAATAAACCTACCATAAGTATTATGAATATAGGCATAAGTTTTTTAACATAATTTTGGTTTTCTTACTGATAAAATTATTGATTATAAGTTTGTTACACAATATTAAAAAATAAAAAGCCTTCGTGTCCTCAAGAATTCTAAGCATATAGATAGTAATTTAAAATTATTTTAAAATCATCTAATAAGACGCTTTATTTGAAAAAATCACAGTTTTTTTAAATTCTTATATGTCCTTATATGTCTAAAAATAACATTTTACGTCAAATCTGCATGTACACCCGCAAACCTTTGTTTTATATCTAAATATATAAAGTTAATAAGTAATAATTTTTTTTTAACTTCTTAAAAATATCAATAAATTTTTTAATATAAAATAAATTTATCTTTGGCTTATTTTACTGTTTATGACATTTAGTTTAATTATTTAGGGACGTACAATGTACAAGTTTAATAAATCTTAAAAATAAAAGTTGAAACACGCATAGCTCTCTATTTACCTAAATTAAATCAATTTGATTTAGTACTTAGTTTAAATGCATTTGGCCATTTATGATATGTAGTTACCATCTTATAAACAAAGTAAAGTTTAAAAAATTGCAAACAAAAAAGGGTAAAAAGCAATAATAATTCGTGATAGGCCAGTCAAACCCAAAGTCAAATAGAAAAATATAAAAGCTTTTAGAAAAAAACGTGCATAGTAAACGTGGCAGTAGACCACATACAAGTTTTCTGATCGACTCACAATCACTAGAAATGTTGCTTCAGAAGCATTCACATTAATATATTCAGCTTGAAAAGCGGCCACATGATGGGCTGGTTTTTTTTTTATTAATAATAAAAATTTAACAAACAGAGAATCACTTTTTAAATTTTATGTATTTAATTTAATTTCAAAATATTTATTTATTATATATTAAAAAAAAAGTCACAAACCAGTTGAGGTTTTGTTCTTTATTGTATTTATATAGAAACATTTTTATTGTAGCTTAAAAGAATAAAAAGCAATTTAAATAAAACAATCGTTTTGATAAGAAATCAAAATCCTATTGAAGTTCTGTTAAACACACACACACTCACACTAACTTTCCCAAACACAATTGAATATTGATTAAAACAAGTATGTTTCTTAAGTCTTTCGTTTATTTAAGTGTTTGCATTAAATATGGCATTTAATATGGCAAAGGTTTACTGCATGTTTTTTATAAAAGTGTGTGAATATTTTTTACTTTAGTATTAAGTATATAACTTTAAATTAACTTAAATCCATTTGATTTGTGATAAAGAACTGCAAGATTTTAATCAAATTTAATTTGATCTTAATGGTGGGTTGTTAATTACAGTTTAGTTAAAACCTAGACCGTAATTTAAATTAAAAGTTCATTGAAATGTTTTCAAAACTAATAAACACTAAAAATTGTTTGCTAAAAGTAGCAATTTTATACAAACATTCATATCTACACACAGGTAATAAACCCAAAATTTTTGCGTTCTTAAAAATTTTCGTATTTTTTTACAGATTTTATCAAAATGTTATTTGAAAAGTACCTTGATTTATTTTTAGTGTTTTTATAAGAGAATTTTATCAATTTTTTTCATAGGGCTTAAGTTTCGAAAATGGGCTTCGAATATTTGTTGTTAAGATTAAAGTTAATTTAAATATTTTCTATAAACAATATTCTATTTTTGCTAACTCTTTTTGTTTGTATATATTTGTTTTTGGGGTATGTTAATATTTTTATTAATATTTTAAATGCGAACGCAACTTTTAGGAGCTGATTAAGGTCTGAAAATGTGACACTATATGTTATTCTCCCCATGTTACCCATTGGGTACTTGATAATTAAGGAAAAGCGTGGTCACTATTTTTGTTGGCAGCCACTAAGGTCTTGAAAACGCATTGCGTCAAGTCTAGGTTGGCAAGGGATTACAAAAGGGCCTTTGGTAAAGTTGTGGACTTCTTTAACATCATAGTTTCTTATAAAAGAAAATACTGATAAGCTTGATCGAGGTAGCTCTGCCTTGAATTGACACTTTAGAAGACCATCAATGGGTCACTAGTATGGCCAGATTCTGACATCGGTGTGTAACAAACCGATTTGTTATCGCCAAAACAGGAGTGACTTTATTTTAGCTAAGGCTCAATGGTTTGGGCTTAGCTTAGCAGACACAAGGTTGATGGTAAACGATAGACCATGAATCATTAGTAAACACAAGAATAGGGGAACGCGGTACTCTAGGTTATTATGAGGATAAATGGAAATTAGAGGCAATTAATTATCTGGTCTTTCATTTTTTCACTGTTCCTTACTCTATATCTTAGTTTTCTTTAAAGGAAGACCTAAAAGTGCTTTTGTTTATGAAGTTTTACTTGTATCCTTTATCCTTCGTAACCTCAGGTTACCTTACAAAGCCTATATATAAGTAGTGTTATAATATCTTTTTTTCTATTCTAAAACTAGTAGTTTTCAAAATTAAAAGTTTAATGTGTTTTGCTTTTTTTAAATTTGTATATAAATTAAAGAGGCAGGGTTTTAAATACCTTAATTTTCCTAATAGCTTTTTGTTAAAAGTCATTGCTGTTTACACCGTCTAATAAAATTAAGAAGTAACCTTAAAGTAAAATTAATTATTAAATACAAATCCTTTAAGTTTATGGGCGGTGCACTTCACTTTATTATAAGTATATATCAGTTTCTTCATTCAATTTGTTAAAAGTTTAAAGTTAACAGAATCAGAAAACTATAGACGGAGATAGAGGTAAAAAAAATTATATTTTCCTACCTATTTCAGTAATTCTTGTTTTGGCATAAAATTTTTGTGGAGATTTTTTGGATATTAGAAAGGAGAGTGGTAGCTACAAATAAATAAATATTATGAAATTTTGGAGAAGCGAATTTAAACGTCGTACAAAGTATTGTTTAAAATTTAAATAATTTGAGAAGAAAAACTTGTATGATAGGAGTAGTGAAACTGGTAGCTCCCAACAAATAGTCTATATTATTTTCATTTTTATAACGCCTTGTCTTATTTGTATTACTGTAAAAGCTACAGATTTCCATCTGGCATAAGGTATTTATTTCCACAGCATATACTTTGCAGAGGTATTATGCTGCGTCTATGCAGATATTTGTAACGCCTAAAAGTAATTCTTCAAGAACCAGCCTTAAGTATACCGATCGTCTTTGAACCACTTCCGGAGTCGATTTAAGCATATCTGTCCTTTCGGTTGCGTGCCCATGTATTCTTGTTATCAAAGTACAAAAATCCTAATATGTCTATCATCCGATATGGCCCTCATACAAATTTCCCCCCGGAATAATCATTGGGCTATAAGTGGCTGAAATATTATTTCGCCTTCTGAAAATTTTGCACACATGTTTAATTTTATGCCATTAATTGTAATAGTAAATGCATATATTATCGGTCTAATTTTTAACAAATATCCGATACTAATGTGGTGTAGGGTATAGCATGGTGAGCTTGACCAACCGTGCCTTTCTAAAATGTTTTATTAATTAATTATTATTTTTATTATTGCTATTATTATAATAACAATTTCCAAAGGTTATTCAAGAATTATTATTATTATTATTTTTATTATTATTATTTTTATTATTAATATTATCGTTTTGATAATGCTTTTTTCTTTTCTTTAAAATCTGGATAATTACATAGTTACAAAATGAGATATGGGTAGATATAGGAGACACTATCACAGTTATTTTTATTTTTTTAATTTTCCCTATTGAAAAACTTGTAGCAGTTTTTTGAAAAAAAAAAACAATTATGCTTATTTTTTTTAACAAATTGTTTTAAGACATATTTTTGTTTTTCAACGTGGCTTAAGTTCATATTTTATATTTTTTTTTTAGAAGAATATAATACTTTCAGTTATTGTTGAAAGAAACGTTATTTGAAAGATCAAGTTTTTCTACCGATAAAAGCAGAGTAGTAGAATGCATTTTTGAAACTGGCTACGAAATTTCTTCATCATTACCCGTTGAAAGGTAGTAGTGTTTTTGGCTTTTTTAAATTAAGTTTCTTCGAACATTAACGAAAAATAATATATATTTTTTTCTTATAAAAAAAAAATCAAAATATGAACTTAAGCCAAAATTAAAAATTATATTAATGAAAGCGTAAATATATTAACTTTATTAACTCCCCATATTTAAAAATATACATAAATATGTTTGAGTAATTGTGTTTTAGTAATTGCTTCGCAAGTAAAAAGTTCCTTCTCAAACGAAGACAATTTTTGGATGATGATATTATATAACCCTTTTATAAGAGTTTATTCATACAAATTTTTTTAAGCTGAATGTTATTATTAATGTTTGTTTGCCTTTAAGAATTATTTTTATGTGTTTTAACTTAGCACTCACCCCACTTTAATTTGTTAAAGTTTTTCTATTTGTCTATGAAGAAATCGTTTAATTTTAATCCTTTAAATACTTATAAATATTTTTCGTTAAGTTTTTTTATCTCTCCTTTAATTTGTTATTTATTATACTTTAAAATTTACCGCCAACGTTATAAACGCGCCGAAGTCTTTAAATGCACTGAAACACACTGGCTGCATTACTTCGCAAATGTAGTTAATTCGTGCAAAGAAAAAGTTGTTTAAAAATTTCATACAAACAAAAGCAGCAATAGAAGACCCAACCACTTTAGGAAGAAACACCACAGAATTGTGTGAGTTGTGTTCAATGAATATTTTAAAAATGCTTAAATTTGTTTTAGTTGTTATATTAAGTCTTTATTGTTATTCAGTTCTGTCTGAAATAAATTCTCGGCGCTCTTTAGTTTAAACCGCTGATTTCTGGTATTAAATAGGGTATGAAAGTGATTAAGTGAGAGATGGCATAAAACGGCTCTAAGTGTTTTTGAAAATAAGATATGATGACAATTTAGTAGAAGCTGTTGTTAACTTTTAACTAAATGATTTTTTTCCAAAGAAAATAAAAGTTCTGAAACAACGTTATAATTAAAAAAAAATACCATCTATTAATAAAAACGATGCAGTGTGGTCCAACGTGCGCTGGTGCTAAACCAGATCACAGTTTGGGATGTCATTCATATTCTGCCTCATAGGCCTCAAAGAGCTAGGCCTATAGCCAAATGAGTATGGATGGCATATGCTACTGTCGTCTGCAAAGAAATATATAGGATTTGAAATCTGACCCAGAAGGCCATCAAAAAAGATACACAATAGAAGAAGTAGGAGAGTGGACGGAGCCTTGTGGTACCCCTAATGGGCTTATTAGTTTATTAATTTACTGCAAAATTTCGGATTAAGTTGTGTAACGTTGCTAGTATTTATGCACTGTGGAACGGCAGCTTTCATTTGTAGAATTTTATTTTGACGACGTTGAATTTGCTTTGTGTGATAATTGAAGCCCATAGGAACCAGTTGGACATAAAATCAAATTGTAGAACAGCAGATTATAATCAAAAAGAAGCACAAAGTTTTTACTAATAAATCAGGGCTGCTTTCCATTTCATTTATGTTAACTTGTTCATGTGACATCTATGTAAGTCACATGTGAATTCACAGGTATTTGTCCTTAAACAGTTAAGGATTGGGAAGCACGACTCTATGCAAAAGGTAAAAGCAGAGTGGGTGCCTTTTTGGGGTCTTCACAAGTAAAGAAAATGCAGTATCAATAATAAATATCAAGGTGGGTGTTTGCCTGCTTGTTGCCATTCCTTTTGTTTATAGCAAGTATTGGTCCTAGACAACTATCTTGAGCAGCATCAGTCGCTCTTGGCTGAGGAGAAATCTAGTGGCCGCCATCATGAACTTTGGGTACTTTTTCAAAAAGCTATAGAGGTTAACTGAGAGGTTTAGCTTTGACTTTTGTCAAAACCCTAAAAGACACCAAAAAAAGTATAAAACTATACTTCTTCTCCCAAAAGCTTTTCTCATATCCTGAACTAAAATGTGAGTCGGTTCGATGGCACTATGTGGTTGCCTTAAGCCAATTTAATGTTTGGAAAGCAGTTTTTGTCATTCAAAATCGAGCACATCTTGATTTAATCAAATCCTAGATAAATTTCTACAGAAGTGCTTGACAACATAACTATATGCCTGTTTTGCATCCCATACACGTTCCAATTTAATTATTCAAATGGCAAAGATTTTTTCTAAAAGGAATATATTCAATATTTGGAGTATAAGTTGATAAACATATGAGGATTCTGGATGGATATTTGTACGTGGGTAAAAACAGATCGATTACATCAACATTTAGTGTAACAGTTAATGGTCTTAATTATAGTAATATTAAATACCGTTATGTCCCAAAGTACTTGTTTCGGGAGAAAATTTGTTATTAAAAATGTAACGATAATATATTCAGTAAAACAGTTGGTGACGTCAAAGTAGACACACAAGTAAAAACATGGGGACAATAGAGCCAGTTATAGCCTAAAACACCCTGTGCCAAAAAACTTATCCGTACCAAATTTCATCAAAATATGTTCAAAAATGCGACCTGACTTTGCTAGCGAGAATAAATAGACTCCCAGGCAGATAAGCGGACAGACGGAAGGGTTTTGAGTCGATCGTATCATTGATGGTGGGTATCATACTAATACTTTTGGGCGCTACAAACATTTGCACAAACGCACAATTCCCCTACCACGTAGGTATGTTGTGTGGGTATAAAAAGCAAACTATGCTGCTAGTAACAGCAAAATAAAGGCCCCTTTAAACAAAGTGCAAACTTGTCAAAAAGTTTTATAAACAAAATTCAAAATACTGGCTTCCCTGTTTAATAGTTGTACAAAAAAAAACAGAAATAAATAAAAAAATACTTTCAAAAAGGTTTTATGTTTCTTTAATTTTGTTTGAAGAAATTATAAACAAAATTTTGTTTATAAATGCTTATGAGTTTTTTTTTTGTCAAAAGAAAATAAAAAACACAGAAACTAGTAAAAGGGCTATATTCGGCTGTGCCGAATCTTATATACCCTTCACATTGGTCTTTTAAAATACCAAGCCATCTTTTCTAGCCGAGTTATTTTGTACTGCAAATATTATAATAAGAATACCTTGTGCCAGGTTTAAAGTCCAAAGCAGTCCTTGTTTTCGAAATAGAAAACTTTACAAAATTTTAAAGTTCGTATGTAAAATAGAAATACAATGTAAAAGGTTTGAGGTCGATAGTTTTAAAAATTTTCGACATTATTTGTATCAAAAGTATAATAACAGTTGGATATTTGTATGGGTGCCTTTTTGGAGTTATAGTTCCCCTGGCCCTCTCCAACTATTGTTTTTCAAAATGTATGAATTATTTGATCATTAATTTTTGTAGAACATTCGAAGTCGATAGCAGTCATAGGTTTCCAGATATAGCATATCAGAAACTTAATAAAAATGGTTAATTTCTATGGGGGTTATTCCTTGCCCTGCTTTTACCAAATTTTTTTTTTAATGTAGGTCTTGTTGTCCAGTTACTTTTAGTAGAGCACTTGAAGTCGATAGTTGTTAAGATTCCGAGTCAGCGTATCGAAAATTTAATAAAAATTGTTAATTTGTATCGGGGCAAAAAAAATATATATATAAATTAAATTAATAGTTTATGGTTTCTCGTTGAAGCAAATTCATTAAGCACGACATTTGCATCGATATCAATTTTATTATGGACTATATGCGGCATTGCTAAACCGTTAAGTCGGACCTTTGTCATAGTTGATCACAGCCATGTTATAATACAACAAAGGGTGGAATATAACATTTCAGCTGCAGCATTACTGACCGGCATTAAAACAAAAATGATGAATATTTTTCGCAAATTTGGGTAAATAACTGGGTCCCACCATGCTAAAACAACTATTTTATTTTCTGAGCGTACTTTATAAATTTTCCATTTCTGTTTCCAATGCAAAATGTCAGCCTTAAATTTCGATGTAAGCAGTTGTATTAGAATTTTTTTAAATTTAAATAAATTTTCAAGTTATGAAACTTAAATTTCGAAATAAGTAAATGTAGTATTATTCTGAGGCAAAAGTTGAGAGATGTTAAAAAAATAACGGACGTCCTTTGAGAAACGTGTATAACAGATTCAATTAAGAGTATGTAGCCCTCGATGCGGTTTTATATTTAAACATCTTCAAAATGACTTTTTATTTCAAATCTAGGCTTTTCAACTAAAATTTCCATAACAATCAAATATTTTTTGCCGATTCAAAAATAGTTTAAAATTTTGTTTTTGTATTTGTTTTGCATTTTTTGCGGTTTCATGTATTTTTTTACTGCTCCATTTTCTGCCAACATCAAAGGACACCCGCCAGTTCCAATCCCTACATAATTTTCCAAAATCAATACCAGCGTTTTTCAAAGTTCTCAAAACTACTGATAATAGTGTGATCATATAAATTGATATTTTAACGTCATCGCAAATATCATTTAAAGACTCTTCAGATGCGTCGATAAAGCCGATGAGCTCTTCTTTTGCTAACTTTTCGTTTACGTTAAAATACCTTAAAGCTAAAGATGTTTAATTTTTTGCTGATTCGTCAGTGGTTTCGTCAAAATTAATCAAATAATATTGAGTGTCAGAAATATTTTTTTATTTAATTTTTAAAATAAGATTATGGAAACTTTTATCAAAAGTCAAAAAATTTTTTTTTGCATTTTTTTGGATGTTTACGAAGAAATAATATTTTTATTAAATTTTTAATGTTTTAAAGTTTTTAATATTTTTTTTGGCATTTTGTATGATTATGGAAATATGAAATTTAGAACTATTGACGTGTATGGAGATCAAATTCAAGTAGACAGAAAGTGGTATTTTTATATTTGTTGAATTTTTTAAATCATGGGTCTAGAAATAAAATATTGAGGATTATTTGCTGAAATGGAGATCCAAAGTCAACCAAGTAGACAAAAGGTACTCTTTTTTTTTTGGTAATTTTTAGAGAAGATAATTTTAGATTTTTGATTAAGATTGTTTTAAAAATCATTGAAGTTTTACATTTTAATGCTAATTTTATTTCATTGCATTAAGTTATCTGTTTTGGAATATAAACAAGACTGCGCTTACTAAGTAGCGGGTTAAGTGCTCGTTGATTATAATAAAAAAAAAAACAAAGAAATAAAAGAAATTCAATACAGTCAAAGTGCTTTTAACGTCGCATTTAATTGATTTAAAGATTTTTGTTTATGTTAAAGAATTCAAAATTAAAACGATAGAGCATAAGTTTGCTATCCTTTTAAAATATACAATAAGGGTATACAACACTCGTATATTTATGACTCGGAGATTCGATAATTTTTCGTTTGGTAAAAATGTTAAAAAATTTACGAAATGATAATTATGAGATCTCAATAAGTACTTTTTATATCTACATATCATATGTAATGTTGGATATATAGGTTTGTGCAGCACCATGGAACAATAAGGCCTAACGCCTACTTTAAAATTTATTAATTGGCTTAAAATTATTTATTGAAAACCACGAACGTCTGTCCATCTACTCATTGCATACGAATTTTCCGAAAATCGGCCCATGGCCTCAAAGAAGTCCCACTCCGATAGATCTTACAATCGAAATGAAGCTGCGCATGTTCGAGTTCTTAATTTTTTTTTGTTAAAATGTGCATAATTCTAATAATCTTCCGTTATAGACCTTGAGCCGACATTAACCTTAACCTTCATTATACATTATGCATGTCAACTACAAGGCCTAATTTGTTGTAATAATTTTTATATAAAGGGAAATGTTGCGCCAAGTTTTACAATAATTGGTTTATAGCTCTATATTATAAATATATGTATATGTTGGTACTATGAGTAGAATTAGTTGTTGTGTAGTTTAAAATATGATGGAATTTAATCAAATAAAATTATTAAGTTTAAGTGTTTGACCTTGTGCTAAAATCGAAAATGTGTCACGACCTTAAGATTTTGTAGCAAACTGCTGCTTTTGGGTATCTTCTGCTCCTGTCAACTAAGAACTTTAAAATTAGTTATTTTTGAAATTATCAGTTAGTATATGTAATTATTACACCTAATGTCATCAAAATAAAAGGGTTTACGATAGTTATTTTTTGAACTGATATGGAATGTCCCAGAATTGAGAAACTCATGCGGGTGTCCCTATATTTAGATTAATTTTCTTTGTAAGCTTATGGGAAAAGATAATTATTTTTTTACACTGACCATAAGTTCTTTTCAATGTTAAAAATTATAAAAAGACGTTGATCATTAAAACTGCAGTTAGTCTTAAAACTGTGCGTTTATCGAAATGTTCAAATTTAATAAAAATTCTTTAATAATATTTTTATTGCTGGTTTTGTTTTTACCAAAAATACAAAGTGATTGCTTAATTCAATATCCCAGTGATATTGATGCTGTGCCAAAATATGAAAAATGTTTTGGGAAATATAAATTAAAAATACCCAACAATGAAAATTCCATAAAATTGCTTAATGGCGAGTCAGTACAAGGATTTTGTGATACATATTTCAGGTAAGAATCATATATGCACAACCTAATCTAAAATGCTTAAAAAGCGTTAAACCCTACAAATAAAACCTTCTAAACTAATGTTGAGTACACACTTAGAGTTTTTTTTGGCATCGTAAGCCATCAATATAGGGTGTATTCACAGCAACGTCTGTCTTTTTTGTTATTATGCGGTGTTTAAAAGCGCATTTTAAAATATTTTACGCATTCAATGTAAGCAGCCGTTGAAATGCAAAGAAGGAAATGCACAGGAAAATTGACAGCATGTTTTCCTTTTCACACACACTAAATAAAGTTGAAATTTGATGTTACAAAATAATAGCATTTAAAATTCCTAGTGTGTACTCAACTTAACAAGAGTGAAAAAAACAACTAAAATAATTAATATTTTAGTGACTTTACTTATTCAAAGCTAGAAACGTTTGAGAACCTGTACGAGTATTATGATCGATATACGAAAAAAACTACTAAATCCGTGACGAAATCAGTTTCCAGTCAAGCCTCAATTATCCTTAAGTGCCAAAATGGAAAATTAATGTATAATGAGAATGAAGTTTTACATCAAACATTTTCATGTGAAATTCCAAACTGGACTATATACAGTACGAATGAGCCCTACAGTTGGTGTAAAAATAACAATAATTCCAGCACATTTTTGATGGCGGCTAGCGTAGCAACAAAGATATATAGCTTGGGTGCTATATGTTATAACATGGATGAAATATCCTTGCAAACTGTGGTGTTTAATACTTCAAAACTTTCTCAAAATTCCTTAAATCAGGTAGGTATTTGCGTATTTTGTTAATAATGCACCCCATAAAATTTTTCAATTTAATTAGAAACTAAGTTTGCTGTTGTTCAAATCAAGGCATGTATTGCAAGTCAAAATATTTTGTTTTTTTTTTTATAGTTGGTTAATTATTATTTCAATGCGATTAGGGTATGTGTTATAAGCTGTCGAAATTCATGTAAAAATATATAGATTTGAAAATTGAAAGAAAGTCTTTAAATTAAGTTTATGAAGTGTTTGACCAAAAATCACTTCAATTTAAAGACAGTTTTCGAAGAATTTTAAATGTTTAGGAGATGCATTAGCCAGGAATACCAATTTAATTAAAAGGAAATAAATACATTTTATTGTGATTGCATTGTATTATGTCTGATTTTTCTTATTTAACCAGAAAAATTTAAACTGACATTTGTCAGATATGTGACTAAAATATCGGCCAGATTAAAAGATTTCTGTGTTAGGTGTGTCAAACTTTTGACCACAAAATATATAAAGTAGTGGGTACGAAATCTAAGCATATTGTGAAAAGTTCGTAGCCGACATGTCTGACAGAATTCTGATAAAGTTTGCCAAAAATCTGATAAGAAAAAAATCTGTTAAAATTTTTTTTCTTTTTCTTTATTCTGTATTTTTTCTCGTTCTTTTAAGTTAATTTAGCTTAAACTGGGGTTTAATTCACTATTTTTGACTTGCTAGGGTAGCGCACTATTTTCTTTACTACCGCGGCATGTTGTTTTGCAAATGCTAATATCCTTTTTGGTTTGCATTGAGAACAATATATTAAAACACAAAGAAAAAATGTTTAAATACAAAAAATATATTACGGAAAAGAAACAAACAAAACCCAAGTTAATAAAACCCACTTAATAATGTTTGTATAAAAACTATTAGAAACGGTTCAGTAATCTGTTAGAAATACTTTTAAATCCAGTCAGAAATATGTTAGCCATTATGGGTCAATGTTGCTGCCTACATATCTACGCATGCACGTGGAAAGGGTGTTATTAAATTGCGCGCATGATTGTAAGCAATAATCTTACATTTATTTTGAACTTAACCGATCGTTTAAGAATATCTTCCTAAGTCAATATAATCATGTCCGTTTATCTATCTGACTTAGGTGAAAATAAATGTTTCTTTATCAAAGTACAGGTCAATCTATATATATAAAAGAATAACGTTACTGACTGACTGATTCATCATCGCACAGCCCAAACGCGCAGAGCTAGAGACCTGAAATTTGGACTGTGGGTAACTTTCCTTATGTTTAGATCCACTAAGACGGGATTTCGGGAAATTCAAATCCGAAGGGGCTTAAAATGGGCCAAATATGGAAATACCCGAAAATGAATATCTCCTAAACTACAAACGATAGAAACAAAATTTAAAAAGAATCGTATTTTACTCAAAAAATAAGCAGAACCGTGTCTGGCATTTTTTTCAAAATTTTAGACCCTTAAGGCTTAAAAAGGGTAAAAACTAAATTTTGATAGTGCCTAGATCCACTTTGTAACTTCTAAACGAGTAAAGGTACATACATAGTTCAAATTCAATCTACAGATACTAAAAAAATATGAATACGTTTTTGCCACTTTTTTGAAATTTGGACGTTAAGGGGTAAAAAAGGGTTCAAAAATGGGTAAAAATTCTATATTGGTACTTTTTGTAACTTTTGAACCAATAGATATAAATACGTAATATAAATTGCGTTCGACAGGTGTCGACAAAATAAGAATATGTTTTCGATACTTTTTAAAAATTTTGGACCCTTAGGCACAAAAAAGGGTACAAATTACATATTTATAATTTTTAGGTACTTTTTGTAACTTCTTAACTAATAAAGGTAAAAACCTAGTTTAATTTGCGTTCGACAGGTCAGGACAAAATATGAATATATTTTTTAAACTTTTTTAAAAATCTAGACCCTAAAGGGCAGACAAAAGAGTACAAATTTGTAAAGTGGTACTTTTTACGTACATTTTGTAGCATCTGAACCAATAAAGATAGAAACATAATTCAAACTGCGTTCGACAAGTCTTGACAAAATATGAATATTTTTTTATACTTTTTAAAAACTTAAGACCCTAGGGGATAGAAGAAAGGGTACAAATTACATTTTGGTACTTTTTAGGTACTTTTTGTAATTTCTTAACCAATAAGGGTAGAAACTTCATTTAAATTGCATTTTGCAGGTAATAGTTTAAGAAATAAAGGCACAAAACATCACCTTTACTTAATAAATTTCTAAAACTGCGCTTACAAAGTAGCGGGTCACGTGCTTGTTAAATCATATAATAGTTGGAACTCATATTGCAAAAAAAAAAATTACTATTTAATTTAAAAGCATAATATATTTTATATAAATATATGTTGAATATGACTTAAGAACATAAAACATCATAGCAAATAAATTTTAATGCTTTTTAAGACTTTTTTGGAAGCCAGGGTCTCGCGAGTTTTTGCATAACTTTTTTTAACTTATCTTTTAAGGCCAAGAGTCCTGTGCTATTGATCAATAGCAATGCGAAAGTAAATGTTTTTTAAATCACAATTATTTACAAACATTACTTGCATTGATATAAAGGACTTGGCACTTGTTTTAATCCCTCCTCCAGAGCTTGGCAAAATACATGCTTTGCTGTATTGTTTGTTGGTGTTTGATTTTTTACTTATTATTTACTTTGACTTTGCAGCCATCCATCTATAGAGCTAATATTATTTCCAAGAATAAAGTGGACGAAGATCTTTCGTTTTTTAAAACAACCATTCTCTCGGATTTAAGGTAGTACTTGGTTTGGTTTTGCCCATCAACTCTTAAACATCATAAAATAAAATTATTGAGAATCTTAAATTTCAGCGAGCAGCTTCTGCAGAAGAAATTAAAAGAATTGAGCAAAAATTCCAAATGGTTGAATTTAGCAAACTATGAAATAAATATCCTCGATTGTGCAGGATGAAACCATAAAAAAATATTTAAAAAATTATGACAACATATTGAATATTATATGGTGGCATAATCTACGACTGGGTAATTGGAGACGCTTTATGAATACTTTGGAAAAAAATGCCCAGAGCCGTAACTATGAACTGTACATAGGAACTTCTGGCGTAGCTGAGTATCCAACCGATGATCAGTGCATTAAAAAGAAACTCTTCCAATTAGAAGTAAGTTTTAAGAAGTAGCATTTAGCATATTTATAAAAACTCTGTTTTAATTCACTTTTAGCTTGGTTTTAAAAATGAGACAATACCGGCTTACATTTGGTCTTATCTAAGGTCTTATGACAACCTAAATAAGGAATTTATAATTATCGGATATAATTCACCATTTGCAGAGGTAAAAATAAAATAATTGTTTTTTATAATAATTTATGATAATATTTTTTTTTAATTTTTTGCAGTATAATGGCGTGGAAAAAATCATATTTTGTCCAGATATTTGCTCAGAAATTCCTTGGTTGAATGAGATCTCTTCATCATTTCGTTATACGTTTGCTGGTGTTATGTTTTGTTGTTCTACAGATTTTATACGACAGACTAATTATTTACAAGGATTCCCTATTGAGATTCTGTCAAAATCTGTTAATGAAACTTCAACAGCTAAATTTGAAGATTCTACAACAGCAGTATTTTTAAATGAAAATTTATTGTAAACAACTTTATATAACCGGGTACCTTTGGCGTTTTCAGCTAAATTTTTTTGTAGAAACAGATGGTCTACATATATGAAACTTCTTGAGAACTTCTAAATAATAATAAATTTAAAACTATAATTAGGTTTTATCTTAAAAATTATTTTGATAGAATGTGGACAATCTTTGGGAGAGTGATTTTTGTCAGTCGGGGCGGCTTTGCTTTTAAAATAATTAGTCCAAAGCTGATGTTATTTGTTTTGTTTATGGCGGTGCCCATGGTACAAGAAACAAGGTAAACTCATTACTGCAACAACAATTTTCAAAAAAAAACAACATGCGATTTGTTTGTGTAAAATATTTTGAGTTGTCAAAAAACCCCCGCATTTCAGGGAAGGGAGTTGCATGTTTTTTGTTGTGTAAATATTTTAAAACGTTGCCTTTTCTCAATTAGGTCATGTACTAACTTACATATACAAATAATTTTATACTTTAACAAGGGCGCTATATTCGGCTGTGCATAATCTTTTAATTACCTTTACATTGGTCTTTTTATTTACCCAGTCATCTGATCCCGCCGAGTTATTTCGTTCTGTAGAACATTTGAAGTAGCGTAACGAAAATTAATAAAATTGTTAATCTGCATGGGGGTTACCCCTTCTCCTGCTCCTATCCAAAATGTTTTTCTCTATATGTAGGTCTTATTGTCCAATTACTTTTTTTTAGAACTTTTGAAGTCGATAGCTATTATAGCTTTCGAGATATAGCACATAAAATATTTACTAAATTTGTGCAATTGTAGGGCAAACACCACTTCCCCTGATCCTATCTAAAAAAAATGTTCCCATTTAGTTCCTATCTTCAAAGTATTCGTGCCAAGTTTTGTAGCAAGAGTGACTATATTTACTGAGAAATATAGGGGCATATGCACGGATTTTTCCTAAAAAAATTTTTATTTTGGGTTTTCGCTTATACTTATCTCGGTCAATAGTGAACCAATTTTGCTGTTTTTAAATAGCGATTGACTCTGAGATATTTTTGATTGTTTGATATCAAAACGTTTAATGTGTGAATTTATTTGAGTCCAGAAACTTGATTTCAACAGACGCACAGACGACTTCCCTATCTATAAGGGTCCAGAATATAAGGTATTAAGTGAATATTGTAGAAATTACAAACGGAATGACAAACTGATGTATACCCTTATCACTGTGTGAATGGTGGAATTATTATATTAATATCAAATATTTTCGGCTTGTATACTTACGTTCTGATAAAAGTCAAATTTTTAACAAACGCGATTTTACAAATATGTACATATTGACCTTTTAAATACTTTTATTAATTTAATTATGTTTTCCTTTAAACCTTTTTTATTATATGTAGTTTGTATATTTATTTTAGTTTGTTTCTTTTCACTACTCTTTTGACTTACATAAATGCAATCCATCGCAAAATTTTTAACAATCGACATTTTACAATACATATATTTAAATGATTATTACATTATATACATACATATATACACAGTTTACTATGCAGTATCAATACCAAGTTGAAACAAGGAGAAAATTTAATAATATCAACATTTCCATCCTTGGCGTGTACATGTGTACATAAATTGTGTGGCATTAAATTGCAATGCATTTTGCAAGGAATTACTACATTTTTTTTAAAGTTTTAAACCTATTTTACAATTATTTATTCTTATATTTATAGTTTAAATGCAAATTATGGTTTTCAAGCCCTTAAAATGGTAATAAATTGAATTTCTTCAAAAATATACCGTTTTTGCAGTACGCTTCATTTGTAAATAAATAACAACAATTTTGACAAATGAACACAAAACAGCTGATAATCAGCTGCGTGAACAAGTATACCTTATTCTTTGTACCATGGCGGTGCCGATGTAAATAAATTCGTTGACTATTTCGAAGTTTTAGTTTTCAACTTTCACTGTCTGTCTAAGTCTAGTGGATCTTTTGTGCGTTGATACCATTAATTGGTTTTATTAGCATTAACTGGCAGGCCCACTTTGGCTGTCTCTTTTTCGGATTTTTTTAAGGTGAAAGTTACTGCTCACAATGTTCGCTCCATGATGTCGATATCGAAAGGCTAGCTTCTTTTATAAAATTTCCTAAAAGGCCCATAAAAAAAATAATTGCATTTTAAAAAAAAACTTTGGAAATTTTAAGTTTCAACGTATTCCTTTCCAAGAAACTTTACCAAAGTAACCATAGGTGAAAAATTAGTTTTGAGCCCCTGGATTTTTCAAAATAGCTTTTTTAAGGAATTCAATAAAAGCCAAGAAAAATTTGATTTGATCTAGCCAAATGTCTATGTTAGGGATTTTTACTTTGAGATGTCCATTTTTGGCATTCGTTTTTAGTTTTAACTGCCACTAGGAGACGCTTTCGTGTATTTTTTAAAAACTGACAAAATTGATTCAATTTAGGACAAAGACAGTACAGATCCATTATTTTTCTTTTTTTTTCTTCAAAATTCAAACTAAAGAGACTTAAAATTAAAATGAAACAATCAATTAAATCCAGTAACAAGATAACCATAAAAATTAGTTTAGAAAATTATTGAAAAGTTATTATTTTTAATAGTTTGTGCTTACTGTCAGGTCTAAGATCACTGCCATAACTCCTTCTCCATTTTATTTTAAAACTAGTTTGGACACGCTTGTCAGCTAATGAACGTGTCTTTATATGCCTTCTGTATGTATGGATAATTGTCTTCTAAATACAGGGTGTCTGCTGAAAAAGTATGCTACTTTGTTTGTTTATAAATTTTGATTAAATAAAAGAGAATAAATGTTTTATTGATAAATGTTTTATTTTATGTCGGCAACTGTGTATGAAATAGAATTTTAGATAAATGTCGGCCTCTGTATGTCTTTCAAATGCCAGCCCTTTAAGCACATTTTTCATTACATACTCACACATGTACGGCGGCGTAAATAATCTTCTGAAAAAAGCTCTTGTGTCAACTAAATCTTAAATGGAAAAAAAATGCAAATCCTTAAGCAAAATTGTGGCTAAAGTTGTTCTTTGAAGACAAAGCTCTTGAGCACGGCGTCGAATTAAGGTTGATGGATTGTTTTGAACACTTTCTTGAGGTTTTGATTCTTGATCTTGCAGTACGTTGTGGCCCATGCTTGGGCCTATCAGCTACAGTCCCTCTTTTTTTGAAACTATTCTCATCGCCACAATAATCAATGACTGAATTTCGTAATATATTTAAGTAATAATTATCGACGAATTTTTAAAGAAAAAGCACACACAAGTAAACATCGAAGATTATATTAGGATAAATATTTTAAAAATCAAGTGCTTTTTTAAAGTGCGATTTTAATTTTTCATTTTAATTTTTTTTGACAAAAAATAATAATAAAAAATAATATTTACTTCTGTTAAAAAAATTAAATCAAACAAGTAAGAGCGCTATATTCGGCTGTGGCGAATCTTATATACCCTTCACATTGGTATTTTAATATACCCAGCCGAGTTATTTTGTACTGCAAAAAATATAATAAAAAAAACTTGTGCGAGTTTTAAAGTTCATAGAAAACTATACAAAATTTTAACGTTCGTATGAATAATAGAAATATATAGATGAAGAAGGTTTGAGGTCGAGAGTTTTAAAAGTTTTTGACATTATTCATATTTAAAGGTTAATAAAAGTTGTTAAATGTTATGGGATCTTCTAGTCCCCCTGATCCTCACCAAATTTTTCTTCAAAATGTATGAGTTATTTGATTATTACTTTTTGTAGAATATTTGAAGTCGATAGCTGTAATAGTTTGCCAGAAGTAGCGCATCGAAAATTTTATAAAAATTGTTAATTTGTATGGGATCTACCCCTTTTTCTGCCCCCACTCAAAAAAAATGCTTTCTTTAAAGCTTAGGCCTTGTTGCCCAATTATTTTTTGTGGAACAATTGATGTCGATATCTGTTATAGTTTCCGAGATATGGCGTAAGGAATATTTCATGAAAATTGTTAATTTGTATGGGAGCTACCCCTTTTTTTGCCCCCGCTCAAAAAATTTTTTCTTTAAAGCGTAGGCCTTGTTGCCCAATTACTTTATGTAGAACATTTGATTTTGAGAGCTGTTATAGTTTCCGAGATATAGCGCATAAAATATTTCATCAAATTTGTGCAATTGTAGGAAAAATACCACTTCCCCTGATCCTATCTGAAAAAAAACTTTTTCATTATTGAGATCCCTACTCTAAGAGAGTCTGTGCCAAGTTTTGTAGCAAGAGTGGCTATATTTACTGAGATATATAGGGATATATGGACGGATTTTGTCCCAAAAAATGGGTTACTCTGGGTTTTCGCTTATATCTCGGTCAATAGTGAACCGATTTTGCTGATTTTAAATAGCGATTGTCTCCAGGATATTTCTGATATTTTGACACTATAACTGGTCTGTATCTTTTTATTTGGCTCCGGAAACTTGATTCCAACAGACGGACATTGCTATATCAACTTCCCTATCTATAGGTATCCAGAATATATATACTTTATGGGGTCCCAAATGGATAATAAAGAAATTACAAACGAAATGATAAACTTATATATACCCTTATCACTTATGTGAAGGGTATAATAATGTGGGCTGATACATTTATTCTCAGATTTCAGTTTAATATTCTAAGAACTACTTAATAGAGTTTAAAATAGGATAAAAACTAAACGAAAACAATGATCAAACACACACACAGCCGCCGTATGTGCATGCCTATGCTTACATATATACGATAAAATAGAATCAGAGTGGCCGCTAATAAATTTAAAAAAGTGGCACAAGAAGTCGTTTAAAGCAAAAAAAAGTGGCATAAACAAGGAGTTTAAAAAATTAAGTCACATTCTTTAATGTGATGTTTCTTGTTATTAATTTAACTAAAATAAAAATTACGTTGTGTTCCCATACTCAACATTTGGGATCTTATGAGAAATATTTTTCATCTTTC